>CALNVZ010000641.1:5516771-5529526 GCA_940671915.1 Paracentrotus lividus | reverse complement strand
ATTTTAAGCAATTTGTGCCATAAATACTCGAGATTTCCCGCATTGTGGATTATCTAGTCAATACTCTTCATTCCATACGTTTTACTTCAAAAGCTTATACATTAGCTTACCAAATGAAGCATATAAACAGTTTAATTATCATGGATATATATATCTTATCAACATCTTGTCCTGACAGTAGATCAAATTTCTCTTCCTACTGCTTCTGTCTATGACAGGATCAATTCCAGGCCTTTCAACATTATCTGAGACGTATCCAGCACTTTCAAAAGGATCATCAGATAATATAAGTGGAAATGAAAGTAATAGGCCTATGTCTTTCCATTCCATCATGGCCATCCAAATACTGATTCCCCTTCTTTCCAACTATCTGTATATTCTCATGCACAATGTAATCAGCATCACTAACTCGAATCACTCCAATTATAGGTTTAGACATGCAAAACAGTAAACGGAATGGGGGAAATCGGTCAACAATATGGGTCCATCACAAAACGTGGATGAAAATATCCATCGACTATTCTCACTCCTAAGTGATATAACATGCAATGCGGATGCCGGTTGACCGGGTTGTATTATCATCATTGTGACAGCAATTCAATGGAACAGGAGGGTCGTTCAATGGTGAACCGGAATGCTCTGCAACTTCGCTCTCAACTTAGGTAACCCTGCATCCGGCCAAGGGTGAGCTATCCGCCAAGACCAAGGTCTATTATCCCGCATCTCGGTCCCTGCAACAAAAAGGACGAGAACTACGAGAAGTAACTTGTTCCAGAGATATATTACTCATATTAACATACAACCACATTGTCATGAGTTATCTTTAATATCGTTTTATGATTTCAATTTGTTCATTCATTCCGAGGTTATTATGCAACTCAAATTTTCACACCGGCATTCTTTACCTACGTGTAATTGAAGTGTGCTTAATTAATCAGCATATCTGTTGAGCCTCCCCAAAACCAATCATGAGAATAGATTGCTTTATGCAATATACGTGCAATTAACACACCAATGGGTGTAGCCTCACTACAGAAAACAAATAATCAAAGAACCACAATTCTCTCTTCAGTTAACGTATTCGTTAAAACATTCATATAACAGAACATTATTCTGCAACAATCTTACGGATTTCTTCGAGTGCAACGATTATTGCTTGTTTTCATTTCCGTCCAACAGTAATATAGAAAAAAGGTTTAAATATAGCACACATTCAAAATATTACAGCGGATTGCCAATTTCGGTTATATAACACCTCACCGCTTCTTTTCGTTCAACCTCAATCTTGCCATCATATAAATCAGGAGGCAAAATTAGCCTCTTAATAAGCTTATGTATTGATTAATCGTACAATATCCTTGCATTTCAATTGGTTTCCACGTCGGGAAATTTATTCACCGTTCGCAATTCTTTAGGTCCCGATCGAACCGGGCAGGCATACACTGGCCAAACCTGCCTCATATAATTAAGCAATGATCATATAGGGCCTATCTCGTCAATTTACATCTCAAGTTAGGCATTTGCCCCATAACATGCATCCATGGTATGCCCCAAATATTGTCTTTATCTAGACATGGCTATTTTCATTTTTCATTTCATTTCAGTTTTACAGGTTGTAGCCTGTAACAACCAATAATTTCTACAGAGGGTCTAGACCTCTCTACATCAATCAATGTTCCGGAATCGTGCAACCTCACCTGTCATAATTATGCAGACATGAACCATGGATAGACAGTCGCATTTGGCTTGTCCTAGGGTGCATATGCTCTGGCCCAGATTATGGCAACTCCGCTCCTTCCCTTGCCCGCATTGCTTGGGGGTTTATGCTAGTGGTTTTCCTCTTCTATGCTGTCGCCTGTCGGGCCTGAGCTCCTCGTCCATTTCCATCCCCTGCTCCCGATCTTGCCACTCTCTGCCAGCGGTCCAACTACACCGGCCATTAGCCTTCAATTTCCCGGTCTACCACAGCCGCGACCCACTTCTCCGTCCAAATCAGTGATTATGTGCACTAAAATCTTCCAAGACTAATATTTCAACGGGTATAACCACTTGACGATAGACAGCAAAACTAAACTCATGAAGATATTAATCGTCTGTCAGCCGCAGTGTGAAGTAAAATACAATATCCAGATAAAATAGGAGGAATTAGACAGAATACAAATACGTCAAATCCCCCAAAGCAAGAAATTTAATCCAACATTAATATCCACTGCAGGCGCCCGAGACAAAAAACATTGCTCTCGAACGGAGTCCATGATAAAATGATTTGTTCATACAATAGCTTCCCAATTGCAAGTTTCATGTTACGCTGTGGAAAGTATTTCGACACTCTATCTCGAGGAAGTATCAAAAGACCCCCGCGTCTGTGATATTTACCGCATGGCGGCCGTTGACATATGTGATGTATAGTTACGCGACAACTTAATTAGCCGCAAATTTGTAAACAACTCGACTGAACCTTTTAATTTTGTACTCTCTCAATCAATGTCTTTAATCTCTGTTATTGTCAAACAATAAATAAACGTATATAACTCCATTTTTAAACTCCAATGGAGCCAGAGTGTGCTGCGTGGAAATAAAAGATTTACAAAGAGTTTCATTCACAAAGGACTTAATCCAGAAATTACATTTTTATTTCATAATAAAAATAAATAAAGCTAGATTTTTTAGATTCTTATAAAATTTGTCTAAGGGAAGTACACCATGTTACCAGAATTAATTATACTGGTAACACTGGTAAAGTGGTAATTAGAAAACAGTATTTGTATGTCTACAAGGTGCTGATCTTTTCCAGTTGAAATCTAATTCAAAAGTGCTCTGGCCGCTGGGCAATAATGGTAACATAACATCCACTTCAAGCTACCGTGTTCACAAGATTATTTAAAAACCCGAGGCAAATCCCCCTTGAAACCGTAACAGTTTGAAATTCACATATCTATTATGTTTAAACCTCGATGTTTAATTGATTTTATTTTTCGTTTCACATAGAACAAGCAGAACCCGCATATTAATAGGTACAATTGAAGATATTTGTCCAGCTTTTTCGTACGTCCGGAAACAAATGCAGACTTTTCTGTCACATAGACAACATATTAATCTTCTCACCACAACCGAATTCTGTCAAGTGTAATGCAACTTTATAAATGCCCAAGATAGTACACTCAACGTAACAGCAACCATGAAAGTACCACGGATCAAATACCCAATTCAACACCCATTCAACTTCTTCAGGCTACCTAACTACCAAGACACCCTTTCAGCAATACAAGTAGTGAAATTTACCTCACAAGGTATAGGATTTTTAAATGGAACATCCATCTATAAATTATCAAATTGCTTATTCTAAAGTATTATATTGGTATTGGAACATCAAGATTAACTGAAATCGAATCATGACACTGAGGTTATCATGCAGTAATATGGCCCCAAAGCTGATTTCTAATTGCATAAAAACAAAATGACACACAGTCTAATCTTGTTTATATGAATCAAATAACTACTGCTCTAACTTTATTGTGAAAAAACAATTATCACCAAACCCCCCTTTCTGCAATATCCAAATGTTGACGTCATCACAAAAGTGCCATACTAATCATGAGGGTTATTGTCTGGGGTCATGTCCAAGGGTCGTTGTCCTAGAAAAAAACATTTCACCAAAAATCTCCATTACTTTTCCATCTCTCGGATTTTTTCTCATTCACACATACGAAGCACCGCGTCACGACTGAGATTGCTACAAAGCTTGTCCATCTGCTGCAGCTATCACCCATTCGACATTCGAAAAGGGTAGTGGCCCTATTACATTAAAAAAACACTCAATTTATCCCTTCATACTATATTATCAATGTTCTTTTCTCACACGGGAAAACAACATCACCATCGCCATCTGAAGTTTCTACAGCTCTGACTTCGACTGTACCATCAGCACCAGCGACGACACCAGATACACCAAGTCCTGAATCGACAACATGGTTTACTACAGCCTGTACCATCAAGTATCAGAGCAACACACCGATAACCACGGTACTTCATCAACATAGGGTTACTACTCTGTACCATCAGCACAAGAGACAACACCGGATATCACACAGCATGCCACGATATTTGGTTTTACTTACTGTACCATCAGCACAAAGACAACACCAAGAGACCACCACAGCACGCCATCGTCAATTGGTGTTCTACACCTGTACCATCCAGCACAAGAGACACACACCAGATATCACCACAGCACTGCACGACAACTAAGGTTACTACACCTGTACCATCAAGCACAAGAGACAACACCAAGACCACCACAGCATGCCATCGACAATTGTGTTACTACTACTTAAACCATCAGCACAATGGAGACAACACATTACCACCAAGTACGGTCATCGACGCATGGTGTTATACATTGAACATCACACAAGAGACACACCAATACCACACGGTACTGCATCGACATTGTCTCACTTCACCTGTGGTGTTAACACGAGTACACATCCCGGTAGATATCGACATCTGAAAACAACTGAATCATAAGAATATAGTAGATGTGTTTTAATTCTAATTTCCTAAATGAATGAAAAGTAAGATTGAAGGTCGAAAATAGTAACGATAATAATATTCTCATCAGGGACAAGTCATGGGGTATTATCTTCTTTTTCCGTGGATAATTCTTATCAGATCTTTCGGTGAATAGTGTGTCCAAGAGAAAAATAGAAGGCTATTAATTAACAAAGAATAATAAGAATTCTGAAAGAAAGACACAATTCAAAAAATAGATGTCTTACCCTAGACCTTTTGTGATATCAAAACACTCGCAGGCGTCCTTCTCTATAGTTCTCTCGTTATTCGTCCACAATCGCCAGTGTTGCCATAAAAAGAATATGAAAACATTAACTAAAGAAGGTGTTTTGGCATCATAAACATCCAATTTCCTATTGATTTTCCACAATGCCCAAATATTAAGCATCATCCATCATAATGGACTGTAACATCAGATTGTTTTTTGTTTATTTATTATTTTATTTATCAAAAAAAAAAAAAAAAAAAAAAAATTAACATTTAGGAGCTCTCCAAAATTCTTCTAACACTGAATTACCGAAAAATTGTCTTTGATCGCATGAACCTTAGCAGAGGGACAACCATATTAACAGTCGACATAAGTGAAGATGATTTCAAACGCTGGATATTTGGGAGAAGGAAAAATTTCATGTATCTCACAGTTAGATAAATGAAAAATTAAAACCATAACATAAAAAGAAAATCGTTTCCATGAAATCTGTTAGTGTCTTTAATTCAAATATAAGATACAACTGAATGCGGGAACCCGAAAAATTTCAGCGCTCACGAGGTGAAAACAATACTATCTCTGTGAGGGGATACACACGCGATCGCTACCACCGTTCATGCGAACTCTGGCGAGCGGAGCAAGCACGCCAAAGGTCCAAACAACCCTTACTATGTTCTTCAAACATATCCCTGAAATTCACTTGAAATCATAAGCGAAAACACAAGATGTCTACACATCTCTTGAGCATTGTGGACAACATAGACTATATTGATCGGTTTTTTATGCATCCTTTTTGTTACCAAAACTATACATAGATTACACGTTAAGATATCCTCGCTTAAAACTTCTTTGCTCTTTCAAATAAAATACAGCCAAAATTAATTCCAAGTTTTATGTTGGTGAGCATCAAAACAAACGAGCTACACGGATAGGTTTAGCAATTATACACCTAAAAACCGAAGTCTAATCATGGGTGCACGTAATAGTGACTGCACTTGAAGTGCTATATAGCAACTGAAAGGCTAGCACTTGCCCAAGTGATAAGTATCAACAAAAATGTTCATTCAGTAAATGGGTTCGAACCAGGGCCGACTAGACACGAAGAGTACCGCTGACGTTACCTAAAAGACCAACGAAGATCTCCTAACTTACTTTAATTAGGCAGCATATGGCAAAATTGTAGAAAGTTATCATTGAGCAACAATATACTGCTAAGCAATTTAGATGTAAATTGGTCTATACACTGCTCGTCAGCCTTCTCATTCGGGTGACCCTGCGATCTACGAAGCTCGCCTGAAAGTTATAAAACAGCACTTTGAGTTATTAAACAGCAACTTTGAGTGCAGTCACTATGCAAGCTCTAAAAAGCGCTGATATCAGCTCTGAAGTGCAAAATAAAAAAACACCCAATTTCTAGAGTGTAGATTCGATCAAACTCAACGAAAGTTTATGGTAGACAAGCTCATTTCACGTCTGTTTGAAAAATTCCCTCCTCTTTATTTAAACTTATCCTAGTCAAGTTGTCTTAATACTGTTATCGAATTACAGTTCAGTTACCCTAAATTCCCATATTTCCCCTTCCTTCAAAATGAAATAAAATGATTTAATTACCCCCCCACCCCCCAATAACCCACCCTTTAATGTTCCACTCATTCAAACTCATCTGTTACATGCTATTGAATCCCATTTACTTTCCCTTTCATCGTTGCCCAAGATAGATACCATGTATAACCGGTCGCAATTGGAAGATTGTGTGTACAGAATGAAACATCCCTAAAGGAAATTAAATTTCCTTGCCGCATAAATCTTCTGCGAAAGAGTGACCAATCAAATGTAAGGAATCGTGAGAATTTACGGTTTGTTAATCTTGGCAGGTATTCACAAAATAATTACTAATTTAACATACTTTAAATCTGGTTTAACTAAGGGTATCAAATGTAACAACAATCTTGAAACAGTTGATACCGATTTACAGATTTGTGGTACTGAAATATTAGAAACTGTCCGGAATTAAAGTACAAAAGTTTCTAACTATAAAGCACGATTCCAAAATCCTGTAAACTCTGCAAGGAATAAAAAATCAGGGGCCGCGGAGGTCTTTAAAATGGAAGGGGCTGAGCCGAGTGGGGGGGGGGAGAGGTTGCTGACAGGCTAAAAATCACAATTATGGTCTTTTTGCGTTTTTGTACACGTTGCATTAAAAAAATGGGTCCGGGGGTGCTGAAGACCACACCCCACCACCGGCTCTGCGCCTCTGAGTAGACAATTGGTCACATTTGGCTGACAAACAAACCAAAGATTTACGCTATGGCTTGACAAAAGTTCATCTTTCGAACGGACCCTTATCATGTAATCCTAAACACGCAAAAATAAACACAGTAGCCTCACCCAGCACAAATTCTGTCTTAGGGCTGCTTTAATAGGCAAGATGCGATTCAAATAAGACAAATTATTCATGTTCAGTAAGGTGCATTTTAAACCATGTTGAAAAATTAATTAAGTGCCCTATGATATAAAAAAAAGGAAAGACAAAAGAAAGAAAAGAAAAAAGGTAGGTCTAATAGTGTAAATCAATACATTAGAAATTACGTGATTTATGTATGTTAAAATACGAATAACATAACTTGTTGAAATTTGGCATTGCAAACGCACAATCAGTATAAGATTTTTTTTTCATGAAATGTTATCTATCTTATGAAACGGTCACCCAGCGCATACAATTATCAGCGTTACACATCCACACGTCTGCAACTCATATAATAACAACACACTAAACACTGACCTACCAGTTGCAAGTGATGTATTACGTGAATGTTTATTGGCGAAGAAACAGGTCTGCTCCATTGAGGTTTACTCTGAAGCACTCTGTGGGATATATTTTCAATATTAATTCTCCAATTGTTAATGACGCCGTTAGAATCGAATCAATCTGGCGTACGGCACGCATGACACCAAATTCTAAGTAGATGTTAATAGTCTTAGTTATAGTCATTGAAAGTTGATGTTAAATTACTCAACAGAATTCACCAGGAAAATACAATCCAATCCGATCCTCCACTTATAGAGATCGAATGGGAATTCCTTGGTCGGTGGAGCATGTTGTTTACAGATCCGCGACACATAATTTTTTTTTCAATGGACAGTGACCCATGCGTATATGCCTTGCCTCGAAATTATTAAAGAGCATCGCGCAGTCTGGCCAAGGTACTATACTGAGAAATAACGTCGTTCTGAAGAGATCAATCTTTTATTTTTGAAATTGTTTGCGGAAATGAACACCCTATAATAAGATCCACATTTATATAGAGTACTCATGAATATTCAAAGAAGGATATCCTGCAAAGGCGATTCCTATCATGACAACGTCTTCCCTTCCCTCTTTATAGAAATTTAATTTTATACAACAATCATCCAATGCATGGACAAAAAATATGTCGTAAATGAATCTATTTGATTGAATTCTTGTATTATCTTATTTTCTCCATATACCAACCGCACTGAAGCAATTGAATCAGCTAAATTCCAATCAGCCGACATGCGCTCTGAATAAGGACAAACAAGTATTGTCACAACAACGATCACAAAATGTCACACATAACTTGAGTCCTGATTTATATTGCAATCAGGTTAACTTCTTTAGGACGTTAGACTTCAGGGATTTTTATGAAATAAAATATTGGTACTTTAAGTTTAACACGATAAATTTAATAAAATGATACGGGTAATTTTAAATCCCCTTAAAGCTCTGAATTATGTCCAGAAATGCGCATTTTCTACGAAATAATTTTGGTGTAAACCAGAAAAAAAAAAAAAAAATTACTAATGTGTATCTATTCAGTCTCAAGCCGGTCATAAGGCCTACAGTATATCGTAATAAAAAATAATACTCAAAAAAAAATAATAAAAATCGTTAGACTAAATATTATTATTACGTCATTATACATCTCATTAATGAATCATTGTTTGTTTTTTGGGTCAGGCCTAGGTAAATATAGTTCCCGATTAGAATTAGTTCTTGCTATGGAGTTTTCTATATTTATTGCTAAAAATCAAAGCAAACAAGAGCGATTACCATATGTGTTTTTTTTTTTTTAACTCTAGAAACTGGATTCTAACTGTGGCAGAATCGCGACAAAGACCTAAAATGACGCATGACACTGGATCACATGACCAGTTGCAATCTTATGAGCTTGGTGCCGAAGAACTGTAAATGATAATTAACCTAAATCTCAAAGAATCTTTTTATGGCGATATAATAGTCACATGAAGAATTCTAGACCAAGGCCTAAAGAATTTAAGTTGTAGGATATAAAAAAAATAAGTAAAGAATAATTCTCGAATGGCAGTCTGATACAACACAGTACTATTATGTCTACAGAGTAGTTAGACGTCCTGGGATAAACTTCGGGGAAAACTAAAACATTTAAAAAGATTTAGTAAATTCCAAAAACAAGTCAAAAGAGATCGAAATGAATAGAGTTCATGGCCTGACCGAAAAACAACTCCTTCATCAGATCAATGCAAGTCCAATTTACTATCTTTAAAACATGAAATTTCAAACGCGCTGAGATACGGCCGCCATAAATTAATCTAATCCGGCTCCGTTGCAAACTTCAAGCCACCCGAGCACGGGACTTGACAACAGGAATGCGGTGAAAACCAACGTGCATGAACAACACCGTTTTTAAAGAGTCAAGGAACGGTTAAGAAAATTGAAATAAAACGTAAATATCTCGAAAATAAAGAAAGCAATAAACTGCAATTTTTAGGAATACCCCAGACTGACCTATAGTTCCATAATCATGTTAGCAAAAATGAGCTAAATCCATAAATTGCAATGTTACTGCATCCCTTTAAAAGCACTTATCATTTAGTATTTAAAATAATATTTCCACTCAAGATGTGCTCTCTCTATTTAGCTTACTATTTCATTCTGCAAATCACTTTTTAAATATTTTAAAACTTATAGTCGATATTGTCATAAATTCTTTGAATGCTTGCAACATTGCAGATGTTGACGTCATAAGTGACATTCTACCTGGATCGTCTAGGATATCTGTCACATCATGTTAGCATCTGGTTATGTTCATCATTCTTAGTGACAGTATTTTGTCTTCCAGCTTCCTTTATGAGGAAAGTCCAATGATAAGTTTATTATCCCAATAATATTATTTTTGTTAATAAATACATGGATTTTTTAAAATCAATCCACAATTCGCAACGAAATTGATAAAAATTTGTGCAGGTCTTCTTTTCCCCTTTTCAATATCGCTCACCGAAAGCACAAAAATGAATTCTATAGCTGTTAAATGTATTTCCAATTGAAAATAACAATAGATATTATTGCCAAAGGGCCCTTGATAATTTTTACTCTGGATTTGTATTGTATTTGATTTTTTTTCATTATAACAAATTAATTGATAAATTTCACAAAAAATGTTAAAATGCATCTCTCGCCAAGGGTGAAATTTAAATGAAAAATAATTCAAAAGAAAAAGACGTTCCATCTTTGAATCCAATCCAAAGAAATTTAATTATTTTGTATTGTGCAATTATACGTCATCTAGACACCGAGGGTAATTTCAAATGCCAATCAATGTCGCAAAACATTTTTGTTTGTGATACACCTCTTTCCGTATTAACCGAATTAATTAAGGTAACTGCTTGTTATAACTTCATGGTCCCTGATAATGATCGCGAACCCTGTCATTTAGTTGAATCTATCGTGAGCGAACAGTCATGTATAAAAAGAATACTTTCTATTAAAGGCTTAATCTTAAAATTTTATGAACAAGAAAAAAAATATAAAAATTAAACAAAATGACTAATTACAATGTTACAATGCAATTCGCTATGATTTCCATGGTGAGTTATTCACATAAAGTTCGATAACACCATGACAATATACAGGTTAACCAAAATGCGTTCAAGCTGGAAAATTAATAATTTGTGTTGTTCCTTAAAAAATGAAGAAAGAGAAAAAAACATAAAATAATAAGCAATCTGGCTGCAATGGTTTTTTGTTGCATCGTAGTTCCCAACACAAACTCACCAAGACATTAAACGCGACATTTGTTCTTCTATCATTTTTAAAAATATTATATACTATTTCAACCTGTTCAAAGTCTGCGTGCAAGCAAATCTTTTATACTTCACTACTCTACATACAATGGTGTTTGGATGCTCGTAAGCGACATTCTAAACTCAATCATCCAGGTCTTTGACTCGGTACTCTAGAACCTGGGTTTATCATCAAAGGAGGGGTATTTAATCAAAATGCATAATAATGTAGAGTCATTATACTATGGATCGCGAGTTAGATTGCGCCTTTAATTTGTAAAAATTTCCGGTTAACATCGGCTTCTGATTAATGAAAGCTACAATATTAATAGAGGGACCAATAATTAATTTCCACAGAATAAAAACAACGCCACCTTTAATCTTCATTCCCCACCAAATATTTTATGGGCCGGCGAACAAAGATAAGCAAGGAAGTTCGTTCATCGAAAGTACATCACTTCATGACTGAGGCTTTCATGTGACCTCATCTTTATACATCATCTTTTACCTAATCTTTATACTTCGACATCTCACTAACATGCTAAAATAACTATCTGCTGAAATAACTATGGCATGTTAATTTGCTGAATGTTATTCAAAGGTCCTATCGTAACTCGCCATTACTGAGCAATGAAGCACCAAAAGCTATGGCTCGAGCAAGGGTAAAGCTCGACTTCATTACAAATGCCGTGATATTACAGATTTGCGAACGTCATTACGGTAAGTTGTTATTATGTATCCAAGGTGGTGTAAACAAAGACTTACGATTGATAAAAGGATACGATTGATTTCTCGTAGCCATCATCATGGACCGCATGACTCCAAAGTTGATGATTTGATCCTACCCTAGACTAACCCTGCTTTTAATCATATCGAAATCATAAATCCATGACTGAACTACTTCTATATTATGTAAATACAACAACACGGACAGCTGAAAAAATTCAGCAGGAAATCCTTAACAGACCCTCCTATAAAGCTCTATTTTAATTAATGACCACTTATTCGTAGAGACAAAAAGGAATGGCAAATATTTAAACGTGACAATGCCAATTAACTTTTTCTTATTACAAAATATCAGCGCTGGCTGAATCCACCGACGGACAATTGGCATTCAGTGACACATAACATGACCGTAATCATTCAATTATCTCATAGAAATGGCAATCAATTATGTGTATCTCAATTCGCGAAGACGTTTCAAGACTGATTGGGACTACTTTGAATGGTCTAAGCGAGTTTTAAACTTGTTGCAAGAGATGTTCTCCTGAGTCCCCTCGATGTTCATGAGTCTCAGGAATCTCAAAACCATCCCAGTAGTTCCCAATCCGTCTCAGAGATGACATTAAAAACACTCACATATCATTTTATTTAAATTTTTTTCAAAACATGAACAACGAACAGAATGACTGTAAATCAATAATGAAAAATAAGCAAAGAAAATAGGGTTTCCATCCATTCGAACCTGAGATTTAAAAAAAAGAAAAAAATATCACAATATGTCAAAATCACATTCGATTGTCTGCACTATAAACTGCAATAAACATATTGCCTTGAATGCAGTATTTTGATATTTAATATTCTAGATCCTAGAAATTATATCATAAACGAAGTATCTGTTTCCTTTCAGCTAAACGTCGTTATTCTTTTTCTGGTCGTAAAGTACAGTCTTCGGCATCTCGAGTGCAACTTGACAACGAAAAATCAAGCAAATCAATACGTATTCGGAGATAAAAATCCTTGAAAATGTCATGCCCCCTTTTCAGCTTATCTATATGTACTATCAATATGTTCTACAAAGCAATAAACAAATACCAAAACAAAATTTATCAACTAGCATTTAATTGGAGCAAGTATAAGGTGGTGTGTGTGGGATTGACAGTATCTCTTTGTGGGTATATTGGGGAGATATAAG
>CALNVZ010000641.1:5489612-5502131 GCA_940671915.1 Paracentrotus lividus | reverse complement strand
GTAAACAATGTCATTCTGCTCTCAATGCCTGCCAAGTCTTGGTTCACTCATCGGATTGTCTAATGTAACAATGTGTAATTGTGTGTGTCGATTTGCAGAAAATTGTTTGTCTATGCAAAATGCATGCACATCTACGAAGTCCACGCAACAACGCACTGAACCAGCTGAGCTTAACGAGTTAAGCGGGTTACAAGAAGAACGGAAACACACGACTGGAAGCAACGCTCGCACCGCAGTCGACAACATAAGGAGCCAGCAAAAAATGCAACGGGAGCACGCTCCGCTAACTATCCGATCGCAAACAGCGATTAAGAAAGAAAATAAGTGATGAATAGTAGCAAAGTAAAATGATAAGCACAAGCTGATTTGAGATCCAGAAGTAATAGCGAGCCAATCAACCTTCGGGGATGCTCAAATGAAATAAACACGCTACCTAGGGGGAAATTCGACTGCTAGAATCAGTACTGATATACGAATCAAGAGAGAGAAGTTGACGAAGACGACAAAGATGAGCACTCTGAAGTCAACCCAGAATCCCCGACTTTTCCAACTGTGTAACAACAAAAGATGTAAGAAGGGAAGAAAGCGAAAAAGGAAATATGGAGTGAAAAAATATAATGAAACGTTATCGCAACGATGAAATACCTGCTCAAATGAAATACCGATGACAATGGAAAATGCTATATGGATTTCATGATTGAAAAATGAAATGGATATATACTGTATATAAACCCAAACTGTTATGATGTCAGTAATGATAATTATACCCAAATTGTAATGGGTTACGTAACAAACTTAAAAGGCAAATGTGTTTTAAGTGGTTTTAATAACCAATGGATGTTATACCCTTATACAAGAATGCATTGGTCAAAAGACATAGAACACATTTATAGAAATGAATGGAATGGTAGAGTATTGTTTAACCATGGTAACACCAACGCAAGAGGCGTTGCCATTTTGATAAGACGACAAAATGAAATAAGAATTTTATCAGAAAATAGAGATCTTGAAGGTAGACTGTTGATTACAGAATGTGAATTAACGCGATAAAATACATTATTGTTTAATATCTACGCACCAAATATTTCTTGAACGTCAATGGTTGTCAAAAATTGTGTACATATATATAAAACAAGAAAGTTCGTTCTCCGAACACAACTTATTATAGCGGATTTTAATTGTGTACTAAACCCACAGATTGCACTTTCAATGTAAAGCAAATACAAAACTCCTCGATTCTTAAACAACTAATGAAAATTGTTGTTAATAGATATTTGGAGAAAGTACATTTAGACAAAAGACAATATACTTGGCATAACAAAAGTTTACATGTTGCATCCAGAATAGATTTCATATTGGTAAGGCAAGGATCTAAAAAATGAAAATATTGTTAAGACTGATATTAGGCCAGTGGTATGCGGTGATCACAATGCAGTCACTTCAACGATCAAGGTAAATGACACTAAACATGGACCAGGATTCTGGAAACTTAACACAAACCTGTTGACCAAGATGATTATTGTGAAGAAATAAGGTGCATCATAAATGAAACGTTGAAGAAAGAACAATTCAGGTATATCATGGCGAGATGCATGGGAACTATGTAAAATTAGAATTAGAGAATATAAATTCTATTCATTAGGCAAAAGATAAAACAAAAAGAGAAAATGATGTCAAAAGATTAGAAGTTAAATTACAAGAATTAAATGAAAAAATATGGAATGTAATGAAGAGAAAATGCAGGAAATTATAAAATGAATCACAGAACAAATAACCAAAAAACTTGCAACAATATATAAACGAGAATTAAAGGGTCAATTGTAGGTCAAGAGTTAAGTGGTTTGAAGAAGGAGAAAAAAAACTCAAAATATTTCTTATCATTAAGAAAAAAGAAATTTTGATAAAAGTTCAATCTCTCACTGCGTGATGATAAAGGTAAAAATATAACGAGACAAAAGAAAGAAAGAAATGTATCACTAAATTCTATACCAATCTTTACAGTGTAAATAGAACTACAAATGATTTTCAATAGATATTTGTTTGATTTACCAAAACCCCATTCTTACTGATGAATAGCAGAATCCTGCGAAGGCCCAGTAACAGAAATGGAATGTAAGCAAGTTTCTTTGAGTTTGCTAAAAAACAAAGCTCCTGGGAGTGAGGTTTAAACATTGAGTTTTACCAATACTTCTGGACAGATGTGAAAATGTTACTTGTTTCTTCTTTAAACGAATGTTTTGAACAAAAAGAATTGTCAAGCACCCAAAACTAGCCATGATCAAATTGTTACATAAACTATGATTATAAAATCATTGCTTCTGTCTTTAGCAAAAAGACTAAAAAGAGTAATTCCAATGTTAATTTCAAATGACCAAGTTGGATATTAAAAGGGCGAAATCTAGCAGAAAACATTCGCTTAATCGAAGATATATTTTATTACGTACAGAACTACTCACATAAAGGAATAGTACTGCTAACTGATTTTGAAAAGCCCTTTGACTGTTTAAGTGGGATTTCTCTATTTGAATGTTTAAAAAGATTTGGTTTTAAAACTGAGTTTTGCAAATGGATTACTACGTTATAGGGGAGACTGGGGTAATTATGGCCCTGGGGTAATTATGGCCCCTTTGTCTTTGAGAGCTTATAATTCTTTGCTGCATTACACAATGATAATTAATTTGTACACATGCCTAGCTAAACTCTTCCTACTATCATATGAGAAAAAATAAAGCCATTTACATGAAATTTAGTGCTTTAGGGGAGCCTAAAATGTACGGCAATTATAATTCTGTTCGTTGGAAAGTGGCAAGTCTGCTTTTTTATGTGGAGTTGTTGATTCCATTAATTAAATCATTTAAGATAAAATTTTGATTGAAACTGAAACAATAGGAAGTAAAAACACAACAGAAAACTTCACCTGAATATCTTCAATAGTAGAGCTGTAAAGGGGGATCAAATTGAAAAGTCATTTGGGTAATTATGGCCCCAATGCATAAACAGTGTATAAGCGCAGCGCAGATAAGCGTAGATGAGGACATTAACTTGTACGATTTTTTACATAAATATTATTTGCTTTGATTGCAAAATTTCAACATTTTGGCTGAACCAATTATTGATTAAATCATTGTTGGTGGTTGATAAGTGTATTAGGAATACCCAACAACATTTATTATACATTACCATCATTAATTAGCATAATATCTTTGAATTGATACAGTCATTACAATAGGGGCCATAAATACCCCAACCCGTGGGGTAATTATGGCCCCCAAAAGTTGTTAACATAATGGTAATTAATATGCAAATGAGAAGTAGCAGGTTTATACTTTCCTTTGTATGGACCGACTGTATTTTTACACTTTTAGAATATATTGAACTTTTCATGTAATGGTAGTACATGTAATAGGAAATGTGAAATAGGGGCCATAATTACCCCCGTCTCCCCTATACAAATGTGATAGTAGTGTAAACGTGAATGGATGGTTAACAGAAGAAATAAGCATATCAAGAGGGTGTGCGTCAAGGCTGCCCCCTTTTAGCACTTTTGTTTATTCTTGCTGTCGAGGTGTTAGCTTTAAAGTTAAGAAGAGATCCAGAAAATAAAAGGAAATAAATTTTTGAGTCTGTTGAAATAAAATTTTACAATTTGCTGATGATGCGACATTATTTGTCGATGACAAAGACTCTTTAAAAAAAGTAATACAAAAAATTGAAAATTTGAGCTCTTTTTCTGGATTACAGTTAAACAAATCAAAATGTTCTGTACTAGATATCAGTGGTAAATCTAGAGGTGATGTAAACGGTATACCCATAACTGATTCTGATGTAAGATACTAGGTGGTTCCACTTTGGAATCACTTTGGAAAGAATGAACAAAACCTAATAGATCATAATTGGACCTCCAAAACTTCAAAAATAGAGAATATTATTCGACTTTGGAAATCATGACGTTTAACACTATCTGGAAAAATATAAAAACATTTGGTTTCTCAAATCATTTACAATGCACAAATGATTTTAATGCCCAAAAAAGTACTTAAACAAATAATTTTCTTATTGTTTTCCTTTTTATGGAATAGCAAGAAAGACAAAGTAAAAAGAAGTGTTGTTTGTTCAAAATATAACTTTGGAGGACTGAATATAGTTGATTTAGATAGCCTCCTTCAAAGCTATCTATTAAAATGGATATTACATTATATTTCCCACGTACATTGTAGATTCTAAGTGGAGTAAAATAATTAACTGTTTCTTTCACAAATTAGGTGGTTTAAAACATGTGTTAAATAGCAACTGTACAAAAGATGAAATAATGGTGTTTGGCCATGTCTTTTAAACTGGGCCCCCATATAGGTGGTGCCGTTACATTTGCGCGACAAGCACAAACATGAAAAATGATATAAAATTTTAAATACATGTGCCATATGGGTATATTTGGTACCAATGTGAAGGAAATATATCTGCCAATAACTTAATATTAGAAGAAATACCAATGGTGCACTCATTTACAAGTAATTAACAATTAATTAACTTGAAGTAGCCATTTTTGCACGGTGGAGGAGGAGGAGGAGCATGAGGAGGAGGAGCATAAATTTCTGTTGCATTAATAAATCAGGTTTTAACATCATAAAATCTAACATAAGACAGTTAAATTTGAATATTATATTTATCTATTAGTAACATTGTGTAAAATATGAAATTAAGAATACCTAATTAGGCTAATTAAGTTAATCAATTTAATTAATTAATGTAAAATAAGTAAAATAATGTGATTTAACTTGTCTAGATTGTGGTCGTCGGGTATTTCTACGATTCACAAAGTGAAGTAAAATATTAGTTGATGCTAGGACATGGGTTATTTATTCAGCCTACATGTTTAATTGTATTCTCACTACCATTTACCTATGCTTTGTTTACACAAAACAAAAGGAACTGTAATAATTGGATTGAGTTATATTGATGATGCACAGCAAATCCAACCACCCAAAACACTTCTTTTCAGAGACATAATGTTAAGCATTTAGAATATTTCAACTAATGGACCTACATTTAAATGCATGAATATCACTTCAAGGAGGTACATGTACCTGCATTTTTTTACGGTATAATCCTAAATTTCTATTAATTGTATTGTCTTCTACATTTTACAATTGAACATCACTGCATTGGCTTGATATGCTTTATCCTCACCAGGTAGATCATCTCAGAGATAACTTGCACGTGTCGGTTGGCATGCCTCAACATGAACCAGATCAAATTAATTGTTTGAATAAGCACTGTAGATATATTTTATTGTAGTAATTATTTGCAAGTATATTCATGTAACCCTAGTATAACTTCAAATAGGTCATAAGACAAAACTGTGTCATATTTTGGAAGTAAATCATGCATTACTCATTGTAACTCATATTTACCCAAATTTTCCTATCAGAAATTTTCGCTGAAAAGATGATCGCGCAAAATTATTTTAAAAAAGCTTACCCATAACAAGTTATACATTGTTGGAAAGGTCTGACTCTGAGGAGTTCAAATATGCATGTCTTTTTGTTGTAGGGTGAAATTTTGTTTCCATGGTAACCTTTTTATGGAAGTACTTTTTTCCAACCGTTTTCGCCATATTTGGCTCTGTAACTCCTTATGACTTCCCCATATCCCTTTTCTGATAGTATTTTTGGATTCCTCAGACAATTCTCTTTCAGAATATGTATACTTTTATAGGTATAAGATGTCAAATGTAAGAAGAATATTTTATTGAATAAAAATGGTACAATTCCTTGGAAAACTTGGATTGTAACAGAAAAGGGCCCACCTCATAACGCATGGCCGTTTGTAGAAAGTATGAAAATGCCTAAATATTATAAAGAAATGATATATGCTTGGTTTAGTTTGAAAGAATCAAATGAAAATAATTGTGCAAATGATATTGAACACAGCGATATTCAAAATGAAAAACTATGGTTTAACTCGAATATAAAAGATTACAATAAAAATGTAATATTTTTCAAAAAATGATAAGATGCAAGTATTCTGAAAATCAAAGACATTATTGTTCAATCAATGCTAATGTCACTGAAGCAACTAACTCATCTATTTCACAATAAACATGCTTCTTTGTTTTAAGAATATAATATTGTTATAAATGCTATTCCAAAAGTATGGAGAAAAAATATGACCAGACAATTAAATGATAGTACAGAATCAGACAAATATCGTATTTATGAAAACTGTACTTAGTAAATGTTAAAATGGGTCGTGTGTTATGAACTCGCCACCCAATAGGGTGGTGCTGTTACGCTTTTTGCTATTTTTCAGCATTAATTTTGTCAATTTTTCCTAAAGTAAGAAAGTTTATGTAATAAAATTTGATCTCATTTTAAAGCTATGTTCAGTTGCTAGCTCCCTGTGAAGTTTCATTGTTCTAGGTAACTTCTGGTGGAGTTTACAATGGTTTAGAGTTTGGGACATGTAGGGGTGGTGCTGGAAGCGGCACCGCCTGTACAAAGTCAATGGAAATTTTGCATTTATGGTTGATTTGGGGAACGTTGAAATTTCTCTGCCAAATTGTCCGCTTATGACTGTAAATTTGGTGTCAAACTGAAGCTTATGAACTGCTTATACCATGAAATCACTGAACAATATGTTTGATGTGACAATATGTACCCAGGAAGACTCAACAATCTTATTTGACCTAAAAAGTCAATGCCTCCTGTACAAAGTCATTAGAAATTAGAGATATTGTAGTACCGTTGGAAAACTGTAATATCTCTTCCAAATTTTAGCCTATGATTGTGAATTTAGCCCAAATTAAAGCTTATAAACTGGTTTATAACTATCATATCACTTTAACAATATATTTGATGGTGCAACAGTACTTGGCAGGACCCAACCCCATTGAATAAAAAAAGCTAATTTTCAGGGCTATAATTTCAGATCGTTTGTATTTTTCATTTCTAAATTGTAAACCATAACGAATTATACCTTGTTTGAAAGGCCGTATTATTTCGTACCTGAATATAATAATATTATTAATATTTGGGTGATTATAGATTACTTGACGATAAAACATGAAATTAAAAAAAAATCTAATTTCTCATTTATTTCCTACATGTAATAACTTTTTTATCTTGCACTGGTATAATTTTCAATGCAGATTTAGATTCCTTGAGGAATTTCCTTTCAGAAAGATGTAGTTTTGATATATTAGGGTGTATACTTTCAAGATACAGGTCTTTGAAGTGAAAATGTGCCGTTTGTAGTTCAAGGCATGTAACGCAAAAGGCGGAACTTATAACACGGCCAAATAATAAAAGAAAGTCAAAATTGTTCGACAATATGATCCTGAGCAATAGAATTGTGACCAATAGAACAACAATAATGGGAAGATATTATGACAAACAAGATCAAATCGCAATTCAATTTACAGCTATAAAGAAATAAATCATTGAATTCAACTACAAGTTGTTCGAATAACATTACGCATAAATGTAATTTATATTTATGGAAAATAAGTATAATCCGCTTTGTTCTTTTGACGGTGAATTACATGACACTGTATTTTATTTGTATAATGTAACAAACAAGCTCTTTGTTAAGATTTGGTGACATTGTACAGGTACTCTACAAAACAAAATTTTTTTCAGTAAATCATTTTAATTCAAGGTTATGAATTAGAAACAACGTTTTTAAAACCTTAATTTTGATATTATATGCAAAATATGAATTTATTCAATTATATCCAAGCAGAAATGGAAAGTTTAATTTTCCATGAACTATGTATATTCAGTTTATTCAAGAAAATGATTTGTGATCGAGTAGAAGTAGAAAAAGATTGTAAAACTATTTAAGCGTTATGCATGTTTTATAATACGGTTGTTTAATAAAACATACAATGTTTCATGTAAAATGATTTATGGCAAGGCGCCTGATGACGGTTGTCGCTTGTGTCACACAGGGCGGGAAGACGTCAACCACCAGACCTTGTTGCAACATGCCCTACACTGCTATCGGTGCGTGAAGACCTGATTCGACACCTCAAAGACAACAACAACACAAAGCACCTTGTTCAGCATTTCCAATCGGCCCCTGAGCTGTTTGTAGAGTCTGTCCTGTTTCTACCTCCGGAATCAATAAACAAAAGCTCAGCTACATACTCTTTTGCTCTATTTTATACGCAACCTTCACACAACCCGACTCAAACTCCTAAATAATAACAAATAATCTATCAGCCCCAGTCTATACCGGAACTACAACTCAACACTACATTTCGGAAGTGCCGACGATCTCCGATCTGAGCAGAGGAAGGATACAAGAGAGAGAGAGATGATTTATATAATATGTTAAAATATATTTATCAATAAATTTATTATAAAAAAAATAAAAATAAAAAATCCCAAAATAAGCAACTCGGTGAATCCTTCGCTTCGGACTTCAACTGGGTATACCCCGCACTCCTCCTCATAACGTGCCGCAAGTTAATTCTTCTACTTCGAGATAGCCGCTGAACAAGAGAGCCCCCTGAAGATACAGAAGAAGGAAATTCGAGAAACCAGAAACATGTTAGAAAATCCCTACAAGTTCGTTTCTTACAGAGCTAGAGAACAATGCATTTGATTGTTGGGCACTCTGATTATCTATCGCGTGGAGCTCCGCCTCCTGGTTGCGATGACTGAAGTGCGTTGAACGTAACTGAACAACGGATTCAGCTGTTCCCGATAAAGACCGCTTTTATCGTGCGCGCTTGTAAATCATAACCAAAGTGGACCCATTTCGCAAGAAAAATGCAAGACTCGACTTCACAAAACGTTTTCACAAAACCACTCTTTCAATACTTTTTAGAATAAAGAAGAGAAATATAAATAGGAACTTCAACGAATCCACTGGACTTCGCCCGACAGGTGAAAACGTATTATGAGGACTTACCAAAAAAATAAATGACGAATCTAAAATTTTATCGTGACTATTGTTCATTGGAAGGCACAATGGTAGTGTTTTTCATATGCTAACGTGATCATTCGAGCGTCGTGCATAAATTAATTTATTATGGAGTAAAAATTTCTACGTGAGAAAGCAGCCATTTTCATGCACTGTTCCAACGCGATATCTGTATGTGGGGCATGTGGCAATAATCAGTCGGGTTATGCTCTCACCATTCTTTCACCGCATCTAGTATATATAGTCTTTATTTAAATATTCTTCACATGTTCACAAAGACCAATGACGAATTAAAAGCACATTACCGTACACAATAAATACTTATTGTACTTACAGAAATTATTTTAAACAGCAAGAACGTCTACGACGATCGTGATCCAAGTCAGGCAGAATCAGCTGATGTCGATGTCACAGCTAGCTGCGGTTGCGTAATATTATGCCGCCGCGCCGCGGCGCCGGGGGGGCTGGGGGGGGGTCGCTTGCCCTGGCCAGGTGGATCACTGGTAGCGGGGAAAAACAGCCAATTAAATTTGTTTGAACAGTTTCGGACTAAATTTTAGGCCAAAGTTTACCTATTTCCAATTTCAGCCTTAAAGCCTACCCAGCTCAGAGGAAAATTTACCCAAGTTCCTTCATTCCAATTAGGCCAAAGCTTAATTTATATTTGTTGTTTAGTTTTGTTGTTATTTATTAGGTATGATCTACTTTATTTGTCTATTTTGGCCCATTTATTTATTTTTGTCCTCAAACTGATTTATTCATCCCAGATAATATATTCTTCTTTCCCTGATATCCCATTTGTTCTTCATATTCACTTTACTATATCATCTTAATAATGAAAATTATCTTTAGGCAAGACTATACCAAAAAAAGCAGAGTCCAATCGTTGAAATCCTCTAAACACACAGTCAATGGAGAACTCTACCTTTACAAAAACACGCGTTAAAGTGATAGGGATTGTAAAGTAGAGTTCCTCAAAAAACTCTACTTTTACAAAATTGAACTCTACTTACAATTTTTACGTGTATTAACTCTACTTACAAACTCTACTTTACAAATGAAAACTCTACTTTACAAAAAATCTCCCTCTCGCTCGTCTCTCTCTCTCTCTTCTCTCTCTCTCTCTCTCTCTCTCTCTCTCTCTCTCTTCCTCTCTCCAATCTCTCACTGGTATGTCCTGCCATATCATGACTATACGGGTACTTATGGATACTGCTGCCGGACCAACCGGTTTTGCTTTTATACATAACAAAAATATTATATAATCGCATAAAACCGCTCTTCTTGAAACTAAATATTCATTACTTTCCTCACATCATATACCATATTATTTATACAAGCGTTCTCTAACCTTTTTACTATTCATAAACATTGATAATGGTGCGTAAAATTCTCTTCTCGTCACATTCGTAATATTCATTCGCACTTAGTCTTGGGACCAAAATAGGGGAAAACCCTGGAAATGAAGAAGTAATGGATAAGGAAGAAACGAGATACCAATAAAATCATTGAGAGAAAGATGTTTTTGAACATGACTCGAAGTTTACTTGTTTTTGTTGCTTTTGACCACATTTTTCGCAGAAAAATCGCGTAGACAATAAATACGATTGAATGCTTTTTAACCAAAAATAAAATAAGGAGAAAAAGAATATGGTAAAAGTGCGGCGCCGGCGTAAAGAATCTCGAATCAGTTGCTTAGAGAGCGCGCAGGGTACCATGGGTAATGGGTGGAAGAGGGTGTTGCCATAACCCCTTTCAATATTGAGAGAGAAGAGAGAGAGAGAGAGGAGGAGGGAGAGAGAGAGAAAAGAGCAATAGTGAAGTATAGCACTTTTTCTTCTTTCTTTTTTCTTCTTCTTCTTTTTTGATCTTTTTCCTTTTTTTTTTTTTCTTTTTTTTTAGTTGTCTTGAAAAAAATAATGCGTTCACCGATTTAGTTACCTTGCTGTAGTGATCTAGTTATTCGACATAAGAAAAAACTTTCACGTGCGCCCCCGTTTTTTCACATTTTGTATGCCCCCCCCCTCCCCCTCCCGTTTCAAAGTTCTGGATCCGCCTCTGGCTCTGGTGGGAAAATGTAACAGGGGTTTCATAACGTAAGAATTGATCCTTGAGGAATCAGCCTTTAGTAACCTAAAATAGTGCCTATTAGAAGTTACCGAAGTTTTAACAGTAACAGTTATGTTGCCGTTTTTTTTTTTTATCGTTTTGTTTTTCATTTTTTGAGTGGGTCACTTTTTTCAGGCACACAACAACAAGGTGGCCGTAATCCTCATACATCTATATCTTAAAAGTCCCAGATAAACAACAAAGTAATTGGCCATTAGCAATGCATTAACTGTCTACTTTTTCTTATTCAAATGACTTAAAGGTTTATATGTCTTCTCACCAATAAAGATATTAAAAATAGTAACAAAGTTTAAGTGTGCTAAGATAAGGCAAGAATAAGGAGGTTATGGAGCATTATTTAGCTGTTAGTTTGCATAAATTGTGTCTCCATGTCTTGTTTTCAGCAACTGGTTTTAAATAAACCATCTTTGACTACATGTACTCTTTTATTTGCTTATATTGCATAAATTCCGCTAAATCATGACACACATTTAAAAAACATAATATGTATATCGCGGGTCAGAATCATATCAATTCTAGTTGTAAACTTAAGAGATAGAGGGCGCTACCATTCTACTCAAAGCGAACGTGCCCATTGACTTTTTTTGTTTTTGGACAGTTTTTCACTTTATTTTCTTTATTGTGGCGAGCAACAACCTTTTCAAAGAAATGTTCAACTTGAATAAGTACGCTAAGAGTATGATTTTTTCAAAAATAGGAATAACTTATTGCAAAGGGGAAAAAAAGTCCTGTCACTTGTGTCAATTCGAAAGCCTAGTCAGATCAAATTCCTGTACAATATGGTATATTTTGCTCTCAAAATAGCTCATGCGCTGCATAGTTTTGATCCTCGATGCCGCATTATACTATTATAGCTTATTGTTCACAGGGCAATTAAAAGCTTGAATTCTCAGCTTTCCGGAGATGGTACATTCATTTTAATTGATTAAAAAAAGTCCTGTCACTTTGAACATAATCATAAGGGGTTCATTCTTCGACTAGTCAATATTTACGCTTATCACATGCATATCGCATAGAAACATGTGAACGGCGTCTTCACTAGACTTGTGACAAGTTCACAATCTATGTCATTGTTTTGAGCATCAATTTATATGAATTGCATATTCTGATTGCAACTTCAGCACAATAAGCTTGCCCAAATGTGTATTTCCTCCATCTGATCTGGAGAATCTATTAACTAACATGATAAAAGTTCATCAATTTCTTTCATCCCCACGAGTAGATTGCTCAACCGAACGGACAATACCATTCCACTGGAGGGAAGTCTTCTTACTCGAGTTTTTGTGAGGTAATTTATTATTGCCGCCAGCTGTATAGATTTCTGCGCTTCTCAGCCGTATTTCCAACGTCACTTTGTTGATTCTGGCCTCTTAGATAATGGACGCGCCTTGTTTAATTACGATTTAATGCCGCACATTGGTATACGTTAACTTTACATTTTACATAGAGTAGAATTGATAT
>CALNVZ010000641.1:5441851-5489512 GCA_940671915.1 Paracentrotus lividus | reverse complement strand
TATTTTTGTTTCTCTTATTTAGATCTCTCCAGCATGTCCAGTTAAATTTAGATATTTTGAAATTGAAACTAAAAATAAAATAATGACGTTAAAAATATTCGAAGCAATCTTTTATTAATACATACTTAATCAAGCAAATAAGCTATCTAGGTTGAAAATGAAAAAAAAAGCACTCACGACAAATAAACAAACATGTAATCAAAATTATCTTCTTAATTTTAAAGGTCATTATCGAATAGTTATGCGTGAAATATTGACATCATTTTCCGCCCACATTCTATAATCGAGATCACTTGACAATAATAATAATAATAATACTTAATATTTATACTGCGCTTTTCCCAGTAGGCCCAAAGCGCTTACAATACATAAAATAATAATAAACAATGCAAATAAGAGTAATTTGATGATATTTTAAAAACAAACAACTACAGGTTACAAAAAAGATGTGTCTTCAGGCTTTGACGGTTTCGACTGAAAGGGATGTCTAATATGAGAGTGTAATGAATTCAATGCTTTTGAAGCAGATAATGTAACAATGTTCTATAACCGAATATCTTTTGGAAGAATATGTATTACGTGAAAGGATCTGCTGGCAGATCTTGATCGTGCGGGTGGTACAGATCAACAATTGTGTAGATATTGTGGAGCTAGGTTATTTTGTATCTTATATACACAAGAGCATTTTGAAAATTACCGCTATTCTCAATGGTAACCTGAGGTTGTTCCAGTGTCCGAGATGAATATCTCAAACCTGTAATACTAAACTGCCCGATTCTGCAGCCGTTGTCCCGAATTAATTGGTGAAGGATTTGAAGAGGCCATATGCAGTAGCTCAATACGAGAAAGACCAAAGACACTTGCGTTATGATAGGCGACGGTCAATAAACCTCCATTAAAATGTAACCGCTACTACATATATGAGAATATGATGAGAACATCGACATGCGGCTTCAAATACCAACACCTAGTTTCTTATTTGTCAGAATGGCTAATAGATGTTACCACCAAATCTAAATGAACATTAGGAATAGCAACATATCATAAAAATGAAGAAGAAAAATAAACAAACAAATAAAGTTTCCATCGTTTCTGGAAACCAGATCAAGCTGCCTAAAAATATTTGGGTAGCCTAGGTTGTCAAATAATTTTTTTGTTCACGATTTTTAAGAAATATACCTATTTACAGAATGGCAACAACTAAAAAAACAAAACAAACAACTGACTGCCCCAATAGAGGTAAATCGGACTTTTTTTTTTTTTTTTTTTTTTTTTTTTTTTTATTTTTTATTTATTTATTTTTTTTTTATTATATTGATGAAGGTTTTGATGATGGTTTGATATTCATGATATTAATCGTGTTGTTGGTGATTACAATGATTATGTAATAACATGGTCAATGATGATGATACTGGATGTTTATGATGATGATAGCGACGACGGTGTTGATGATGTTGATGCTGGTGATGACTTATGGGTATTATTAACCATGATGACCATGATACTCATAATAATGATAAGGAGGAGGCTGCAGAAAATAATGATGAACAATGACCATACTGATAAAGGTGATACTGATGATTGAGATATGATGGGTATTTGAATATTAATATTGATAATGAAGGTGACGATAACTAAAACGAAGATGATGATGATGGTGATGATGATCGGGTTATGATAACAATAACGGCAATGGTGTTGATAAGGAAGATGATGATGATGATGCATGTTTATATTAATAATGGTGAGGAGGAAGATGATGAAAGGAATTATGTTACGAGAATTAAATAAAGTAAAGGACAAAACACTTTACGAATAAAAAAAGATTCGCAAAAATATTACGACTTCCAACTTTTAAATTCAGAGTCAAAAAACGAAATGGAATTCAGCCGTCCGCATGATGAAAAAAGGCATTTACAGAAACTGTGACTAGAGAACATTCACATGATGTAAATAGAATGAATCAAAATGATGAAATGTAAGGGAAACTATCCGGAACTTGATCGAATCCAATTTTGTTTTCCAGTTTGTCACGGTAGAGCAAAAATGTAATTTCATGCCAGAATGGGAGATCGCATTCCTTTACGTTTCTTCATCTTTTATAATTTTATTGAAAAATAGGCCACGGATTACTAATTCGAGTAAATTAATCTCAGTTTTCCCATACCTTTTTGTTATCCCTCTAACTTTGGGAAATTGTAATCGGATGGAATAGAATGTCAGTCAATGCTCGGGAAGCAAGCCCTCGGCAGGTAATCCTGACGGAAAAATACCGGGCAGAATTGATTACATTTCCACAAAATAGGTTTTAAAGGTTATATTTAAAAAACGACTTTAATTACTAAATCAGTTTTTACAGAATTGAGTGTAAGGATCATGTTTAATATCATTACAAAGTATTTTGAAAATTGTCAATTATATTGCTTTGTAAAATATAATACTTTATACCCAAAATGTACTTTTACACTTACAGCAATGTAACGGTATACAAGCATTCACGGTGTCGTTCAAGTCATCTACATGCACAAGGACTACATGAACACTCTTATGTCTGAAATATGCTGAAATACTCCCTTCAGGTAAATACCTAGCAAATTTAACTGTGCTGATTTCAACATTGAAAAAATATACTGCTTCCTTTTTTTTCCCCCACTTACTTCCCAGAGTTCCATATTCTTCAAATATGTGTAATCCTCTTAAAACCAACCCCGAATATTCCCCCAGTATTTGACAAAATCGATTGAATTTCCTTTCGAGTGGTCCCACTCGTCCATTTTAATGTCCGCCTTTCCTACTTAATAATCGCTCGTTTCGCTCATTGAAAAGCTTGATTTTTTTTAATTGATTCATCCACCCTCGGGTTATATGCTACATCTCGAAGTTTCTCGGTTAAATGTTGAGACACTTTTTCTAGAAGTTTGCTATGTACCCTCATGACCCTTTGATGGGGCCCTCACATATCACATACTTTTCAGACTTGAAATTCGGTCGTAATCGGCAAACCTCGGAAAGATCTCCGGAAACGGCTCGGGATAGCTCGGTATTATTTTCACCTTCTCATAATCTTGAGAAATATTTCTTTACAAAAAAAAAACGTCTTATTTAAGCGCCTGAAACAATCTGAAGATCGGATTCTACCAAATATTTGTTTTAAATGTATGTGAACTCATCAGGCTGGTAAAGTTTTATTACAAATTATAAATTTCCTAAAAAAAGTAACAAAATCTGACTCATTGTTCAATTTTGCTGTGTAAAAGCATTACAATACCAGAATCCTACGTGCTCGAATACAATTGTTTGCATTGTTTAGGTTTTGACCATGTCCAACCCAAGAGGTCACAACTTTATGATGCACTGCAAAAACGGTGGTGCAAAATTGGTATTAGATTAACACCCCTGGTGTTTATATATGACAACTCTCATGGTGGTGTTGTCCGATACAAATACCAGTGGTGTTGATTTTACACCAATTTAAATTAACGCCAACGTGTTTTCGGTGCACATGTACATAGAAATAAAATTACATTTAAACCACCGCCAACCTTTAATCATAACTTATTTTTTTCCCGTGCAACTTATTTAAAAATATCAAAGCATTTGTTAACGAAGACAAAACTGATTCCAACTTGTCAATCATATGCAACATCCTCCTTGGTCCCACATATTCTAGATTTGAACTGTAAATACTAGCTATACCCAAACGTGTCCACACATCAGAAAATCGATTAATATGCAAAATCAGACATTTTGTAAGCACGCTCGGCAACTTTACTCAAAGTTGCTCGCTTTCCAAAAAAAGATTAAGTAAATAGAACAGCGAATTATTATTAACATGTCGGAAAACCTTTCTTATTGCGTGTTTACACCAGGTTCTGCAACTAAGCTCAAAGTTGCTAGCTTAAAAGAAAATATATATAGAGCAGCAAATTATTAGTAACATAGATAGCAGGAGATCTTGGAGCAAGTTCATCAGTGGATTTAGAAATTTGACCCAAATTTGTAATCTTTATCTTATCTTTTGGTTTGACGACTGTTGATCATTTATGCTAATTTTCCAATCAGTTTTATTTTCGTCAAGAGGAAGATATTTTGTGAACTAAACCGTCATATATCAGAACATATCTAGATAAATATTAATTCAAACAATTATTTGATGTGGGGAAGCTGGCTTATCATAACAAAATATATCTTTATTTTTTTATTAATGGCAGGGTACAAACATTTTCAGTAATTATTGAAAAGGTTTAAATATGTATTTCTACAATCACAGATTCATCATTTGTATCTCGTTCGAAAATCTAGCTCTTCTCCGTTTTGGAAAAGTTGATCAAAATAACATGAAAATATATCATGCATAATTGGTCAATTTTATCTTTTAAAAAGCCCTCCGATTAAAGGTAAATTGAAATTCTGGTCATGAAAATTGAATTGTGGAAAATAAAAAGACTCAAAGTGATTGAGAAAATTTGATTACAATGTACCAGAATTGCTGTATGTTGTAAGGTTTAGAAATCACATTGAACTACATGTATTTAACTTAATTCTTCTGAGAATGCACATACACTGCACAAATAATCAATGTATGGGACTACGCACAAATCATACTGTTCGGCCTATACATCAGCTCTTTCCTGGCATGTCATAACTACGAGGGTATTTTTAAATGAATACTTCGCAGTGGACACTTTTACTATGATATTCTTCCTAAACAAACGTGAAAATAATTTGAATATCGCAATATCCTTTCCTATACGAGACATCCATTCGGATTCAATTTAAACCTACGTGAAATCTTTCACTTATTTTACATTCTGGATCTTGAAAAAATGGCGATGGATCATCATCCAATATGACAGATTTGTAATATCATTCAATGTCATTGTCGTAATAAAAAATAGAAAAGCAAAGTCAGCTTACAATGGATGAGCACAAAGAAACGATGATGATTTCGCTAAATTTCAATTTCATACAGCTTAAGTGCTCTAAATACCATTTCCTCAAGTTTCTTACACACATCGGTATTGGATCACATGCAAAGCTTATTTAAACACATGACCATTGCTTGCATTATCATGATTATGGTAGATAATGATGACCATAATCGTTTTGTATATTTCCCAAAGTATATCTTTCTAATGCACCATACGCGGGTAATATATTATCGGATTATGTTGTCAAAGATATGCATGAGAAATGCATGATGAAATTGTCAATTCCTGAAGAAAAAAAAAGAGTGTGATAAAATAATGTTCACATCACTCTAGCTTATTATAGAACTGAGATGACGTTTGGATGAGAGAAGCAAAAAAAATCTGACGAGGGATGAGTTTCCTGAGTTTTGTAAGGACGAGTTTGAAGTCATCGACAAAGATGGCATAGAAGGATGTAAAAGTGTACATAGATGTGTTTGAGCTGTACACTACCGGTTTTCCTGGTGTAATGTATATGACTAGAGAGCTGCGCAGCGACGGATCCATTTTTTTTTTTTTTTTTTTTTTTTTTTTTTTTTTTTTTTTTTTTTTTTGGGGGGGGGGGGTATTTATTATTATTATTACATGTATTATTATTTGTTGTTGTTAAGTTTCCTCCTGAGGCAAACAGGAGCAAACAAGAAATGACGCATTTACACAAACCTGTTGTAATGAACAGTAAAATCCTTATGTTGATCCTTGGTTATTGTTTTAGCCAATCGGCACGTGTGGTATGCCAACGCAGGCCCATAACTAAGGGGGGGGGGGGTTCGAACGAACCACCCCCCCCCCCCGTAGGCGAGCAGGGACCGCTTGACCAAAAAATTAAAAATAAATAAATAAAAACCCCATTTTTTGGCAGAAATGCAGCAGATACTTGAATAGAAATACACAAAAAAAAAAGGGAAGATTAAAACACTTTGCTATCAGTCCCCCTACATGCAAAATCTTTCGCTCGCGCTTCGAGCTCGCAACTTGTTATTTGGGGGATGATAATTTTGTTTTTCAAAACAAATTACGCAGGAATTACACTTAAACCATTTCGAAGGAATTTTTTCTTTTGCATTTGTGTTCTATTTTCATATTTTTAAATGATTTTATCTTCAATTTTAGGAAATGATATAACAGAAATAAGGCCTAGTGGCAGAGGCGGTGGAACCGAAGGGGGGGGGGCAGGGGCGCAGTGACCCCCACTTTTTCATCCACCCTAAACGTGCCCCTATTCATGATCATGTCCTTTTTCTAAGCAAAACAAAGTGTCGTCTTTATACTAAAAAGAAGCCTTTCAGAGTTTAGAAAAGTCCCGTCGACAATCTCTGTTAAAAAGGGGGCACTTTTAATACTAAAAAGGGCCCCTTGTTACTCCATATGTCTTTTAAAACCCCAAATTTTAGGCTCGCGCTTCGCGCTCGCGGATATTAAATAGGTTCCATAATGCATAATAAACTACAATTTTGAGCTCAAAGTTTTCTACTCGCGCTTCGCGTTTTAGAATATTGGGGTCTAACAGAGGCGTTGGAACCGGGGGCAGGGGGCACAGTAACCTCACTTTTTCATGAACTCTAAAAGTGCCCCTTTTCTTAGCTTAAAAATGCCCTTCTTATACTAAAAAGAAACCTTTCATACTCTTTAAAAGTCCTAAGGACAATTTTTTTATAAAGTGTCACTTACAATACTAAAAAGTGCCCCTTTCTTTACTTCATATGTCATTTAAAACCCAAAATTTTCCTGCTCAGTCGCTATGCGACCTCGCACTGTAAAATTAACAAACAATGAGTATAAAAACGGGTTGGACCCATTGCCCTCTGCTGGAGACAAACCTTGTCAAAAGAATCGGTTTAATTGTGTTAGGGCTAGATTGGGGGTGGGCTAGGGGCCTGCAGCACACAAAATATGCATAGCAAAGATTATTAATGAGGCAAGATTATTATGTATCTTCAACATGGATCCTAAAAAAGAGTTTATATGGCACAATTTTTGGCTCAAAACTTTCAGCTCGCGGATACTATATAGGCTCTATATCTCGCAATTAACTCCAATTTTCATTTAAAAATTTTGGGCTCATGCTTCTCGCTCGCATTCCTTTATAATTTATTCACTACAAAATGAACAATAAAAAATAAAAGCTATTAAGATTCCTAAAATTTTCAGCTCGCGCTTCGCGCTCACGGATACTATAAGTAGGGTTTATAATGCACAATTAACCCCAGTTTTTCAGCTTCGTGATCACGGATTTTAAATAGAGTCTATAATCACGATAATGCATAGTTTACTCCAAGTTTAACTCGAAATTTTCGGCTCGCGCTTCGCGCTCGTAAAAAAAAAATCATTGAAAGTGGTCCACTTTTTCAGATTTCGTACCCCCCCGTAAAAATCCTAGTTACGTGCCTGAAACGCGGGCGAGATGGGCAAATGTGGCAAATAATGAGTATTCCATAGAGTAAGGGACATTGAATTAAGGTTAACATACCATCTTTATACAAGCTGTGCTTGTGATCAGCATGCATAAAATGCCAAATGCACTTCCTTTGCTAATAAAGGCAAAATTCCTGAGGGAAATATAATAGTTGCACCTTTGACAATCCTTGGGCCCGATTACGTGGTTATTGAGAACGTACGGCTCACCATGGTGGCGTTTACCTGTAAATGGGTGTCAAACCTGATGAAGCAAAATGATTCCTATCCCTCCACAATAGCGAACATTGCCAACCATGTAAATCAACCTACGAAGCACTGCAATATGTGGCCATCAAGTCATAAACTTTCGGCAGTAATTTGTATGCGCTTGCAGTGGTTTATAGAGCGTCCCCGCAGTGGGAGAAATGACATTGTATGTGACCGGACATTACCGCTTCATTTTGCTAATATTTCGCATGACCACTAAAGAATGAAATCAGGATCAAAGTAATCAGTTAACCATGAAGGTCATTATTTCTCTTCATTATTATCTTTATTATTATTTTCTTCTCGGAAGAGAGAGACTTTAGTTAAAGAGGGTTTGCTGTTTTATAGATTTCCAAGGTAGGCCTATTACATGATTACTCATCCAGCCATGTGTGTGTGGGTGTGTGTGTGTGTGTGTGTGTGTATGTGTGTGTGTGTGTGTATGTGTGTGTGTATGTGTGTGTGTCACTCAGCCCCAATGCCAATTAGGTAACTTAACAAAATTCATCACTTATTATCTGGTAATGGTGGTATCTCACTTCGCGGAGACGGATTTGAGAAGGATTTGGGACTACTTTTAGACGGTTTTGAAAATTGTCTCCGTGACGGAAAATAAGTATCGGAGACGACTCCGCGAAGGAAAAAAAGGAAAAATTTTCAAAACCCGTCTCAAAGTAGTCCCAAATCTTTCTCAAATTCATCTCCGCGAAGTGAGATACCACTACGTATAAGACAGGGAAGCCGCATACATATAGCATGTATAGGGACGAATAATTATGTTCTTAATAATGAATTGAGGTTTTTTTTTTTAAACCGAGCTTTATAGTTTTGCAATTGTCTGCAACAGTAATGTAGGGTTTTAAAAAAGTGATGAGTATGCTCTTACAAAGAAAATTGATCGGTATACGCTTTAAAAATAGGAACAAAGTTTATGAATTGAAATTAAATAAACATGTCAAGAAGGATACGCAGACATGTTTGACAAAACACTTGCCAACATCACGCAGAGTATGCCGTTTACTCTTAGCCTGTTCTTGCAATACCTATTTTCCGACAATTCAATTCGAAGAATTATAGAATTAGGAGTCGTTTTTCACACCACGGGAGTTGCTGAAGGGCGAAATGACCAGAACCTTAAAAAGATAATTATGAGTACGTGCGAAGTACTTTAGTCTACGGGCATTATTCAATATAAATACGCTCTAATTGCACGCTTTTAGGTGTCACGCTGCTCTTTCTTTCTTGTGTTTAAAGTGAAATTATTGTTCTAGTTATGATATTAAAATGTGGAAGACACTGTCTAAAAGTGCTTTGGAAAGGTTGATAGCAGTTCACCTAAGCATTATTGTGTGCTGTGAGGTTTTGGAATCCCCAAAATTATAAAAAATTAACCCAATTCAACTTTGAGTCACATGGACTTACACAGAAATGCACGTATGGGGCAACACAAAATGTTCGAGACCCAAACATATCAGCTGTTTTGGTGTAATTTAGGTCATGTTATGACTATTAAGGCAATTGAAGAGTAATATTTTATTGTGGAGCTTTTCATTATGATACTCTTCCCAAATATCATGAAAATAACAGGATAGCACACAATAATTTTCTTCATCTTTCCCCACACCTTTCCACTACACTAGATTCCCTTTAACATGAAGTACTTATAAGTAGCACCCGATAGGTTCGACGCGTTTTAAAATATGGCCTTCGGTAAGAGAAGAGTAGCATGCATTTCCAACTGCCTCAAACTGTTGAAATAGATACATCGAAAAGAAGAGGAAAATACTTAACGAAATAAAAGAAAAATCATCTTAAAATACATTCCTTAATCGCGCCGAGCAACAGATAAAAGCTTGTCGGGTTCAAATCTTATACCTTGAAGTTGACGCACAAATCGCATAACCTTTTGATGGACCAAGACGCTGGGTAGAGCTTTTATTGGCATATTGCTCTAAGTTAAAGGTGGATTATATTGTTTAAAGCAATATATAGTATTACACTTGCGGCTGAATTTTGAAATAAACACAATACAGGACGATGTGTCATGAATGTCATGAGGGACAAGTTAACTGAGCTTTATAAGGACGAAATTACGAAACTCAATTAAAATTGAAGTGAAACCAATGGTATCTCTTGTAGATTGACCACTGTTGTTACGCTTAACCTACGAATTAAAAATTTATTGCTCATTGCTTGCGTTGTTATCTATTTTTATTTTATTTACTTCGAAACATACGGTAACCTCTGGTTAAGAATTGGATGTAGTTACAGGTTATGTACAATCCTTACTGCTTAAGTACGTTCGTAATGCACTAAAGAATATCTTTATGAACGTCTAAAAAGAGAAACGAAGTAACCTTTTTCAGTTTGTTATTGAAGGAGAGACAAAAACAAAATAGCAGACGAGTTTTTCCTTTCCCCTCTTTTTAAAACTTCTGGCATGGTCAAGGGCAAGGCTCAGAAACCCGATACACTTATCATCTATCCACGACCTGTTGTGTGTTTCATGATCTTGCGTCTATAAATAGAAACGGAGGTCCATTTTTTTTACTATGAGATTGAAGGAGAGACAAACAAAATAGCAGACGATTTGTTTTTATTTTTCTCTTATTCTGACGTGATCAAGGGCAAGGTTCGGAAACCCGATTATGCACCTATCATCTATCCACGACCTGTTGTGTGTTTCGTGATCTTGCGTAACCCCACACCCTCGATGCCCTCCATGTGCTCTCGATAATGCTATCGATAACGAGCTCCGCTAATTCATACCCATTAATTTTCCTTTCCGCGTAATAATAATCCAGTCGTACAGTATCTGAGGAGAAGCTATTAATCTCTAGAGGAACATAATGTTGGCTTTTTATTCCTCGTCTTTAGCATTTTGCGGCAGAAACCGAAGATTTCTAATAAGAAAGATGTGCTCCGCCGCGCGGGAATCGTAACCCCGTTGGCGACTGTGAATCAAATCTAATCGGCTATATCGGATGAGAGAGTGTAAGGGATTTTCAATTTAGAGACCTCCGAGCCTCGTTTAGTTGGCAATGAGCAGAGGAGATGTGGGCTCCAGGGAGTGGTTTAAATCGATGCGGTTAATGGTGTGCTAAAAGGAAGACAGTGAACTACTAAAAAAACGGAGATGACAATTTACGGGGTTTCCAGAGGGTGAAAGAAAAGATTTTTTTAGAGGATCCTCAATGTTTTATGACTTGACCATTAATGCATAAGCCAAAATAAAATGGTACATTTATACATAACTGTAATTCATTAACCTAAAAATTACTTTATAAAATAACATGTGTCTTTAGATCGAAATTTTAATTTAGAACCGTAAATTCTAAAGCTTAGATAATCGATAATTATTCATGAAGCTAAAAAATATTGATAAAGTGCAACATTGCAAAACGATAAACTTGTATTTCTCATACTTATTTCATTTTCTCTCAATTTAACAACTGTGAATGTATGTGTAATGAAAATGTACTTTCATCTTTAAAAAAAAAAAAAAAAAAAAAAAAAAAAAAAGAAAGAAAGAGAGAAAAGTCTTTGGACATACCTTTTCCATTGTAGTTTAAGACGTTATGGGTATGGTATATTGAAGAGATGTTAAAGTCGTACAAAGGAATTATTATTACGACAAAAATATAACCTCAAAATTGTTATCAACTCAACCTTAATCATAACAATTTAGAGGAGCACTCTAGGCTGGAGTTTGTATGTTTGGATAAATAAAGTAAAATGTAAAATGCACAACACTGCAAACTTCATCAAAATCGGAAGAGAAATAGCAAAGTTATGAATTTCTTAGGTTTCAAATTTTTTATGAAACCGTTCTTGGCATAACCTCATGCATATTCAGTGAACAAGGTGATGATGTCAGAGCCCCACTACTTTCTTTGAATTTTATTGTATGAAATACCAATTATCCAGATTTTCTGCTCCAAAGACATGAAAACAGCGCTAACTCATTGTGGAATGTTCAAGGTCATAAGTGCTTTTACTTAGGGTAGATGTAGGGAATACCGGCCACTTAAGCTCATTTGCTTAATTAGCACATGAAAACAATAAAATTACAGAAGAAAAAGATTCTCATTGCTTAGCTACATCATTCAACTTTATTTTCCAAAAAACTGAGGTAATCAAATATTTGTTGAGGCAGTTATATGCAAATAATGACGTCATCGTAAATTGTCCGGCATTCCCTACAGTGTAGGAAATACCGGACAGTACGTTTTTACCCTTTTTTGGGGTATAAAGATCTGTCTGGAAGCACTGATTTGAATGTAAACCATCAACTTAACATGTTTGTATTGATTTTTTATGACATTATTCATTTTTAGAAGATTATATGCATTTTACTACAAAATTTCAAAACACTCAGAATAACTTTATATCTCATGTAGATCATGACATATCACAATAATAATAAAGAGAAATAGACATTTCAAAATTGTCAAACAATTTAATAAATAAATATAATACATTATAATATGCAACTTACTATTTGATCTACATGCTTAGCAACTCAACCCGGAAGTAAAACAAACAACCGTCCATGTGGTGTCCGGTATTCCCTACACAAAAAGAATGACTGACTAGCACTTTTCAACACACTGCCACCCCAATTCACAGGCTTTGTACAGTGCAAACACTCCATACACGTTTGGCCCACCCTCGACACATGTCCATAATGCATGAAATAGAGGTCATGCCCCAATTCTATTTTTATACCATCACATTCTCTAAAATGTCAATTTTTACATCAGGCCATTTTTCAGGCTGCAAATTTTCCTACCTTGACAGATTGTGGTAGTTTTCTCGGAGATTTCTCACTTGTTGTTGTCGAATACAGCATTCAACCTTCCCAGACAGACCACCTGACCAATAGATGCCGGTATTTCAACTCAGTTTATCTTATTTTGGCAGCTAGGGCTGGACATGTGGTGACCGTCCGATATTCCCTACTGTCCGGTATTCCCTACATCTACCCTATACTTATATAAGGGATAGATTTGTTGTACGCTATGAATGAAAATGTGATAAATAGGATTTCATATAATAAAAAACAGTGAGTAGTGGGGCTGTGACATCATCAGTTTGCTCATTGAATATGCATGGGACTATGCCTGTGGGACTATGGGACTAAGAACTGCTTTAAGAAAAACAAATCAAAACCTAAAAAATGCATAATTTTGTTATTTTCATCCGATTTTGATGAAATTTTCTGTGTTATTGCTTGATAATTTTTTTTTACTTTACTTTGCAAAACATTTCAATTTCAGCCTGGAGTCGTCATTTAATGATTTTAGTTTACATTACGTCATGTTTTTATAACTTTGATGTAAAAATTTTAAACCATTTTTTAGAAATAAACTAGGAAAGATAAGTGTATCAAATTTCAAACAAATCATGTTAACCGTAAATGTGTTTTTTTTTTACTCCTTTTTTTTGTAAAACTGATGTTTGGTGACCTTGTTGTGCATGTAAATTCAACATTCATCCTCGCAATAGGCATGGTCATGATGATAGGTGTGCCGAATAACCTCAGCATGGCGCCCAACTTCTGCTCAAAATACCCGGCCCATTTCTATCATGGAAGGAGATTGCGAATTTGTCCTGGGGGAAAAACAATTCACTTAAAGATAGTAGGTTGCAGAGCCTGTTGTGTTTATGTTTGGGCATTCGCTTGCGTCAGGATGCTAATGTGTTGTATCAGCAAGTAGAAAAATCATTATTTATTCGTTGATTTCACTAATGATTGCCACCGTTTAACATTTGCGATTGAATAGTGTTGATTTTCTCCAACGGTCTATTGAATTATATATCGATAGGTAGACGACCTCTTTGTCCGGCCAAAGTGGTCTTTTAACCTTGTTGCGTGGAACAATTAATGATTGCTTTGTGTCAACCTGCATTTTCTTATCAAAGTTTGATTATTTTTTGTTTGTTTTTTTGTTTTTTTTTGGTTTGTTTTTTTTTTGGGGGGGGGGGGTGGGATCTTAGATAATTTAATAATGATGATAATAGCAATACCAATAATATTAATATTGACAATAGATCATTAATACCTCGCATGTCTGTCAATATGACACTCCTGACAAATGTGAGGATTTTTATTGTTATTGAAGAAAATAATGATAAAATATAAAGGAGAAAATGGGCAAGAAAAAGGACATAGAAGGTAATTGGTGATGATGACTGTGATAAAGAAGAGAAGAAGAAGGAGAAGAAGAAGACGAAAGAAGAAGAAGAGAAGAAGAAGAAGAAGAAGAAGAGAAGTAGAAGAAAAAGAGAAAGAAGAAGACTTTTTTTGACTTTTCAAGTAAAACTTTATTTACAATTATTTACAAAGGGAAGAAAGGAAGAAGAAAGAAAGAAAATAAAGGGAACAGAAGCAGAAGCAGAAGATGTTAAAGGAAATAATGAAATTGTAAAGACAAGCAAAGACGAAATTAAGAACAATGATACAAATATCCCCAATCAACTAATCGAAAATTCAGAAATGTCAAATAAAGGTTTATGGAACGAAAATGAGAATGAGGGTACTCAACTGACTCGCCACCACCTTTCGTTAACGAAAAAGGGAATATTCCCAAGTGACTTGGCTTCTAACACATGAAGGACAAAGTATGAAAGACACGACCTTTTTTTACTTCATGACCAACAAGGAAACTCAATGTCCCATTTCCCCAATTTCAAGAAAGCTCGAACGGGTCATCAGTATTCGAGTAATGTCGTGCCGCAGCCTCATTTCCAATTCCGCCATATTGTTAGTGGATAAAAAAGATAAAAAAAACGGTCAAATTTATAAAGGCAACGGAAGTATAATACATGAAAATTATAGAAGAGTGGTTACTGGTCATCGAATAGGTAGGAAAACCGACAATTAAAGGGTCTACATCATTTTTTTATTTGGTCTGTTGGCTTGAAGTATATAGGTACACTCTAAAAATGAATGTGGGTTCGAAATGAGCTCATTTCAACTCCACTGGGGCTACACCGGATGGAAAATGGTCCCGATGGACAATCCGACATATCTGAGGGTGGGGCTTCCAAAGAAGTATAAAAAGCACTTTCAATGGGCTGTTGCAATGTGCTAGGTCTGCGTAAACCAGATTCTGGTCGTTTGAGACTTTCACCTTAACAGGGGAGATCCAACCCGTAAATTGAAGGTTCAATGTTGTTACTTTGTACAAACTAACACCCTTGTTTTTTCGAAAGAAAATATCCTTGGACACAATTATTTCAGAGCGGTTGTGCTCTTCGAATTTGTTGCGATCACCTCTTAATTTAAGGGGCGTCCAAAATTGTTGCCCTTTTTATGACAAATAATATTTTGGGGATATCATTTGGAGGAACAATCACATCGCCCCGAATTTCAGATCATATAAAAGAGAAATAAATTGCCTACAAGCTGAAACCATTTTGATGGAATTTAGAGGGTAAAAATGAATATTCAGCCCAAAGAAGATCATTTTATAAAATATTTTTCAAAAAATGGAATGTAATCAATATTTATACTTCGCATTTGTTAAAACTGCGTAAAGAAAATTCAAATGTAACTATTTAGAAAATTGTTCCAATATGTGCACGACATCTTGTGAGAAATGCAGGTTCGTTTATTATTTTAACAAAAAGTTATATCATCTTAAAGTCGTGATCTTGATTTCGCCGAAAACGACAATCTGTCAATACTCTAAAAGCTCCGTACACGGACGTATGGGAAAAGGTATGGTGTCTTCTATAAATAAAATGTCTTTGACTTTTTAACCATCTCATCAACCGGTTTCTGCAGTAAAATTTGATAACATTAAATGATCTACAAGTAAAGAAATATTACTTTGATTGTTTTTATGTATATAAACATACGGGTACTTAGCATTTTCCAGAATACATCCCAAAAGTTGTTTAAAGGTGTATATTGTGACATTTCATGATGTTATGTTATGTGACACATGCAAAGGTAGTAACAAATAAAAGTGAGTGCAAAGTGAATTTGAAGACAATCCATTCCCTTTTAGACCTGTAACTAGGGGGGGGGTCGGACCGAACGAACCCCCCCCCCCCCCCGCTGGGAGTAGGGTCCGTTTGACAACAACAACAACACAAAAAAAACAAACAAACAAACAAAGAGAGAGAGAGAGAGAGAGAGAGAGAAGAGAAAAGAAAAGGAAAACAGGGTGTGAAACGGATTCTTAAATAGACTTACTTACCAAATTTTCAAAATGTTCACGAGCTAAATTATTAATTTAAATAAAAGATTAAATAGATAGGTCTGTGCAATATTTTCGCTGGCTCTCGCATAAATCATTATTTTCAGAGACCGCGGAACGTTTTTGAAAAGGCTTGAGGGGGTGGGGTAAGTAAAAAGTTAATAAGCTGAACACGAGGAAAAGTATTAAGCTTTTTTTTTAAATATCTACTGGAAAAATTGGAGGGGCTGCAGCATCCCCCCTCCCCCATCCTTCATTCTGTTTTTTCAGGAAATATTACAATAAAGATTGAATTACGAGCCATTTAGAAGCGTTTTTCCTCTCGACTTCATGCTCGCATTTCAGTTTTTTAAGGTAGGTGATGGTCATTTTGTTTTGTAGGAATCTAAAAAAAAAAAGAGGAAACTAATGTGCAGCCTCAATGTCATCATAACCAAAATTTTCGGCTCGCGCTTCGGCTCGCCATGTTCACTCCCGTTCGAAAGGCCGAATTATAGGTCAAAAAAAAATGTGCTTCAAATGCACAGCATTAATGTGATTTTGAGTAATTTTCTTACACTCGCGTTTCGCGTTCGTATCTTTTGGAATTTAGTCATCCGTCTGCATGTGAAGGACTATTAAAATAGATATGAGGCACAATATGCCTGAAATACAAGGCAAAAGGCTCTTTGCACTGGCAAGGTTCACTTTTTTTCACAAAGGGAGGTGATCATCAACTTGTGAAAGAATTAAAAGAAAACAGAAAGATGGAAGAGACAAATTACATAATATAACTACCATATTCAGGCCATTAAACAGCAAAATTTCCGGGTCGCGCTTCGCGCTCGCAATTGAATCCTTGCGAAATGTTTACTTTTCGAATGTCTAAACCTTATACACATCATAATTACGGGTCTGTGAGCATAAGAGGCAAAATGTGTCAGAAAATACACTACCTTCAAGTCATTATAACCAAAAATTTCTGGGTCGCGCTTCGCGCTCGCCAGTTCAAATCTGGCAAAAACTCCACTTTTCAATTTTCAAAACACCAGGCGCGGATCCAGGGGGGGGGATGGCGAAGGATCCGTAAGTATAAGAGGCAAAATGTGTCAGAAAATACACTACCTTCAGGTCATTATGAGTCAAAATCTTCGGCTCGATCTTCGCGCTTGTAGAAGTTATCATAGAAAGGCCCATGGACTGATTCCTGACTCCGCAAGTGAAGTAATGAAATGTAAATTAATTTACGTTCACGCTTCGTGCTCACAACTTATTTTGCTGAAAGGGAGGTGATCATCACCTCGTAAAAGAATTAAAAAGAAAATTATAAGGTAAAATATACTTTTATTGGCAAATTTTCGGTTCGCGCTCGAAAATTTACTCCTTCTGAAAAAGGTCCACTTTTCAATTTTCGACCCCCCCCTCCCCCATAAAATCCTAGCAGGCAACAAGCAGTTTAGGGATCTGAGTCCATATTTTTCAAGAACTCTTGCATCATTAAAAAAAGGAAGAAATTCCTACATAAGTTATACAATTTTAAAATGCATCGTTAAAAAAGAAACAAATTCACTGTCCGTCATAAAGGTGGAATATTTTTTGCCGCTATAGCGACATGATTTTGCTCTGAATTTAATTTCTTGAATATGTTAGTCCCTGCTTTTCATTTCGGGACCCTGTCTATATCTTGGACGTTCTCTCCACCCTTCAAGTGGACCTTTTTCCAAAAAGGTTTTGTCAACCCCCATGATGCCATTTTTGTAATTTTTTCTCATTTGGGACCTTTTTGTTTCCCGGCCGATCAAGCCCCCTCTGTCCTACCCAGGAAACGCGACTGAGGTGTATTGTTTATATTGTTCTTTAAGTTAAATCTATATTTCCGGGACAGGCTTAGGTCTCTTGTCTAGGGAGGGGTTGAAGTAAAAACGAGATTGGTGAAAATTCGGAATATTTTATTCCATCTTTATGCTGAAAACAAAAAAGAATGAAATACAACCTTAACCCTTAAACATGTTAAATATCATCATTTTCCCCTTAAATTTTGTTAAGCCTTGATGACAGGCTGTAAATAGTCATTATTAATAATTCTTATTTTGATTTATGTTTGGTTGAGATTTTACATACAATTAGGGAAGATAGAAATTTCCATGGTTTAAAAATGAATAAAATGAATGTTGAACCCCAATCAAAATGAATTTTGACCCTCCCCTAGACAAAAGTCGAGCCTGTAACCATGCATCTAGATTTAATTTAAAGAACAATAACAGATTTCCAACTCAGACGTGTTTTCTTGGGTAGGACTGAGGGGCCTTGATGGGTCTCGTGAACAAAAAAGGGCCCAAAATAAGAAAAATTACGAAAATAGCCATCTTCTGGGGTGAAAACTTTTTTGAAGAAAAATCCCCGGAAGGGTTGAGGAACGTCCAAGATATACCAAGGATCCCAGAAAGTGAAAGCGGTGACAAACACATTCAAGAAATTATAACGGAGCAACATAATGTCGCTTGAGCTAGAAAAAAATATTCCACCTTTGATGACGAACAGTGTACATAGGGCTACCGAGGAATGGGTGCAGACTCATCATTCGTTATCAGTTAATGATTTTTCCCTTCGATTTGATTAGTAATATTACTATTAATGTTGATACTAGCGATTTAAAGTCGATGCTTATAATCCGTATTTTTCTACATAGAGCCTAGAATGATACCTGATTCATTATCATTTCGTTTGATACAATGGAGTTAGGGTTTAGACTGAACGATGGTTTGTTAATATAAGACACCATACCCATTCCAATAAAGTAATACACGTTCGTGTACGGAGCTTTCAGAGATATTGACCAGAATGTTATTTTCAGCGAAATCAAGATCACGACTTTAGGATGATATAACTTTTTGTTAAAATAATATACGAACCTTCAGTTTCACAAGATTTAGTGCATATATTTCAACAATTTTCTAAATAGTTACAATTAAAAATTTCGTTTGCAGTTTTGATATGTGCGAAGTATAAATTTAGATTACATCATTTTTTTGAAAAAAATATGAAAAATGAACTTGTTTGAGCTAATTATTCATTTTTACGTATTCAAATTCCATCAAAGTAGGTTTCTTCCTGTAGGCAATTTATTTCTCTTTTATATGATCCGTATTTTGGAGTGATTTGATATTTCCTTAAAATGCTATCTCTAAAACACTATTTGCCATAAAAAGGGCAACACTTTTGGACGCCCCCTTGAATTTAGAGGTGATCGCAACAAATTTTGAAGAGCACACCTCTGAAATATTGTGCCCTATAATATTTTCTTTAGAATAGACAAGGTGTGCTTAGTTTGTACAGAAACAACATTAAAATCACTAACTAGGCCTCTTTTTCAGGTTTGGATCTCCCCTTATACGTGTGTTGTCTGTCCTTTCCACAATTTTTTTTCCTCCCACATTCACCTAGCGCGCGGTCGTACGTTCGTACAATGGCGAGCGCGCTGGCCGCCGCATTATAATGCTGAAATTTTAACACAGCACAGTCAAGGCAGTTGACTAAGTCTGCGTTGCTATGTCAGTGTGTACATTTTCATTTGTTACGCATAACTTAAGGCCCCCATTTACAAATTGCACTCATACTGACTTGGTCAATGGGAGACATGCATTTAAAATATGTTCCGTGCATGTTTTCAATGGAATGTAAGTTTCAAAAAAAAGAAAAGTGGCATTTTGGCCGTATCCAGTGTTTGAAGAGATGCAGGTGATTATACACGTTGTCGCACAATAATGTGTGTTTTTTAAATCAATAACAGTTTCAAGGAGATTCGTTGCAATTAATAAAAGAAAAACACCCACACTCACACTAACACATATACACACACACACACGCACAGACGTATGCATATTACTTCACTCCTTCTTTGTACAATTTTCTGCACTTGTTGAAGCAATGCGTATCCATTGCCCTTATATAACCCATTGACAAAATCGACTTCGGGCGATAAATACACTCGGCCTCAACTCGGGCAAATGCAATCACGCGCGTGCATTCAATAATTGAAGAATGTCATTTTGATTCTACGATCGTATCCGAGATTCCAACAACATAAACTCCGTGATAAAATTGAAGCCACGGGATTCAACCGATTTCAAAGAAAAACCAATTGCAATATAAAAAACACAAGACGATGATTTCCCAAGTGAATAGAAATGTAAAATGGTGTTAGTAATAACTTTCTTTTCAAAAGTATCTGGCAGATTACAAAGAAGGGAAGATAATAACAACAACATGACAGTAAAAAAATAACGATTAATACCCCAGACTGTCTCAAGAGGGAGGTAAAAAGCGCGCCGTATTTGTTATTATTACATCTTCTTCTTTTTTTACTTCAGTTGTTTTTCTTCTTTTCTTTTTTCTTCTCGTTTTCGTGCAATATCTCCATAGCTTGCCTCTTCTTTCGCTATAATCTGCTTGTTTGTAAAGTATAGCTCTGATATGATGTAAAGTTGGTGGCGAGAATTTTAATATTTCAAGCAAATCATCTTTTTAATTTGAAACTAAATTCTAATTTAACACCTGTTGAGTTTTTAAGGTTCTCCGTCTAAAATATGAATAATTGAATCCCTTTATAATGAGACCATGAAATCATACTACCAACTGAACAGGATGATCTCAAGATCATTAAAGTTTGCTTATATCTGTATATTTCTCAACCTATTTAGATTTTACCACACCCTTCCCCCCCCCAAAAAAAAAAGGCGAAATAACGAGGTTTTAAAGGCCCCATGGTCTTACACTGTCCATTAATGTCGTACACTAGTGCCTTGTAACACACATACTTATGATCGATAAAAAGATACGATTGATTTTTTCTCGGAAGAATTATCATGGACAGGGTGCTCCACAGTTAATGATAACCCTATAGCCCTAATTAATCATCTTTTTGTGTTACAGGGCACAGGTCAATTGAAATCGCCATACATAAGGTAAGACCCCCAATGGGCCAAGAATGGGTCAATTTGACCCTTAATTTGTTTGTTTTAGTTCTATTGTTTTAATTTGTTTTGATGTGTATAACGTTAACTCCAATAAATGCAATCATCTCTCTTTTTAGCATTATATTGGTTGCTCAAGTAGGGAGGGTTGGACGGCTAGAGAAGGCCGTGGAAACATTAAGCCCCCGGCACCAGCCTCAACCATGGAGGCATAAAATGCATATCAAGCACTCCACTGTGGTTACCGCTTTTCATGCCTTGTATGGAAGGCGATGGGTGCAAAATACCCCCAAAACCCTTGATCAGGCGGTTCTTTATTAGTACTGCCTAAGCGACGACAACAACTACAACCTAATGAGGAGCCAAAAAAAAAACTTTAGCTCTCCCTATATCCGATTTTAAACTAGAGAAAATAAGGACACGACTGATATAAACGGTTTATCTTAAAGGTGGATCATTAACAATCTTACTTCACTTTGCTAATTTAGGTCGACTTTTTAAAGACAGTTATATCCTCAAATGTTTTATTAAACTTTCAAGCCGCACTCCGATCACTCCTTTCTATCAGCATTATTGTATTTGTAGATACTAAATTCGACGCAAGTACCTGCCCCACAGGCGGCGATCGTTGTGGCGACAACCTGATAATTTCATAATTATAAGGAGTTAATCTTTAAACAGGCGATTTTAAACCTACATACGACTCTATCTAAGCTAGGCTGCAACAACAACTTGCTACCACACTCACAACAGCAAGATCGCCAGTTGTCGCAGCAACGATCGCCTCCAGTGGGACAGCCCCTTAAGGCTACGTCACCGGCTAACCGAGTCAATAAAAAAATGGCGTTGCAGGCACGGTCAAGCAACTCTCAAGGAAACCTGACAACGATACAACCATTTATAATTGGTAGCAAAGAGATTTAACATATTCTGCCCTCAGCTACTTATTTTCATCAAGCAGGTTCCTACAAAGCATCTCATTTCTCCCAAAATTTCCAGACTCTTGATTTATATTTGGAGAGTTTGATTCCAAAAGGCGCTAAATCTACTTTTGTCACTTCTGAGAAAAAGGCATTTGTTTGCAAATTGTGTACAGGTGTCTATAGAAAAATGATATTTAAATGTACATTTCGTAATAATTGCTCTTTAAATTAAGGTTTCAACGTCATGTTCATAAACAGGTACTAGTCTGAATAATGGTCGGAAGTCATTAACTTAACTTTAATCAAAAGCAGATTTAGCTCCTTTTGGAATCAAAGTCTTCATTTGGAGAAATTACATCCCCGAGTACGTGGCCGCCCATGAGTTTCTAGCGGGAGATTCTCTTGTGCGAGGATTACTTTTCGAAGTCTTCAATTTTTCTGTGATCACGGGTTAGAGAGTAGCGATGACAGAAGCGGATTGGGACGGTAATCTGTGCGTCGAAATCAGAGATGAAACCGTGGTTGGTGAATGGTTGGGGCCAATCCATTCCGCTCTTTTCTTGTTGCCTTTTGAGAAGCAGAAAGTCGTTAAGTTAAAGCATGGATACTACTAGTATCCATGGTTAAAGGCAGTATAACCCAGTAACCCTGTGTATAGCATCGCCTTTGCTCTCTGTTCATCTTTCCTCTACCAGAATGCATCATTATGATTGCTTAGTCTCTGCTGATATTGCATTAAGCCCATTTGAATAAACAGACATATTGTATGCTATTTTTTCCCAACTTTCATACCACAATGATGCCACCAAGTAACATTTAAAGGAGTAGCCATTCATTCCCAAACATTTTTGTTTGGGGATATCAGATACAATATAGGCTCATTCATTCAAATGTATTGTCAACGGTTATGTTAAATGGGATATATATATCAAGACTACCTCTAACACGCACTCTGGTTAGTCGCTCCCTCACCTACTAGTCATGCTTGTTATTAGGTTACTCTTCCTTTAACTTGTTGGCTACTAAATATTGGGTCATTCCTATAGGCTTAGTACATGAACCTCCTAGGTCTGGACAGCAAGGGGTTAAGAGAAAACAGAGGGAACGTCCTTATGATACCAACCAGATGAGATACAACAGGCTTATCCTATCTATCCTCGGTCACGAAGGCCAGAGGACAAGGACCGTAAAGTACACTCTTACAGTGAATCACACCAGTAAAACCAACACCAAGTCAGCATGGTCAGTGTCAGTGTCGCTGGTGTGACCAGGCTGTGATGGTTAGGTTATTCTTTATAAAATGTTATGATTGGAATCTTTTGGATGCGTAATGCATCTATAGCCGTTCTCATCAAAACATGACATTGATATTACATATTTGTTTTGAGATTAATACTTGTTGAGATAGTTGAGCGAGAAGTGATGGGTATTTTTGTTTGCTTTCAATATATTTCCTACTAACATTTTGGAGTAGGTTTTTTTTTTCACAAGATGCTTTGATTTTAGAAAACATAATCTGTTCATGACATCATAGTTGAATTCCAAGGTCGATATTAATTTTTACAAAAGAATCTCTTTGTATGTATTTTCTTTTATCCGTGAATCCGATGTAAAAAGAATTTCCAAACGGACAATTACATAATAATTCATTTCAATTTAATGTAGTGAGGAGTGAATTGATAAAACGTATGATCATGATGATAATTGATATCTAATAACTGCTTTATCCGAGTAGCTCCTGCAAAATTATTCCAGATACCCATCTTGTATTTATTACCAGAACAAAAAGTGTTGAGGAAGTATATTGGTGTCGTTACCGAGCAAGATTACAGTAGTTCCACGTCCTTCAGTAATACCTCCATGGTATTACGGTACCCACGAGCAAGCTTACCAGTGATGCTTGTCTAGATAGCTTTTTTTTTTGTTCTACCGCGCTCCTCACGATGCTACATGTTAAAATAAAAGAATGAAAATAAATAAAATTATCATCATCTTAATCGTGCCCCCACAAATTTGACCTGAAGGCTACCTAAAGTGTAGAGTGAAAGAGAGACAGAGAGAGACAGAGAGAGCCAGAATGAGAGTGGGGAGCCTGACAATCGTTCAGAAAAAGCTATTATTTTGGCTGTATCAATCTATTAGAATCGTGACAACGCGCATGAAATTGAGATTTTGTCGGTACCTTCAAAGATTGTCCACCAAACACTGGAACTTGTATTAAAAACAGTGTAGCAACACGGCAAATTTATAATGGATTTTTGTTTCGTTTTGCTCTGTAGCAATGGTATACTTTCAGTGATGGCCATACTTCTAGCCCCACAACTCGCGCCATGCACTTGTAGGATTTGGTATTCGTTCAGTGTCATTACTAATCTCCCATTGTGCCTTGAATAAAAGCTTATCCCGCTTTCCATTAAAACGGGCCATGTCAAATGGCACACTGTGGCGTGTCCAGAGGGGTTCAACAGGTGAGCGCCCCTATTTATTATTATTTATTTTTTTGTTTAAGGGGGGGGGCTATTATTTTAATTTTTATTTTACCATATTATAGCACATTTCAATATTTTGATTATTAAAACGTCTTCGTCTCCTTTATTTTATTTACCACCCCCCCCCTTCTTTTTTAAATCCTGATTCACCGCTGGACTGTAGATGAACCTTAAAGACCGTTGACGGAGTACATACAACCTTACATCGATTGAAAGCTAAGTAGGCGTATAACATAAATACCCCCAAAATAAATTAAATTTTCATAACAGTATTCATAAAAAGATGATCGAACCTCAACCAGGCCATCCCTCCCAAATACTCGAAAAGTTACCCCTATTTTAATGGCGCGGTTGAGGACGTCAAAGACGTTTAAGGGAATGCTACTGCCAGGCATGATTGGGTTTCGCCTTTAGAAAACACGTTTGTATTGCTATGTCAGAACAATAGACCCCATGTGTCATGTGTGTGCTAGAATTCTATTGTTATGAAATGAAAGGGCAAATTCATTCAGCATTTAGCATGTAGCATTCAGTTAACATTTTTTGACGTCATCAGCCGCGCCACTATAATAGGGGTACTTTTTCGAGTACTTGGGAGGGATGGCCTGGTTGAGGTTCGACCACCTTTTTAATGAAATACTTTCTAGATGGAAGATAAAAATGCTTAAATTGGGAATTGTTGTATTATGGAGAAATATTAGCTTTCGTTTTATATGTAATTTTGGTTTTCATTTCTCGGTCCGGTCTGGGACTTTAAAGCATTATCAGCTCCACGCCATTATCGTGTATAGTCGCATCATTCAGACCCCGTGCTCCGCATTGCGATGACGGGCAAGGCTATATGTCCATGAACTCGTGATTGAGGAGGTGAACGTATCACTGAGTGTCTTACGAAAGCATCATTAACTGCTCTCACGAACCGGAGTACGAGATGTGCTTATTTACAGAGACGCTGCCTCAGGAAAAAGAAGCCTTTCACTGATTGATTCCTTGCTACCTGAAGCTCGCTCTGTCCCGTGGTATTTGAAAAACAAAGCGATGTGCAGTCCCGGTTATTTAAATCTGTGTGAGGTGAACGTTTTATGAATTGTCAATAGCTGTATGTGTGAACTTCGGTGACTTTTATTCCTCGAATGTTATCCTTAAAGGGGTAGTTCATGGCCAGTGGGAAAATCAGTTGGAGAGGAACAAGGAGAGCTTTAAAAAATTATTCTTCTTCTTTCCTTCGTCAATGTAATTGAGACATTAAGGTATCACAGAATGGCAGTAAAACGAGATAATGCATCGCCCAATGTTTAGAGTGGTTTATTATGAAAGTCTGATATAACAAATGACACGAAAATCTTTCCTCAACGGTGGGGGGGGGGAGTCCCGATGTTCAAATCCTGGTACACAAATCAAATCATATCAAATCAATTTATTGAAACAACAAAAATCCGCATTCCCCCCCCCAAAAAAAAAAAAAAAAAAAAAAAAAACAAACAAACAAACAAACAAACAACAACAACAACAACAACAACAACAATAGAGATAATGATTTTTTTTTTTTTAAAGAAATACAATAACAATGACAATAGTAAAAAAAAAATAAATAAAGGTGCATGAATATAATAATAATCGTAACAATACTATTAATGGATTATAATAATATATTATTAGTAAAATAAAAGATAAAAGAACTTTGGATATTTGTTCTGAGGCAGGCCAGTGTGTAAGGACAAAAAGTTTTATATTGTCCATGTTTGTGAATGAAAACAGAACTGCGAGGGACGATATAGACAATTCATAATCAAAAGCATAAATCAATATTTACCAAAATGCCACTTCCACAAATATTTTCCTAGCACATTACATTATCTATTATAAAATACACCACGAACAACGAAGTCCTTCTCAAATACTTTCTCCTACAGAAAGTCATTTCCTATTTGTCAACTTCCATTTCAGAAAGATAAATATTTACTCGGTAAAGAGCACTTCACGTGGGTGCTTGAGAACAGAGTTCTCATTTGCCTTTTTTATGGACTTTTGAAGGACACCTTTAGTAGATAATGCCACCTACTAAAGAGTCCAGATGCGTTGGTGAAAGAGAGGGGTAGTGGGGGAGGGATGCAGGATGACTGATTTGAAGATGTGCCTTAAAGAATGGCATATTTAACAATTCATGGAACTGATGAGCACCCTCCTATACCGGTGCGCGCACACACACACACACATACACACACACCCTCACACACACACAATTTTTATTTCGTCTTGGGATGTATATGAAATTATTATTTCATGTACACATGAATCATGAATCACATTGCACTAGCAAAATGGATACTGATACTGATGTTAATAATTTGAGCGATGTGATAGTTTTAATTGATAGATAATTCATCACTTTGGTGGGGCAGGGGTAGGTAGTGACCGAAACCATATCTAGATAGCACGTACTTTTGATAGGGTTGTTCGAACCCAATGACAACCAAATATTAGCCACAATACCGTGCAAATATGAGCCAATTTACCGTGCAAATATGAGCCACAATAATTGTTCTTAAAGTCGATGGCTTGTGGAGGTAAAGTCAAATATTATCTAAGGTAGATATAAACCTATTATTTTTAAATATTCCAATAGCAATAACATGTACTCTTGGTAGTGTTATTTTATACAAATACATTGTTGGTGAAAGAGAGAGGGGTAGTAAAGGGAGGGGGGTTACACTTCGTAATTCCGAAGGTTCGTTATTCCGAAGGTCCATTATTCCGAAGGTTCGTCATTCCGAAACACGTAAAATGCCTATACCTCGATGTTCGTTTATCCGAAAATAAAAAAGGGTTCGTTAATCCGAACATTTGTGGCGTTATTCCGAAGGATTGTTATTCCGAAGGTTCGTCATTCCGAAAACGAAATAGGGTTCGTTATTCCGAAGGTTCGTCATTCCGAAAACGAAAAAGGGTTCGTCATTCCGAAGGTTCGTCATTCCGAAAACGAAATAGGGTTCGTCATTCCGAAGGTTTGTCATTCCGAAAACGAAATAGGGTTCGTTATTCCGAAGGTTCGTTAATCCGAAAATAAAATAAGTTTTGTAATTAGTCCAAAACTGAAATAATCTGTGGCGAAGCCGGGTAAACTGGAGGGCAGGCGTGTTGGAGGTGGAAGGGTATCACCTTTACTGTTGTTATGAGGGTGGAAAGGGGTTGATCTATCGTTACCAGGGGCGTTTAAGAATTCTTTCAGAGGAATGATCATAGGCTTATGGGGACTAGTTCATGCAAGGATCGTTGCCTGACCTGTAAATTTTGCTAGGCCGTATTGATGCATTTTGATATTGTTTTGTACAAGTTTCAAATTTCTACTAAAAGACCCATTCTTGATTAAATGTCGCTCTGCGGGGGGGGGAGGTGGGGATGGGGGCTTGTTTGGACCAGAATATGAGGAATTAACAACTCAAAAAGGGGCGACGATTTCTCTTTTTTGGCAGGGGGAGCGGGACAAAACTGCTGTCCTCAGCCAGCATAGCCATCTTTTAGGAATATATCAAGAATGTGATAAACGTCATGCTTTAAATTCAACTGAAATAGTCAAAAAATCAAAAAGAAATTGACAGTTGTATCATGTTTATTCGTCGCTACTCACGAGTTTCACGCAAGCAGGTAACTAAGATGTTTCCAACTAATGAAACATTGGCTAAGTGATCATCAGACAACTAATGAAACATTGCATGTTTCATTATTTGCCTGATGATCGCTTTGCGCTAAACTCGTGAGTAGCGACGAATAAACATGATACAACCGTCAATTTCTTTGTACGGTACATACACTTATATAATGTGTGAGGCATAAGTCCCGCTAGCCCCGATAAAAATAATGACACCCCTTCTCGCAAAAAAAAAAAAAAAAAAAAAAAAAAAAAAATCCCTTATCTGGAGGTTATTCACGGGGATCAACACACAGTCCCCCAAATTTTAATCCATTCGCTCAGAGAGCAATTGCTCAGATAAAAATAAAAATCAAGATGCTTGATCCATGTTATTTTTATGCAATACATGCTTTGTTCCATAAAATACACGTGTATCATCCTCCACTGGGACTATTATTGCATAATATCCTATTATTTTTGAATTACAACACCGTTTTATTACTAAAATAAGTTTATTTGTTTTCGGAATGACAAACCTTCGGAATAAGAACCCTTTTTCGTTTTCGGAATGACGAACCATTCGGAGTAACGAACCTTATTTCGTTTTCGGAATGACGAACCTTCGGAATGACGAACCCTATTTCGTTTTCGGAATGAAGAACCTTCGGAATGACGAACCCTATTCGTTTTCGGAATGACGAACCTTCGGAATAACGAACCTTCTGAATGACGAACCTTCGGAATAACGAATCTTCGGAATAAAGAACCTTCGGAATTACGAACCTTCGGAATAACGGGTGCTTACCGTATTTCGTATGGGGTGTGCATTAAATATTGTTTCATGTACACGCTTCCGACTGCCTCACCCCATCCCAATATAATTATGTCTATTAAGTAAGACACTTATGTTATCTCTTCGGTTGAAATATACATTCGATTTTGTCACCATTGTCATTGTAGAAGTTGAACATGCAATCTTTATAACTTCTTTCTTTCACCATGCTGCTTTAAAAGAAATTTGCGGAACAGAAATAGGCATTCTGCTGATAATAGCACTTTCAATTATTTAACCAAGGCAAGACTTTTTAATATCTTTTGAAAATTTAAAGAGAAACCCCCTTTTTCTGCTACTACAAATCAATATGGCGTGCAAACAGTTAAAGGTCAGGAGCCGCAAAGAAATCCTAATAAACTTCACCTCCCTTATACTCACAGACCTAATAAAACGGCAAAATTCAAATAAAGCCACCTGTTTGAAGAATAACCATTATAAGAGAGGGGTAAAAGAAGAAACGTGGGAACCTGCTTTACCTCAGCCGACCACGTTGAGTGGAGCGCTAATGGACTTTCCCTGTTCTTCCAAGGTGTCTATATTAGAAGTGTGGTCTTAGCGAGAGTATTGACAGAACTCTTCACCATTCATGCTGCATTTACACTCGCAACAGGAGATTTGGGGTATCTACAGTGCGTCCCAATAAAAACTATACACTTTTTGACTGGCTGCCAAAAAAAAAAGAGAGAAGTATATGGTTTAGGGGTGAAAGGTTTATATGTGGGTAAAGCTCATGTCTTAAGATTGTACTTTGACACCAAAAAGTCCAAAAATAATGCTTCGGTGAGCAATGACCACTTTTGTCAAGGACCACTTGGCGGCCCATAAGCAGTTGATGAATAGCTAATTCATGCGCAGCCTCGCTTTTATATCCTTTACAAAAGTTGGTGTTGCTAACTGAAGCATTCATCATCTCGGACTTTTTGGTGTCAAATAAGAGTTAAGGATATGAGCTTTTTCTCCTTTATAAATCTTTTTCACAAGAACTAAATATTTCTGATTTGGTAGCCATTCCAAAAGTTTTTTTTTTTTTCTGGGACACACTGTAGAGGAAGAGGGGTAATAAATGTGTGACGGGCATTAGTGACGTGCAGGAAAGAGAGAGAAGTGTTTGCACTCTGGTAAATGAATTTAGGTGTTTTGAGTATAATTATTAGAGATTTATCTAAATAATGCTGCTTGGACGATAGAATTCCTTCACCTAGTGAACTATTCCACAGCTTGAATGTTTGGTTTGTCTTTTTAGTCAGCCTGAATTGTCTAGCGCGCAGGGTTTATTTGACAAGTGCTATGAGCATAATAAGTTTAGTATAAAAGTCATGGTATGTTTTCATTTTCCGTATAAAAACTCAAACATGACACGAAATGATATGACATATTAGAAATACTTTATGTGAAACGGAGGGAAAAAATCATTCAGAACCATTAATACAATGACCCTATTCTTCCTAGAGGTCCGCAGTAGCGGACGTTGGAAAAGTATATATAAACGATCGGAATTCGAACCGAGAACCTGACCAACAAACGGTCCAAATTTACATCAGCACCTCAACTGTATTCACTATGCACGTTCGTATTATAACTATCATTGCCACGTAGCAACGTTATACAAATTACACAAAATTTTGAAAGATATACCCTGTAACATAAAGGAGATACGATCGATCTTACGATTGATCGTAACTCTTTGTACACAATTTTAACATAGACTTACGATTGATATCGATCGTAAGATTTTTCGTATATGTTATGTTACAGGACAATAAACATGATAAACTTATATATCTCTTTACCTATCATATTGCCGTATCTACGGTAGATGTAAAGTTGTTATTTCCGACATCTAAATTGTGCAATACTTGAATAATAACCGAAATCGATATAAACATGCAATCATACTTCAGACAGTGATGATACATTCCTTTAATATTGCTCAGCTGAAGACATATTGAACTTCGTGATAAGGTAGCGGAAGTAGGCGTGATGTGTATCTAAATATAAACTCATATTTTTACCAATATTTATACTGACATTGATAAAAATGAGCAACATAAAACATATTTTCTAATGTAGAGGATGCTACCATTGGGCAAGTTTTGGCGTACCTTAGGTTGATATAAACTTATTCATTTATATGTCAAAATAATATGTTCTCTGAATGACAATATTAATATGATAACATTGATATTGAAGTTAATAACTTGAGCTATGTAGAAGTTCTAATTGATAGATAACTCATCTATATAGTGGGGTTGGGTATTAGGCCTGAGCCTTTTCTTTAGTAGATATAAACTTATTATTTTTAAACATTTGATAGCATGTACTTTAAATAGAGTTATTCTAATCAAATAAGAACCAAATATATAGGCCACAATATACTAATTGCCCTTAAACTCAATGACGAAGTGTACATAATCTTCTTAGGTAGATAAAGACTCATTATTTTTTAAATAGTCCAAACTCGTGTAATTTGAGTAATGTTATATTAACTGAACAAATAGCAATTATTACTCAATGAAAATACGCAATTTACATTTACTCACGGTAGAGAAGTCATCAAAATTTGACAGTGTATAAGGTTTAAGGCGTGATATCTATCTTAGGTAGATATAAACTCATTATTTAGAAACATTATATTTGTTATCATTGACTCGTTATTTTCCAATATATATTCCTTGTATATTCATTTGTTGGATATAACATCTGACAAAAATATGTTTTATCCCACATTTCATATTTTGAGATGGTAAACATCATATTTTAAGCATTAATCCGTCAATATAAGAATGATGGGGCTCTATTAAACTATAATTTTTTTATTTTTTTTTTTATTTTTTTTTTTTTTGGAAACATTTTTGCCGCTCTGTTCTCTTTTTTCTAAGTAGATTCTTTATTTTGTCAAAATGGAGTTGACCTTCACAGTATGAATAATGTAATAGACCATTCAATTTGACTACCCATATGTTTTTTCTTTTACCAAGCTTAAACCAACGTTCCATAACAAACACATCCGGTTTATTAGTTTTTTTTTTCTTTATATCATTATGAATAGCCTCTCATGGCATTATGGTAAGAAATATTGCGTCATAAATTATTCTGTATTTGTCCATTATCATCAACTTGATATGACGCTATAAATCATTCACAATAATGATTTTCCTAATTGCTTAATTCACCATGCCGAAAGACACACAAGGCTACCATTATCATTAATCTCTATAACCATATTTCAAAGAGGCCTCCATGTACATAGCGACATTAACCCTTAGCGTGCCACGGACACATTTTTGTGCAATTGTACCTATTATCTATACAATCGTAATAATTCATTTTCTCTTGATTGATTGCAGTATAGGCTTTGCAAATAGCACAGTTGATTGTATTGTGTCTGTGAATCGATTTCCAGTCATTTACACCAAGCAAGAATATTTCATACCATTTTAAAAGATTTTTAAAGAAAGTCTACTTTTGTGGCTGTAAATTAATATGGCACGTTAAGAGTTAAAGAGAAACATTTATTGTTTTTTTAATGTTTGATCCGACCAGTGTATATCATACAAACGGATAATCCCCCATCGAGACAATAAGAAACTCTCCTTTAAAATTGACTTGGCGCGTCTGGTCGGATAATTTAGTCGAAAAAGCCTGTAAAATTTTGATAAATGGTAACCTCCGCTGGGCATTCATCCACTCGATGTGCTCAGTCCCCACTGCAACTAGATAGTCATCCGTTCTTGCAGTAATTTGTGACTCACAAATCATGTCTATAGGTATTATTCATTAGAACTAAAGATGTGCGATGCGCAACATTAAAAGGAGCAAAAATACGTGAAGTATGAGTCGAAGAGTTTGAATTAACACGCTTCTGGCTCTCATCCGACTAAACATGCTAAATAAGTTATCTATGTTTCCTTTTTATTTTTTAGCGTTTTAGTTGCTTTTGTTTGTTTGTTTTTTTTTTGTTTTTGTTTTTGTTTTTGTTTTTTTGTGTTTTTTTTAATTATTATTATTACTTTACTGTGGTGTATTATGTACAAACCGCACTTATTTCTATCAGTCTAAACGTGCCGTAATGCAATTTTATCTAACATAAACCTCGCATATGGTACGTATCATTCAACATGCATTTGGATCTGTAACTACCATCCATTTTGGAAGAAGATAAAATATTATGCAGTGTGGACGGGCTCAGACGAATCCGGTTTGCCTCCTTGATAAGTTCCCCTCATGAGGTGCCGTGAGTCTTTCAATCTTTCACGCGCTTTCTTCAGACGTGAAGTGGAGCTTGAGAGAATAAGAGAGCAAGACCGAAAAAAAAGAAGAAAAAAAATAGTCCGAGTATTAAGAATGATGAATCGTTGCATCTCCCTGGCCATAATAATACCAGATTTCTCGAGGCCATATAATGTACTGAAGAGCACAGATTGAAAGTGCTTCCCCTTTTCTTTCTTTTTTCAACTTTTTTTTTTTCGATCTTCTTTCCATGCTTTCCGGGACATTTATCAATGAGGAGAATGTATTATTTTGAGACTAAGTCATGTCAGTGATGGTAGCGAAAATGGTATTGAAAATCGTATGCAAAACGATTAGAAGAAATTGTTGCATTGCATACAGTTAAAGACTGTACTACTAGTGTTCTCAAATTATCTATCTCCACATCCTTTCGCACATCCTTTTTTTTTTTTTTTTTTGCCTTCCACAGGGTTCTCTTTATTTTATAACAATATAACAAATAAAAACAATATACATCAATATACATAATGTTTAATATGTCAGTTTACAATATAGATAATAGCGTAAATTGTTATAGTCACATACATTTAAATGAAATCGAACCACTAAAATATTTACAATCAACTGTCATGGTGCAGGCGTACTGCATTCGGTGGCTAAGTGCAAAAAGAGACATTGGTTGTTACCCATTTTGTATAATAACATGATTGTGCCAGCATTCCGCACAAAGCCACCGAAAAACCAGTCACCCATAACAATGTGCTGGGCATCACAAAATACATTAACTCACAGATGTATAATTTATATATAGAGTCAACTGGTTAAATTGCATTTAAAAAACAAACAGTTTAAATCGTCCATCTCATTAGTTTCTAAACATTTTTTAGTAAAACCATTCTTTAAAAATTTCCTTTCTTTGAGATTTGTTTGATATATATACTTTTCCATTTCATATAACGTCTTACGGCTGCTATAATTTGTTCAAATAAAGGCAATTTATTTTGTGATTTTGCAACATAAATTTCTCGCCTTACAACTATAAATACAATTTAGTGCATTGTGTTAATCGCAAAATCCAAATAGTTTATTGAGATTCGGAAGTGCAATTTTTTCTCCTGTCCTATCTAGTATCCAATGCTCTAGCTTAGACCAAATAACGATAGAAAAATGGCAAGAGCAATAGACATAAAATATTTTCTTCTTATGTTATTACAAAAGGTACATGTTGTGTCAGTTACATTCTTTTACCCCACCCTCATATCACTCTTTTCTCTGTCTCTCCTTCTCTTGTTTATACAATTGGAACATCGTTACAATGGTCATACAAAAACTCATTCCTTGGAAGCGTAGGGTCAATAACAGTTTAGAATAGATTATAAGGAACAGCAAGCATGTTGTCCTTAGCCTTGGTCAAGCTTTTTACTCGTTTCAGGACAACTACCCCTGGCAATTACCCCAGGACAACAACCACCAGAAATAGGGTTAGGGCTATGTGTAGAGCTAACGGGTAGATTTTTTACGGGGTAGTTGTCCGCTTTGATGAAATGAATATATTCATTTCTTAAGCAAAAATAAAAATCAATAAATACAATAAATTTTTAAAAATTGATGAATAAATAGATACATGAAAGAGAAATTATTTAGAAATTGATATATACAATATAATTGAAAAGCAGCTCGAAAGTGCCCCAAAATAACGTAATGTAAAACTGAGAAACAAACATAAATATCATTATCTCTTTTTTAAGATTTTGGTCACATTGTCTATGTTTCTCTTCTACTTTTATTAATTTCGATTTATTTCCAGGTTGGATTTCCTTTTAAGCAGGTTATTATAAGTGAGGGTGATGATTCCTAATTTACTTGAATGTAAATATTTAGAATTGATTCTCGCTCATCACTCAACTGTAACGCACACGTCAAGTCTTTGAAATGAAAAGCTGAAACGGAAAGTGCACATGCATCAAAGGTTCTTTCATCACACCAAATGATGCTGCATGTTTTTATAAATCCTATTTCAACCTCTTTTCCTTTTTGGCGGGAGGGGCAGTGCAAAAAAAATTTAATTCAATAGTTGAATGTTCGAAGACTAAACATTGTAAATCGAACGCAGATTCTCCGCAAATAACCATATTTGTAAGCTTTTGGCCTACAATATATAGGGTACATGCAGGTAATATGGGCCCCTAAGCTATTTGCCTAATTTGCATACAATTACGAAATGACACACAGTCTAATCTTTGTTTTATATGAATCAATAACGACTGCTCTAACTGTATTGTGAAGAAAAACAAGTATCACCAACCCCCTGTCTGCAATATTCAATGTTGACGTCTTACCAAAGTGCCCATTTACCTGCATGTGCAGGTATATGGGCACATGTATTTAATGTATGTTTTAAAAACACAATGACTTACCATGTCTGGAATTTGCTTAAAATGTTGAAAATCATTAACTTTGAGATATAATTTTAAATTATAAGCACCTACAGTAAATCCGTTGACTATATATTCTATTGTATTGTATTTTGTATATTATTATTTTTTTAAATATTATTTTAATATTATTTTCATTATACAAGTCAATATAGGCCTACAATAAGTTATTTATATTAATTATATACTGTGAAATACCCCAAAAAAATCTGTAGCAAGAGATTGATGCCTCATCCCAATACTAAGTACCAGAATCATTTCTGCCATTTTGGATGTCCATATTACTGCACTAATGTTGCTGTGTCAGGCAAGCATTCAATGCCACATTGCACCCCTTCACTAAAACAATTTGACCTGTACACGCTAGTATGATCAAAATGAAACTATAAGCTTACTAAATATACAAAACAATGAAGGCTACCCCCTCAAACACTCTTTCACCTTCACATTCTGTGAAATATCAAATTTTACATCAGGGTAAAAAAATGCCGTAAGTTTTACCGACCTTGTTGGTTTTCAGCAATTTTCTCAGAGAAATTTCGGCATCAGATGCTCTCACGACGATATATTTTCGTATACAGTTCATATGAACAACATTATGGTGCTCACACCGGTCACCGGTCACCGTCGATTGTCACGACATGATTTGCTTCAGGAGCCATATACCTGCTGGCCCATATTACCTGCATGTACCCTATCGAATGATTTTTATAACCTTATTTGAATTCATATTATTGTTTAATGATTTGGTACATGTTTTATGTTCGTGTTTCATTATTTTCCATTGGTTTATTATTTGGAAATATTATTGAGTTTCCTTTTTTCCAACTGTTCCATGATGTCATTTTTTATATAATTTATTTCAAGGCCTTGTTCTTTTTACACATATCGATTGTGTTCATCTAAAAACCATCTTCTTTATTGGAACTATAATGCATTTCAAATTTGAATAGATGTATTTCATTATTTCAAATGGAACTCTAAAAAATTGCAAAATAAGATCTTTAATTATAAATGCAGAGTATAGTTCTTTTTTCTTTTTTTTCTTTTTTTAGAAATATCGACTATGTTTATATATAAGACCATGTTTTTTATTTGAACAATCATGCATAATAAGTTAAAATAATTTCAATTGAATTTCATAAAAACCCACTATGCAAAATAAGAACTTGAATGTAAAATGAAGAGTACTGAGCAGAAAAGCGAGGGATAATTTCAAATTATCTCGTGACCTCTCTCTCATGCCTATTCCTCTCGAGGGTGAACCGATTACAGTCATTATGTTCACATCTGGTTTTATTCAAGATTAAACTTGATCGAGCATCATTTTATCCGTCTAGACATAATAGAACTCAAACTCCCCAGGTACAGAAAATGTGTCATTTTATTTTGGACTGCATCTGTTTCTTCTTTTTCTTCTTCTTTCTCTTTTGTTTCATTTTCTTTTCATTCAATGTCTTAATAGGGAAGAGAAACCTGAACGGAAACCAGCGATTTTCCTATGGTTTTCGGAATTTTCAAATAATCCTCATTTTCTGTTTAAGTTAAAAAAGATAATAAATATTTACAATAAAAAAAAATCCCCTCTTTATGCTCCCTTCTCTCTCTATCTCTCTCTCTCTCTCTCTCTTTCTTTCTCTCTCTCTCTTTGTGTGTGTGTGTGTGTGTGTGTGTGGGTGTGTGTGTGTGTGTGTGTGTGTACCTGTTCCTCTCTTTATTTTTTAGATGAAAATGCATGTAGTAAAATATACAACAGGAACAGGAATACTTTAAACAGAAGTGGTTAATTTAAAAAGAAGTTTAACGAAGAATGCATTGTTTTACCAAACGACAGTATAGAAACGAAGAATTAAATAAATGGGCGAAGGAATGAATTAATGAAAGAGAGACGCTCAATAGAAGAATTGTGTTTTATGAAAGTATTTAAACGAAGAACTAAATGGGCGAATGAATAAAATAATGAAAGCCATTAAAATCACCCCGGATTCTCCAAGTGTTCACCATGACGGAAAGCCACGGGGCGATGCTTGTTCCTTGCGGGATACCAAAGGTTAGCTTCCCTATGAAAATGGCGCCTCTTCAGACTCTCTCTCCGTCCTTCTAATGCAGCCTGGTCACTTCTTTAGGTTCATACATAAATAAGTTCTATTCCTATGGGGGCCCAGATGCCACAATCATCAGCAAGTCCTGTTGTTCTAACGCATCTTGATTTATGAAACGCGTCCAACCCGACTGTAATATATACACCATTGATCTATTTATAATCCAGCCCCTATTTACATCTTGGAATAACAACATTTCCATCTCTCCAAACCCTTTAATCCGTTTATTGATTGTGTGAAGAATGCATGATGCTATTAGTATTAAACGAGGAGTCATTAAGGAAGTCGTCAGTAAGACTGAGAAGTAGTGAATGAAAGTAATATTGAAATAACACTAAACAATTAACATTTTGTTTTTTATAGTCATTATAGTAATTAAGGATTCCAAGGAGGTTTGAATCTCTTTGATGATTCACGTTACATGGGGGAAACAAAATTTTGCAAGTTCGTGTGCGGACATAGATAATCTGTTGGGAGTGGCGTAATGAGGAAAACATTTTGTAAGTGGGACCGAATATTTTTGGAAATATGTGTATATAATGGAATATGGGATATTTCCCTCTTTTTTGTGTTGCATCTTCTTGAAAAAAAGAAAAGAAAAAGAAAGAATTTATTATAAAATAACTTGCGCGTACAGAGGACAGGATCGGGTTATAAACTTTTGAAAGTTAGTATCGGACTTCGTCACCATACAACGATTCAAAATACTTTTTTTTCCTATAGGTTTGAAAAAAAAATTCCTTACATCAATCATCATGTAGACATTTCCACTTTTTATATAATTGTGTGTTGTTTTTTTTCTTTTTTTTTTTCAAGTGCACTGTAAGGAAATATATCTAGTTGTATTTTTACAAGAAATTTGGTGTCAGCAGAGTCGCCCTAAATTCTGATGTGAAAACAACTTTTGTTACTTTTGCTGACAAACATTTACGGAAGAGATGAAAAATAAGAACAATTTGAAATGCAGAAAAGTAATACAAATTTGTTCCGTTTTTACGAAATGCAGCTACTCTTATGATTGTATTGCATATTTCAAATAAATGTTTGCATTAAAGACAAATATATAAATAAACCTAAGAAAATTGTCGTATGCCCCTATACTTTTACATCTTCCGTTTTCGCTCTCTCTGTTCCTACAGGGATCCAAAAAAAAGTGGCGCAAAAACAACCCCCAATTTATTATGTATTTATACGTGTTAGAAAGTTTTACCAAAGGGGCTCAAAAATCATAAATCAAGGGGCCTTGTATGCAGTATATTATATAGATAACCCACTGCATAAAACGAAGAAGAATATTGTAATGGTACTGCGTCAGTGTCTCGTAGAGCATATGTAACATTTATTTTTATGGGTTTTTTTTTTCATTTATTTATTTCATTTATTTATCTTTTCTTTGAAGTAATCACACAAAATATTAACACGAATTGCATAATTACGATGATTATAAAGCATTGCAATTGATAAACCATACTGGCACAATTGAAATACTAGTAATAATGCATCGGGATAGGCCGTCTGGCTGTGGAATAGTTAAGTATTAAACTACTTCTGTCAGCAGATATTTAGCTGGTTTAGAAATTGTCTCTTATCTGTAACAAAATTCAGGTTACAGATCAAGACAATCTTAAATACCAACGACGAAATCAATGACGTCATCTTGTCCCATGCGGTACGTAATCGTCGACGAGTTCATAGTAACAACACGATTATTCCCTACTCGCCAATCTGAATCAACAACTGCTTGTGTGATGTGCTAAATATGGTCTAATGGTCGAGTTTTATAGTCGCTAAGAATAGACATCGATCTGAGCGAACGGGACTTAGAAGGAAAAATGTATGCGATTTCAATTTGTGTTTGAAAAACGATTATCCAAGGAAAGTAAAATGGGATTTTAAAAAACGTAACTACTGATAAATTAACAACCTTACTTCATAATTATTATGCTAAAGTAATGCAAAAAAAGGCATCCAAATAAAACTTATATACTGAATACTTTGTTCGTAGCTCCCCCCCCCCCCCCCAAATTTCAATGAGGTATTATTGTCTGCTGTGAAGTTTTAGATCATATCAATTCTAGTTGAAACTTAAGGGGAAGAGGGCGCTATCACTCTACGCAAAGCGAACGCCGCCATATAATTTTGTAATTTGCCACAGTTTTTTCACTTTGTTTTTTTGATTATGGCGAGCAACTACCTTTTCAAAGAAATGATCAACTTGAATAAGTACGCTAAAAGTCTGAATTTTTCAAAAATAGGAATATATTGCAAAGGGGAAAAAAGTCCTGTCACTTGAGTCAATTCGAAATCCTAGTAAGATCAAATTCCTGTACAATATGGCCAATTTTGCTCTCAAAAATAGCTCATATGCTGTATAGTCATCTTCCTCGATACGCATAAATTATATTACACCTTAATGATCAAGCAGTTTTTAAAAGCTTGAATTCTCAGCTTTCCAAATATGGTACATTCATTTCGATTGGTTAAAAAAAGTCCTGTCACTTTGAACATTATCACAAACGAATCTTTACTCGATGGGTCAATATTCCGCATATCACATGCATATCGCATGTGGACGGCGTCTTTGCAAGATGTGACAAGATCACTATTTATATCAATAATCGTTAGGAACATCAATCTATGTGAAATAAAGATTCTGATTACAACTTTAGCACAATGGGGTTATAGACTTGCCAAAATGTCTTTTCCCCAATCTGGTCTGAAGCATCTACCTACGAAAAACTATTGATAAAAGTTCAATTATTTATTTTATGTCCATGACGAATTCCTCGAACGGATCGACTGATAATACCATTTTACCGACAGGGAAGTTTTCTTAGGCAAGTTTTTGTACGCTAAGTAATAATTGCATGCAGTTGTCAATCGGTCGCTTTCCCGCCGTTAGCGCGGGTTTTGTTGACATTAATGTATAGCCGTATAATTTTCTACGCCGCTCAGATGCATGTATTTCCACTAAACTCATGAATGTAATGTTGCGTTTCCCCTCCTCAAATAATGGACGCGTCTTTATGTTAAGATTTAATGTCATACGTTAGATTACATTTCACGTGGAGTAGAATTGATATGTAATGATAGGAAATTAAACCCAATTTTGCTTATAGTCACATGCACTATACACAGGAGTGCATGTATGGGACTACACACAATGTTCGGCCAGAGAATTTCAGCTTTCTGGGGTCATATTATGACTATTAAGGCCATTTTATTATAATATTATTTCTAAATAACATGATATTAATTGGAAAACTCACGATAATTCAGTTCATCTTTCCACTACACTAGATTCCCTTTAAGTAGCCCCTTTAATGTGTCAAGTTAAAAAGATTTAGAATTGCTTACTCCTGTGGACATGTACGTGAACATGATGAATGCTGTCCCTCTATCCCCGACTATCAAAATGCAGCCTTTATTGCATGAAATGGGGACTTATTCCCAGAACCATGTAACTTAATAAGGGGTGTCTTTTTCCAAGTCTGGTTAGGGCATTGACAGTAAAATTATTCTCTGCAAATACCAAGAAGATACAGTGTTAAAGCCTCCCTTCAGCTCTGGTGAGGGAATTGTGTTTCAAGAAAACTATTTTGAAACTGAATTGATTATGCATAGTTTTGTAATGTGAACAATGTAACAACAATACAACATTTAGGCCTACATTTCCCATTTCTTTAAATAATGTAGACATATAACATTAATGCTATTCATAGCGTATTATTTGCAATAGGTATAGTCAGCAAACGGTTAAGGACGACGTGCGAACTATTTTCAGACGATTTCGTAAGAACATCGTAAGAACTTCGTAAGAACTTCGTAAGAACTTCTCAATGAGGCCGTACGAAATCGCCGTTCGCATACCGTTCGAAAAACCATTCGCAAGTTCGAAGATTGTTCGATGGTCTTGTCTAATATTTTATTCAACTACGTACGAACACCAACCCCCCCCCCCCCCCCGACACCTTTCGTAATAATTACGATAGTACGAACTCCAGTGATTCGTGCGAGTGGTTCTGCATTGATAACATTATCTGAAACGCCTTGCCAGAAGGCAGATATATTTGTCAGATATTGGATTCTTTTATAAAAATATGACTCAGCTGGGATTCGGATCTATGACTTGCCGTTTTTTAGGCAAGGTCAGCGCCATAAATGAATGCGCTCTAACAAATTGATCAAGTAAAAATTACAATCATCAAGTAATATGTAATACTCCTTCAGCATTTTCTTCCTACATTGTTCGCGATCGTAGGCAGCATTTCTGTTTAACATATTCTGACAAAACGTTCCAAATCTATAACTTCATGAAAATTATAAATAATTTTGCCTGAGATCAAAATGAACTGAAATTATGAATCAAAAACCGAACTCACTAGTAGAAATTTTTCTGCTACGTCGCTTACCCGTGTCAAACGCCGATTAGGATAACGTGACAAATCTATCAGTCACGAGCCAAAAAGAAGTCTCCAAAACTCGACGCAGACTCTTTCTACCGCTGAAACGTAGCATAAAGAAATCCACATGCAGTGGCGGATCCAGGATTTAGAAATATGGGAGGCGCATCCCGAAAATTTGGAAAAGTAGGGGACGCAGCCAATTTTAACATGTATAGTCAATGGGTGGTCTAAAAAATTATAGAGGGAGCGCGCGTCTCCTGCGCCCCCGCCTGGATCCGCCACTGACATGTACAAGGGAGTTCGGATTTTGATTTACAAATCCAATTTATTTAGTTCCAAAGCTAGGGAATAGCAACGAGTGTCTGGACAATATTTTGTTCGTGCATGGGACAGGATACATGACACATTTTTTTAGAATATGAGCGAATGGCAAGGGGTGCTAATACTACACAAATATCCCTGGGATAGTCGCCAATGTCAGCCACTTGCCAGCGGTGCGATTCGTAAGACTATCTGATGTCAGACAGCATATTCTATTTCTGAAAAGGGCACGACCAAAAAAAGGAAGATCTCTATATCTAAGACGACATGGGTGTGTGACGTCATGGCCGTTGATCATGGAGTCGGTATTAAGAATGAAACTCCAGCTCTTGTTACTACGAAATGACGTTTCTAAATCTGGAGTATTTTTCCAACTCCTCGATAGGGGCTAATTAGAACTAGGGATTTATATTATTTTTGATGCACGTTCAAAATGTAAATTGCCCTATATATATTATTTATATATAAAATTCCAAGACAAATTTAAAAATACTGTATTATTTTGACTGCCTCCACCCCCGTAGGTTAAAAAATTGTGTTAAAATGACTGTGTGTCTGACATTTTATGAATCAATTTATCCCACTAGAAAATAGATTGCAGGGGATATTGAAAGGATGATAATATAAAAAATCTTCTCTTTTTTTTCTTCCCCTGAAGACAGAAAGTTAAGCTGATAATGGTGTTAACTGACGTTGATTTCAAGATGATTGTAAGATATATTTTATTAAAATTGTACATCTAAATTGTTTAGATGTATTTAGCACTCATTGCAGCATAACTAGACTAAGTACTTTTCAGATGTTTTTCCAAGACATATGAGCCAGTCATAAAAACAAGGCCGGCGCATTAAAATTAACTGAAAACACAAAAAAGCGCGCATAGAGAACGTATACATAGATCCTACAAGTTAAATCATACAATGAATGTACATCGTTGGTCCAGCGCGCTCAACGAACGAATAACATACACCCAACGCAAAAATAACCGTACGTTAACCGTGCGTCATATACATGTCTCCAGACATAGGGTATTAGGTACAGGTAATTGGATATCAGACGTGAACCTGATTCCTTGAAGTGCGAGAGAACCAAACGGAAGGCATGATGATGACAGGGTCATTTTACTTGGCAGCCAGAAGTGTCATGAATTACAGAAGTGTGCGCTAAACAAGGGCCCACTATCATTATTATCGATCAAGTTCACAAGTCACCCTACTTTCTAAATTTTAAAGGAGTAGAAAACCATTTAAAGAAAAGTAAAAATGTACATATAAGGGACAAAACCTTTTCGAGAAAAAAGGGGAGGGTCACCTCTACACCCATGGAAAAAACAAAATCACACGTGACTTTCAATAATCCTTTGTTGATGCATTATCGATTCTTGTGGCGATGTGGGGCGTCAAAACACCAGTATTGTAGTTATACAGTGTGTTCCTAAAAAAGGGTAATTGAAGTTCAAAGGTCAGTCATTTCAAGAGTATGTGGTTTATTTTTGTGATTTGTTTATTAAAATATTAAGTAACTCATCAGCTTTAATTTGAAACATTGCTTACGTCCAAACTGTAATGGGTCACAGAGTTAGGGTCCTTTGAAGGTGATAGGTACACAAACCCTTTTTTTTTTTCTTTTTTTTTTAGGTAATGAAACCAACTTTTTAAAAATTGTTGGCTTCATAGTTTTGGGGGGTTTTGTCACACAAAGTTTCAATGAAATGCCATCTCATTTGTCGAAGGACCTATCTCAATGTAAATGAGATGTTTTAAGCAATTAGGAGTCTCTTGAGTCGAGGAGACGTCACGACGCGTCGTGGTGACGTCTCCTAAGACTTCAGGTCGTCGACGGAAAATGGAACAAAGGTCAAACATGTTCAATCTTTTAGTAGACCTCTTTAAGACGCCAGCAAGTCAAAATTATTAAACCGTTCGATTTCTTTCAATCGTTAGCAAGTTCCGACAACGTTTCTGCGACGTCGTGGATACTATAGGGACGTCGCGGCAACCCCGCAAAGACGTCACAGAGACTTGCTCGCGTATTAAAGAATTCTACTAAAAAATTAAACATGTTTGACATTTCTTTGATTTTTCTTGCGACTTCCTGCAGAATCAGCAGACATCGCGGCGATCCGTCTCCGAGACTCCAGAGACTCACGCATAATCGAGAACCCATGTCATTGCCAGTGAGATAGGTCCTTTGACAAATGAGATTGCATTTCATTGAAACTTTGTGTGACAAAAACCCCCAAAACTATGAAACCAAAATTTTATAAAAAGTTGGTTTCATACCCTAAAAACGAAAAACTTGGAAAAAATGGGTTTTGTACCCATCACCTTCAAATGACCTTAACTCTGTGACCCATTACAGTTTAGACGTAAGCAATGTCTCAAATTAAAGCTGATGAGTTACTTAGTAGTTTAGTAAACAAATCTGCTTTTGAAATGACTGACCTTTGAACTTCGATTACCTTTTTTAAGGAACACACTGTATATCAAAGCTTCTATTTTTGTTTTAAACCCCCATTTCTACAGTGCGTCCCAAAAAGAACTATACACTTTTGAAATGGCTGCCAAATAAAAAATATATGATTTTAGGTAATGAAATTTACATGTATGGAAAGCTCATTATCCATACTTTCATATGACACCAAAAATTCCGAAAATAGGTCATGCATGAATAAGCAGCGTTCACTTTTGTAAATGGTATTGAAATTAGGGTGCACAGGAATTGCCCTACCAATTTGTATGAGGAAAGTCATTTGGAGCTAATGGAATTGAGGATGATAATGCAGAATTACTGATCAATTATGATGAATTGGGGTTTGCTAAGTGAAATTTGTGAAAACGGGGATTAAAATTTCATGCATGAGTGAACAGGAATATGTATTTCCTATTGTTTCATTGTAACTTTCCAAGGTATATTCAGTGGTGTGTTAGTGGTAGTCAGGATGGGGTGCAGACCAGGTGAGATGCAGGCTAATTTTTTGATCACTTTTGATGATCGTTTTCATGATCTTTTGGATTGTCTTAATGTCCAACATCAGTGACAGTCTTTTTTTTTTCAACAAACAGGTTGTGCATCGAAAGAGGAGGAGGACACGTTGAGCATTGAACGTACAGACTTTTATTTTTAAGGCCCGGTCTCACCGCCCGAACTTTGCTGGAGCGTTCCTGGAGCGGTGAAAAAATTCATCACCGCTCGTTACCGTTCACCACCGTTTAACAGAATTTGGCCACCGTTAAGGCAACGCCGTATACCGTCGGCCACCGCTGATGGTCCCTCCTACCGCTCCGAAAGTTTTGAGCTGCACAAAATATTGCGAGCGGTGAGGAGCGGGCAATTTTCCGCTCCGGCAAAGTTCACCACCGCTCCAACAACGCCCAGTCAAAATTTGGCACCGCTAGACGCAAGTTCGTGGACGCTTGGGTCCGCTAGGCCAACGCAGAAATCTTGAACGCTGGACCAGCACCGTTGCTTCGCCAGCTTTGCCCGGGCGGTGATTAAACGTTGCACAAACTTTGGTGGAGCGGTTGAAAGCGTTTTTCGAGCGGACATGGGATTGCTGGAACGGTGTCGGGCGTTGAAGCAGCGATCCATTGCGGTGATGAACTTTGGTTTGGCGTTGGTATGGCGGTGTCGGAGCTAAACCAACGCTCGCTACCGCTCGCTATTGTTAAACCAACGCTAAAGCAACGCCGGCTTTAGCGGTGCACCGCTAAGGCAACGCCCTTGTTTTCGATTGTTTTCCCATTTTGTGCGCGGTGACGAGCGTTTTCGAAATTCGGCCCCCTCTCCCTACCGTTCTAGGAACGCTCCAGCAAAGTTTGGGTGGTGAGACCGGGCCTTTATTTTGCACTATCAGATTGAATATGAATGGTCAAAAACACAACCATGCAAAAATAGAGAGATAAATAAAGAGAGAGAGGGAGGGAGACAGGGAGAGAAAGAAAGAAGAGAGAGGTAGAGAGGGATGAAGACAAAGTGAGAGAGAGAGAAAGAGGAAGGGAGAGAAAAGAAGAGAGAGAGAGAGATTAAACACACCACTGAAGGACCTCACTAAATATACCCTGGAAAGTTACAATGTAACAATAGGAAATACATATTCCTGTTCACTTATGCATGAAATTGTAATCCCCAATTCCACAAATTTCACTTATGGTGCCCTCACACTAGAGCGTGTTGAGGTAACGTGTGTCTAGCGTTCACGATTTTCACTCGAAATTTGACTATGTCCAAAATACTGAAGTAAATATAATGGGAAGAGAGTGAAGATAAAATAGGAAACAAAACTAAAAGAACTTATTGAGTATTGAGATATGAAGACTCAGAAATTTTATAATAGACACAAAGTCGTTTGGAACATAACATTGTGCAGACATATTCCCTTTTTGTTTGGGGGGGGGGTGGAGTGTGGGGAAGCTTGTTTTATCTCTAATTATGGGCACAAATGTTTATCATTGATAGTATTCATGTATTGGCATGTGCCAGGACACGTTTTGTGCATTGTACTATTACCGATACAATCGTAATAATCATTTTCTCTTCATTGCTGGCAGTATAGACTTTGCAAAGGACAGTTGATTGTATTGTGTCTGTATTCGATTTCAGTCATTTACACCAAGCATACTATTACATACTATTTTAAATAATTTAAAAGAAAGTCTACTTTTTGGTCTATAAATATATGGCACGTTAAGATTTAAAAGTGTTGAACAGTCATGCATTCTGATACTGATGAACAGTTTGTTTTCCTTTTGTGTTCTGTTTTTCTATATGACTGTGGTGTTATACCCCCCTCATAATTATGATTTTTTTTTTTTTGGCACTTAATTATTTCAAATAATTGATGGGTGAAAAAAATCAGCTTGCGCTTTTTTAAATAAGATGTCCAGAATAAATGGACTGGGCTTGTTCATATTAGATAAATTCTTTTTTTTATTTCTCACCCCTTCAAGACGAAGGGTTCATACTCTTTTACACTACATTTACACTCAATACAATGATTAGGGTGTTATAAGATGTGTTGTTTTTCTTGAGATAGAAACATTACATTTTTAACTACACCGGGTATTGAATAATTGAAAAGTACTTCATTCCACCAAATAACCTTCTGGCAATTTTTTGACTTACCAAGCCCCTGGTGCTATCCCATGAATCGCTTAGGGTTGCTATTGGCTTAAATCTAGGTTTAAAAACAATGGTTTCTTGTCTAAGTGAGGGTGTGATCAAAAAGTGTGACTGTTAAAGAATATAAATAATAAATATTCTACCGTTATGGTAAAAAGAGAGAGAAAAAAACCTTTTAACAATCAATTTGTTATTATTCTTTCAATTTTTTTTTTTCGTCTAAGAAATAACCATAGCAGTAGTGGATCCAGGATTTTGAAATACGAGTGGTGCATCCTGAAAATTTGAGTAAAAAAATAGGTGTAGGTGCAGGCGAACTTTTCAATTTAACATATAGAGTCAATCATTTTTTTTTTTTTAATCAAAGAGGGG
>CALNVZ010000641.1:5428903-5441735 GCA_940671915.1 Paracentrotus lividus | reverse complement strand
AAATAACCATAGCAGTAGTGGATCCAGGATTTTGAAATACGAGTGGTGCATCCTGAAAATTTGAGTAAAAAAATAGGTGTAGGTGCAGGCGAACTTTTCAATTTAACATATAGAGTCAATCATTTTTTTTTTTTTTAATCAAACAGAAGGGTGTGCGGGTCTCCTGCGCCCCGTCTGGATCCGCCACTGCCAGTTCCCGAGAGTTGAGAGGGGCACTAACAAATTCAAGAAATTTAAGTGGAGCAAATGATTGTTGGCTAGAGCAAAAAAAAACCAAAAAAAACAATAACAAATAAACAAATAATAATAAATGAATAATAATAAATAATAAACAATAATAATAAAAATAATAATAGTATCCAAGCTTAATGAACAACAGTGTAAATTCTGCTGGTGTTTCTTTTGAACTTGTATTTTAAGGGTAATGAATTGCTCCAAAATGATAAATAAAAATATAGAAAACCAAAATTTTGTTAACATTTAAAGTGTTTAGAACGTTTATACCTTGGTATTCACAGAAAAACAATTACATGTTTATTTCAAGTCCAAAAATGTTTATATTTCATGATACCGAATAGTACTTTACATGTAAAAAAGCACTTAAACAGGAGGGGAAAACTACTGAGCACAAAACGAATAACAGAATAAGCTTTAATCATTATTCGATGACACAAAGCGCCCCCATTTGGTGACATAAGGATATTGAGGTAAAAAACATACCCCCCATTTGGTGACATGAGGAAATTGAGTAAAAAAACATATAAACAAAAGTTCTGCGTTGGTTGGACGCACTTCGAACTATGAAGGAACGTTCATCCAAACGCTAAACGATCAAGTAGCGAATGCCAGCGCTTTCAAAGCGTCTTTATAAGAAGCTGGTACACGCCAAAATTTTGACATGTTCAAAAATAAAAAATTGACCTCAGCGTTCCTCTTTGCGTTCTTTGCGTATACCAACGAATAGCAAACGCTTTCCTACGTTTTGCCAAGCGATTTTCGAACGACAGTCCGCGCTCATGAACGTAGCGAAAATGCAATTAACATTCCACGAACGTCGGGGCAGTCGTTACTCATACGCACATGTTTGGCGTTTCCTAACGTTCTTTAACACGTCCAAACACGCTGTAGACATAAGTTGGACATCGCTATTCAGTCGTTGCTAACGCTAGGCAATCGTTAGGTGGACGCTAAGCGCGCGCAGTCATCGTTACCCTGACGCTTATTTATTTTCGCTTCTCAGTCGTTTTAGAGCTCATTAAAAATTTCCATTTGGACAGGGAAAATGGAGCGTTCTTGAGCGTTATTTGTCATTCGTTATCTCTTTCTCCTCTCTTCCCCTTTCTCTCTCTCTCTCTCTCTCTCTTCTGTCTGTTTCTTGTTGCTGTTTTTTATTCTCTCTTTACCTCTCTTTCCTTTTTGTCTACCCAGTTCTCCTTATCTGTGTTTCGATTCCGTTTCCCTCATTCTTTCCCGTGGTCCAAGGCTTTTGGTTTATACCTATTCCTAGATCATAATAATCATAATAATTGTTTTTTTCTTAACCAAAATATGAAGGTTTGTTTCTTAAATTCCATAAATACCACTTGACGAAAATCTTTCTAAACATACTTCATGGCATGATAGAGTATTACTAATAATAGTTACATTTATGTATCACTTTATACATGTATCCTACTCGGTGTTTATAAGGTCTTTTAATGTTAACTAACTAATTTATTACCAGGCTTAGTGAGGCGACTCTGAAAGGCACTCGCAGCATTCAAGTATTATTGATAACATAACATCATATAATATAGCTAATTCCAAAATGAAATAAAGATTAAGAGACCACAGTTATATTGAATTACATGTCGATTGATTATCCCATAATCTCTTCTCCGACATAATAGGAAGATTTAATATCATTGTTATTTTTTTGTTGTTGTTATTTTAATCGAGGAGGAAAAAATCGATGCATTCAAAGATATTGATTAAAAAATGAAAAGAATAGAAATAAACCATAATTGAAAAAAACTTCCCGAGATAGATTAGACGCGTTTGGACGACCAGAGAACGACGAGGGAACGAATAGAGAACGACAAGGGAACGACCATCCAACGCGCATAACGTTCACACTGCTAATGCCCAGCGCATACAGAACCTATTGATAAGTGCGTTGTTACGCGCTAGAAAACGCTAAAAACTGTGAACGTGTAATAAATTATGAATTTATCTCAGCGTACATTTGCGTTCAGACAACGACTAATTGCGTATGGTTAACGAGTAGCAACGTTTTCGAACGTACACACCAAATTCCAAGAACGCTGGTCAAACGTTAGCTCAACACGCCGTAGTGTGAGGGCACCTTTAGCAAACCCCAACTCATCATAATTGATCAGTAATTCTGCTTATCATCCTCAATTCCATAAACTCCAAATGACTTTCCTCATTCAAATTGGTAGGGCAATTCCTGCGCACCCTAATTTCAATACCCTTTACAAAAGTGAACCCTGCTCATTCATGCATGACTTTTTCCCCGACTTTTTGGTGTCATATGAAAGTTGGCATAATGAGCTTTCCATACATGTTAATTTCATTACCTAAAATTATATATATTTTTATTTCGCAGCCATTTCAAAAGTGTTTAATTCTTTTTGGGACGCACTGTATAAACGGCGATTCCACTACGGTCCGGAAAATTTGACAAAGCGCGGCGAATCGTGGCTCCATCGCTTGCGTGTCGAGGAAGTTTGATAATCGGCACCAACACCCTTTAAAATGTTCTAATACGTATCGAGATTTCATATCGTCCATGTTTCCAGAAAAGAAGTTTTATCGACAAGGCATATTTGGAATACATATTCTGTATTACAAAAACACATTAGGGATTTTGTATTATTTACTTTTTCGGGCTAAATATATGAACTTAAGAAACAAACTCAAATTTCAAACCACTAAAATTATTCTCTTGTTTTGTCTTTTAGGTATAGCTTCCCAGTTTAGGCGGACTAAAATAAATGAAGGAGGGCATTGCTCCCTTTTAAGACGCCGTGACGTTGTCTGATCGTTGGGGGTCATCATTATGCAGATGTAAATGCTGGAGACATGGGGAAAAGAAACTCCGTCGTTTACTCGTTTACCAAGAGGAGTAGCTGACGATGTTTGAAGATCCTTAACTTTCCTCCGGGTCTTTTATTGGAGCAAACATGAGACCCAATTAGGCAGCTCGTTGGTAAATACCGCAGTCGGGCAGCCAGCAGATCGGTCGTTAGGATGCAGTGGAAGGAGGGGTGAATCTGTTAATGGAGGGGTAAGAACGTCACCCCTCATCATTATCATATCTTGCCTGTTACTGACGAAGGAAAAGACCCGTAGCCCTGTGTCATTTCGTGAAGAATGAGGTTCAAAATCTGTGTTAAGGGCAAATGAATGTATAATTAATAAAAGTGGGGAGGGGGCTGCAGCACCCCTCCATTTAAGCACGATTTATGTATTAACTCGTTCTTTGTGTGTGTGTTTGTTTGTTTGTTTGTTTGTTTGTTTGTTTTTGTTTTTTGTTGTGTTTTTTTTTGTTTTTTTTTGCTTGTTGTTTATTTTTTATTTCATTTCATGTTGAGGGAAGGCAGTTCGTGAAGGCAACATTATGTTATGTGTTTAAATAAGTTTTAGATAAGAAGGAGGGCCCCAAGCTCGCCTTTTTACCCAGTTACACAAGTCAATGGAAGAAAAAGAGTCACTTACATTACTATTAGTGAGGCATGTGGTAATGATGCGTCTGAAATGAAACTTTAGGACTCTTTTTTTCTTATATAATTTTACACTAACAGCGTGTAAGGCCCCGAAGCTCATCTTTTATAAAGACTAATCCCTTTTATGTTTAATAGCCAAGTCATATACCAGTCAAACCGACTCCAAACCGACAACTGGGGGGCATTTCATCAAAGCACTTGTCAGACATTTTATCCGACAAATATGCTCTCAGCCAATCAGATGCAAGCATTTCAGTAGCTTATAACAGTTTGTCGGATATAACGTCCGACAAGTCCTTTGATGAAATGCCCTCCTGGCTTACCTTTCGTGGTAATGTAATATTTTATTTGGTTTGGGGTCGGTTTCAGTGGTGTGACTCGGCTATAACTGGGGAGCATTTCATCAAAGGACTTGTCGGACATTTTATCCGACAAATTTGCTCTCAGCCAATCAGATGCGAGCATTTCAGTAGCTTATAACAGTTTGTCGGATAAAACGTCCGACATGTCCTTTGACGAAATGCCCCCCAGATGGATTGGAGAGAATCTTCTTTCGTTTCCCAACGCAACCTTTCACACCTCAGCTTCTATTGGACATCATCCATTCTGAGGAGCATGCATGGTGTCTCATTCGGTCGTTATGCTACAATCAAACAGACACTAACGTTGAGTTACGTCCGTTTGGGCCAAAAATTATTTTCTTTTCTGCGAATACCCAAGGATGCCTTCCCGTCATAGTCAGCAATGGAAATAGTGATATTTTCGTTCATCCAATAAAACAGAGAAATGCATGTGAAATGATTGAATAGAATATGAAATAAGGATAAAACAACAAATACGTAACTAAACGTAAGTGTCTGTGTGACTGTAGCATAACGTTGAGTTACGTCCGGGTTGCGTCCAAAAAAAAACTTCTTTTTTTTTCTGTTTTAGCTAAATATTTAAGCTACGCTACCGAAACTCTGATTTTCCCCTTCTTTCCCATAAAATCATGGATGAAATTAACAGAAAATCTTTTTTCTTTAACACATTTTATGGCGACTCTGCTGACATCACTTGGGTGTAAAAATACAAATTTATTTGTATATTTTGTCTATACATGTACAGTGTAGATCTTTCACCACCTCCCCCGCCCCTGTCTTCCAATTTTGTTCTCGATACTTAACATTCGTGAAGAGCAAATATGACTAATGCTGATTTTATCCATTGACACCACTTCAGAAACGAAACATCTCAAGGGGTTGGGACAACATTCGAAATGCTTTAATTAATTAACTTGCTCTACTTTTTTTTATCATCCTATTAATTAAACAAGAGAATGTCAAGAAGAGTTTCATGGTATGCGGTGAAATCGGCAAATGTGAAGGGAGATATACCTACCGATTGCCAAAGTAACAATTGCAATACTTTGTAATCTACATTATCTTGCTTAATGCCTCCACAGTTAACTCTGTAAAAATGAATAAATAACTCAATTTTGTCCGTGGCGATGGGGCCTTACACCATACCCATTACCCTACACAAAAACTGATCCCGAATGGTGTATGAACCCAATTACTGTCCTTTCTCCCTACATCTTTAAGACTATTATATCTGACAACATTTAGATTTTTCTTTGCCCCCTCCCCCCCCCCATTTGCTTTCTCCTGATATCTCTTTTATTTGTACATGTCTCTCATTCTCCTCTCCGTCTCTTCCGTACCACCCCCCCCCCATTGTATCTCTCTTTGTCAATTTTTCTCTTTTGTCACCTGTTGCTCTCATGCCTATCCTATGTAGGCCTATATCTCATTAATATCTCATCTATTTCTAGATGGTTTTGAACTAGAACCGAATACCTTTATTGTTTCCATTACAAACAAGACTTAGATGACTATTTATATCGATTACATCTTCACAAGATGAGGAAAAAATGCCATACAAGTGCTGCAACACTCAATTCAAGTGTCAATATAAAGCACATTTTACATGTTTGAAATAACTCAACTTTCTTACAGAATGTCCTTTGGGCACTTAGAGATACAACACAAGCATGGCCTTAAACGAACCAACAACAGACCTATAAATACGTTCTTGACTGCTTGGAAAGACTTATCTGACTAAAACGACGGATTTTGCAATACGAACTACGTGGTCATGTTTCTATAGTAAATATTGACTGCAAATCTATCCGGTTTGTCGTGCCTTCTGTAAACTGTTACCCTATCGTGTGAGGTAATACCTTGAAATGCCCTCAGAACTAAAGCGATCTAGATGACACCTTGACTGCAACTACTATGCGTCTCCGGCTTCTACTTAAAGCCCGTGTCACACTGTCCGAAAGTTTGAGCAAGGGTGGACACACCTTCATGGACAATTTCAAATTTTGCTGTGATCACGAAGCATCGGAACATTTTGGAGTACATTCTTAGCAATCTTACAACAAAATAACTACTAGTATCGGTGCAGGTTTTTTTTCAGGTTTCGGCAGCGCAACTTCCTATGCATAGGCAAAATCTTTGGCAGCCAACAAAAATCCCGATGGACTTCGTTAAGTTGCATCGCACTGTCACGAAAGTGAGCAAAGATGGACACACGATAATGGAAAATTTCTAATTTTGATCTGATTACAAAAACAACGGGCCATTTGTGTACCATTCGTGTGTTGTTCGAGTGCCATTGTGTAACCTTCTGTAGACATCATTCTCGTTTTGGCTCTTGTTTGGCTGTTGACCAAATTCGGGGCTAACGTCGCATGAACCTTAACATTTCACATTTCGCATGTCCATCCTTGCTCAACTACGGACAGTGTGACGCGGGCTTCACGGCTCACCATAATTATTCACCACGCGAGACTATTTCGAGATAGGTAGTATATTTTTTCCTTTTTCTTTTATACAGCAATGACAACTAGAGCCTGAAAAGCCACATACATGACATACAACGAAAAAGTTGACCAAATAAAAACCGTATGCAAAAAAAAAACAAGCCGTTGATAGTTCATATTTTCAGTATTACACTGTTTTTCGAGTATTAAACCTCCGAATTTTTTGCTTAATTCGAGCAAATCTCCACGTTCTAGCATTTGCCTATAAACCCAAAGTAGTGTGTTTCTGAACTATCATTTAGAGTTGGAAACACTTTACATGTCAGCTTCAGTATTTTTCTTTTCACAAGATCGAGCAAAAAATCAAATCGTGCAAACAAAAAAGTATCTGGCTCGGTTCAACCAAGCATTAAAAAAGATAGGGGGAGACCGGGACAATTGTAACCACTTTTTTTACAAATTTGACATATCAACTTTAGATTATTAACTAAATAACTTGCTTTAAAACCAAGTAAAACGAAATTTGGAATATATTATTTTTGTGTATTTTGCGTATTTTTTGTGTCTTAATTTTATGCGGCGTTTGATGAGATTTGTCACAGACGATGCATCGGCACACTCATATTCCTGTGACTGCATACGATTATTATTGAACTAATGATGGGTAACCAGAGCGTTGGGAATATTGTCATCTGTGTAGGGGAGACCGGGGACAATTGTAAACACTTTTTTTCCAAATTTGACTTTTGAACTTTATTAATAACTAAAATTGGGGCTTAAGAATCATAGTAAAACGAAATTGGGATGATCTTAGCTGCGACATACGAAATAGGTTTGAGTTAAGTAAAACTATTTATTTTGAAGTCATTATCATTTCAAAACACGAGGTCGAGTGTTACAAGTTGCCGCCTAACCAGGGCAATTGTAACACGCGTATGGGGGCAAATTGTAACTCATGAAATGTAACATTTTGCTTTTTCTTTATCAAAGACTATGCACTTGACAGATCAAAAGATTTAAACAACATTTAACCACAATAGCTAATGATTTTATAAAATATGACGCATGCTTGACTCAAGTTTTAGCATTACCATTGTTATATACATGGCAGGGATTATTGGCAGAAAGTTTACGTGCTTCTGTACGGGGATGACAGCGCCGCCTGAATTGTCCGGGGCATAGGTACCAGGGCAAAAAGTATTTCCTCAAACGGGGCATTGTTACTATTACCCATGGTGGTGGGCGACCATAATTTGAGATATTTTTTTCTATCTTAGTCGAGGTATTAATCGTTGAAACGTTAAGCCAAAATATGGCCTAAGAACATAATTTCTAAATATATAAAAATGACAGCGTAGCTTATCCACATATTTGTCCAGAAAGAAAACAGAATGGGTAATGTGAAATATTACTCTTACGTCTACAAAACGATTTGTCTGCTGTAGAAAGTTCACGAACCGTTAAATCTGCTAATACTCAAACAGCATGTGGAGCGATAAAATGCGCATGCTCTGTACAAATTTCAAGTTTGTAGCGTGTTTCTGCTAGGAATGGGAGCCCCTGTTACAATTTGCCCCGTGTTACATTTGTCCCCGGTCCTCCCCTACTCCCATGTAAAAGCTTATGCTTGTTTATTGTCGTAGAGCATATCTCATGTTTCTTTGCATCCGTTCTGGTCATTGCTTTATTTTTCTCGTAGGGGAGACCGGGACAATTGTAACACGGGGCAATTGTAACAGGGCTCCCATCCCTAGCAGAAACACGCTACAAACTTGAAATTTGTACAAGAGCATGCGCATTTCATCACTCCACATGCTGTATTGAGTATTAGCAGATTTAAACGGTCGTGGAACTTTCTACAGCAGAAAAATCGTTTTAGAGTAAGGAAAGTAATATTTCACATTACCATTGTTTTTTTTTCTGGATAAATATGAGGATGAGCTACGGCTTGTCATTTTAGTATATTTAGAATTATGTTCTTCGGCCATATTTTGCTAACGTGTCAACGATTAATACCTCAGCTAAGATAGAAAAAAATATCTCCAAATATGGTCGCCACCACAGGGCGAATAGTAACAATGCCGTTTAGGAAATACCTTTTGCCCAGTACCTAGCCCACGGACAATTCAAGCGCGCTGTCATCGTCAATGACGTACAGAGCAACGTAAACTTCTATGCAATACATCCCATTGCCATGTATAAATAAACAAATGGAAAGATATAATGTACTTAGTAGAGCATTGTCCATGTTTATAATAATTAGCTTATGTAGTTAATGTTGTTTTAATTCTTGATCGTCAAGTGCATAGCTTGATAAAGAAAAAGCAATATTTACAATTTCAATGTATTACAATTGCCCCCATGAGCGTTTTACAATTGCCCCTGGTTTAGCAATTGGTAACACTCGACCTCGTGTTTTGAAATGATAATGACTTCAAATAATAGTTTTACTTAACCCAAACCTATTTCGTATGTCGAGCTAAGATATCCAAATTTCGTTTTACAATGTTTACAACAATTTAGTTATAAATAAATTGATAAGTCAAATTTGGAAAAAAAAAAAGTGTTTACAATTTGTCCCCCTCTCTCCCTACACAGATCAGATTTCCCACGCTCTGGTTCCCATTCATTTTAGTTCAATATATATAATCGTAATGCAGTCATAGAAGAAGAAAATTATGGTGTGCCGATGCATCGTCTGTGACAAAGTCTCATAACGCCGATAAAAATTAGACACAAAATACGCCATTAGTTTCTTTAATCTATGCATTGTCTGGACACATGTTTACGTGAAGGTCTTACAGTTAACCCTTTTTATATCAAATATGAAGAACAGTCACGCTACACACCAAGCTTCGCACTGCATAATCATGCTAATCATACATGTAGAACGTGTCTTTACCAGCTTTCCTGTTTTTTCATTTCGAAAAGTAGAACTATTTAACTTCCAACGAAATAGTTTACTCGTTGTGATGTTATAAAGACAGAGAATAATTATAACTTTTCTCGCCACGGATAGAAACACACGCAACTGCAGTATGAATAGAGATGGCCAGGAACGCTGAATATAAAAAAAAAAACAGAGGCTTCCCGGGCGCGGATTTGAACCCTCGACTTTGGGAATTGTAGACCAAGTCGCCATCACCACTAAGACTAAGAGACTTAGTTTCAAATAAGTGTATAGGCGAAGTCTATGAAGAAAACATTGAGTAAAAGAAGGGGAGGGGGTTGATTTGAGGAAATTGACCACCAATTATTGGCACAAATATCGATCTTCAATGCCTTCTTTTTTTAAATCGATACATGTCGGTCAAATCCCGAATTCACCCACCATCCCGTCCAGCACCCAACCAACCAATCCGAAAGAAAACACTTTTTTAATGCCAGAAATAGTAGGTCCAACATTGGAACAAATGAAGTTTTAGATTTGAACAAATTCATTTCCCCGGTCATCCCGAATGATTTTGACCACATAAAAAGAAAGAACCTAACCTTTATTTTATACTACACACCCCGAAACTTACGGTTGTCTCTTTATTTGGGAATGTGAACGAAGTATGTGATTTTTAAATCTGCGACCTATCCTCGGTCACGTAAGGAAACAATGTACAAGGTAAAATATTCGGGGGTTTTTTTCATTGAAAAGGCAATCTTCGTCCTTAAAGCCCAAGTATAGTTGTAGTAGAAAACACTGATTTTTTGAAAAACCTGCTCAAACTTGTCCTCATAGTGTTCTAAAGACATAACAATATATGGGCAAAGGATATAATCATGTTCGCATGCAATGTCTTTCCATGATATGTAATAGTTTGCATGAGCACGGGAAGATGTTCATCAAAAGTAAGGCCATACTATCTTCTTCTCACCCAGAACTCTGGCATGCCACCAGCAGGTGATGGTATAGCGTGAGTGAATTCTGTGTGTACAGTCTGTGTATGGGAATAGCATATGCTTTTCACCACAAACCGCTGTTGCTGGCATGTAGCCTGTGAGATCCTATCGATTTTTGGCACTGTCAATTGATATATTTACACAGTTTTGTTGCTAAATTCAGGTGTTAGAGTGGATTTTATAACAAATCCTTTATACACAGAGGTTAATTGAAGGTATTCATTCATATTATTCTGCTCTGGAAGCAAAAACAAAAATCTATTCTCCAACACTATACATGACCTTTTAGCCTGAACGCACGATTTAGGAAAGAGTGCTTAATCTGTAAATTGCGCCTCGAGAATTCAGGGAGAATTGAGAAAAGTACTTTAAAATAAAATCAGGATTAAAAAGTTTTAAAAGTGATGTCAACAGGACAAACATAAATTCTAGTAAGGGTTGAAACTTTTATTTTATATATCTTGCTTGATTACACAAATATTCTTCCTCATGGCAGATTTTACGTAATTCTAGAAACTTGGGGCTGCAGCATGCATCCCCTTCCCCTTCCAAAAAGGAAGTGTTTACGACAAAGATATAAGACCGTCCACCCCCTAAACAACAACAAAAAAAAAATACCTGAAAATCAATGATACGAATACTCAAATGTCATGAATTGGATACTTAAAAGATGGTCCATTGAACAATAGTTAATTATGGTATTCAGTTCTTTTTTAAACGGTTTGAATGATTGTGGTGGACATTACTGGCAACAGTTTAAATTCACACATATAAGTACACTTAAACATTCCAAGAAAATTTTGGGCATTACCATTTGGATTTTTATCAAATTTTAAGCCGTTCGTAAAGTTTTCTGAGTACATCGGCAGCCACAGTCATGGTGAAGCAACCCTGCCCTAGGAGCACTCGGCACGTGTCGTGACAATAAACTTTTGATTTAATTCTATCCATTCTTGTTTGCATGTTTGCTTTTAACTATCCCATTCATCCACGAGCTTACTATTTTGCTCTGTGGGATACATGGCTCCTGGAGTCCCTGAAGAACATTACCTCTGGATTTAACCATGTTTGGCAAGACCGCTAAATAACCTTGCCACACGTGTTAAGGAGGGTTTCCAACAACAACAACACACCGCCCCCCATCACCCTCTCTTTTCTCTCCTCTTTCTCTCTCTCTCTCTCTCTCTCTCTCTCTCTCTCTCTCTCTCTTTCTCTCTCTCTCTTCCTCTATCTGTCATTCTTTATATATCTCTCTCTCTCTCTCTCTGTTCTTTTCTGCAGCTGTTTGTATTCCTCCTTTTGTTCCCTTCTCTATAGCCAACTTTTTTCGTTCTCTCCCCGTGTGTCTATCCTTTTTTCATTTAATTGCAATCATACCTTTTCTCTCTACACCGTCTCTCCTCTCTCATCTCTCTCCTCTATATCTCTCCTTCCCGCTCTCTTCTCTCTCTCTCTCTCTCTCTCTCTCATCTCTCTCTCCCCCTGTCTGTCTCTCCGTCCCTCTCCTCTCTCTTCTCTGTCTCTCTCTCTCCTCTCTCTCCTCTCCGGCTCTTTCTCTGCGCTTCTTTGTCTGTCAGTCCTCCTCTCTCTCTCTTCCTTCTCTCTTCTCTCTCTTCTCTCTCTCTCTCTATCTATCTCCCCCCCTTTTTCCCTTCTCTCTTCTTCTCTCTCTTCTCTCTAGCTCTTCTCTCCTATTCAATCTTTCTAACATTCATGTACATGTTGTATCTTCAGTAGATGTGAACCCCGTTCGCTCTCAATAGGCACTAAATAATGGCTTTGCGTCACACCCCTCCTCCAATCTTGCAAGCAATCTGATTTTGTGTCAGATTGCGATGGAAAATTTCGACATGGTGCCAGTTAACCTTGATCTTCTTGTTGCTGCAACCATGTCGGAAATGCAAGCGAGTTGGCCACCCGATTACAGGCTACGTACGGGATACGCACTAGAAAAACTAAAAACACGCTCGGCGTGTTGTGACCACAGTATTGGCCTAAACGTATCACACATGGTTTAAGAAATAGTTGTACAATAAAATAAATTGAGTATAAATTGTATATGGGGTGATAAAATTAGAAGATACACCATTCCAAACAACATCATTCTTGCCTTCAAAACCATGCGGCGTATAATGGAAAGCTGATGCGTGTATCGTTTTAAACATGTAATTTCATTGACAACGTTCAAAGTTACTGAGAAAAGGCAAGTTTATCGAAGGAATGTTGAACCCACGCATAGTACATTAAGAGCTGTTCAGTGTCCGGTCAATGACATACCTTCAATTGTTGTGGTTACAGCCGAGTCACACTATTGAAACTTGACTCCAAAACGACTATTATTGCCAATTCGGTGGTAATGTAATATTTTTGCTCGGGTTTGGTGTCGGTTCGGGGCCGGTTTCATTGG
>CALNVZ010000641.1:5404146-5425981 GCA_940671915.1 Paracentrotus lividus | reverse complement strand
CTCTCTCTCTCTCTGGCTCTTTCTCTGGCTCTTTGTCTGTCAGTCTCTCTCTCTCTCTCCTTCTCTCTTTCTCTCTCTCTCTCTCTCTCTATCTATCTCCCTCCCCTTTTTCCCCTTCTCTCTCTCTCTCTCTCTCTCTCTAGCTCTCTCTCCTATTCATCTTTCTACATTCATGTACATGTGTATCTTCAGTAGATGTGAACCCCCTTCGCTCTCAATAGCACTAAATAATGCTTTGGTCACACCCCTCCTCCATCTTGCACATATCTGATTTTGTGTCAGATTGCGAGGAAAATTCCGACATGGTTGCAGTAACCTTGATCCTTCTTGCTTGCTGCAACCATGTCGGAATGCAAGGAGTTGGCCACCCGATACAGGCTACGTACGGGATACGCACTAGAAAACTAAAAACACGCTCGGCGTGTTGTGACCACAGTATTGCCTAAACGTATTCACACATGGTTTAGAAATAGTTTACAATAAAATAAATTGAAGTATAATTGTATATGGGGGTGATAAAATTAGAGATACACCATTCCAACAACATCATCTTGCCTTCAAACCCATGGCGTATAATGGAAAGCATGATCGTGTATCGTTTTAAACATGTATTCATTGAAACGTTCAAGTTACTGAGAAAAGGCAAGTTTTATCGAAAGGAATGTTGAAACCACGCTAGTACATTAAGAGTGTTCGTGTCCGGTCAATGACATACCTTCATTGTTGTTGGTTACAGCCGAGTCACACTATTGAAACTGACTCCAAAACGACTATTGATTGCCATTCGTGGTAATGTAATATTTTGCTCGGTTTGGTGTCGGTTCGGGGCCGGTTTCATTGGTGTGACTCTGCTATTACATAGTGCTGAGGTTTCCAAGTGAACAAAGATGGAAACGTTTCGAATACAAATTACATGTATCCTTCAAGATGGTGTCTTCGCAATCTATCACTTCTCGCCACGCTCCAGCTACAGTCAGAAACGCTTTCAAAGTCAAGAGTCGGAGGTTAGCTATGTCTAGTATGGGGGACACCCTGAGTGGTGATCCTTGGGGAACTCCAGGGTGGGTTCGCAAGAAGTTCTCCCTGCCACATCTCGAAAAGATCAGGCTCTTCCACGGTCCTTCAACAAGTTACACCCGTATAGAATACAGACAAGAGTAAATGTAAAATGGCTATAAGTGACAGCATTATGTCACTATTCTAAAGGTAAAGGGCCGTATGCAGGGGGAAATGCTTTAAGTAGAGTTTTGTTCACGCAGTTTCTTATAAATTGATATTTTAAAAAATTCGTCCTTTGCGATGTTGTCATACAATTGTAATAGTTTATTATATCATTTGGGAACAGATTAAATGAGTATTTGATCGAACTGAATCAAATATAAATGTATGACATGAAATCATAGTTAAAGCCAAAATTGTTATTTCATGCATACGACCCGATGTACTTAAAGGCAAAAAAAGGTTAAAAAAAAAGAAAAAAAAAGGAATTTTTAATTCTTTTGTCTAAAAATCCATTTTATTGCAACACGAAACTATTCAAGATAAATTGAGTCCATGAGGGGGCTGTCAAAATTTGGAGTTCCCGTAATCATGATAATAACGACAAATTTATAAAAGAATTACGTAAAACTTACACTGAATGTTCAAAACTGAAAACATAAAATAATTTCCAAACCATCATGATAACATAAAGTAGACCCAATGAAAATTAAGAAATTTAGAAAAAAACAAAACAAAAATAAGAAAAAGGACCGTCAACATACTTCTGTAAAACAAAAAAACAAACAAACAAACAAACTTCTGAAATTTACTCATGAGAAATTAATGTTACTTGGAATTAAAACTTACAATTCGAAGGTTTGGACTTACGATATAGTATAGTCATTCTAGGACAAAAAAGGGGTCAACCTCACACTAATTGCAACAGAAAATCTGAAACATGTATCTTGATCAGAGTAAAGCTCCCTGACAACATATCCAAAAGTCCAAAGGATTTTGAGTGGTGGAAAGGGGGTCAAAATTTCAAAAGGTCAAGTAAGGTCATTTGGGCCTAAAATCATGTAAAAATGATGGTTTTAAGTCTCGATGTTTTATTTGTCACGTTATAGACTTTGAAAATAACCAAAGCAATTCTTAACAAAACATTAGGTCAAATGTATGTATAGCAATATGGCAGATTAAATGAAGCAGGTTTTGGTAGTAACCATTTGAGAGGTCGAAAGTCAGAAGGTCAATAAACGTCAAAAACCTATGAAAAGTGACATGAAATTTCCTTTGTTCTAGCTTTAACTTGAGACCCTCTAGAGGTATTTCAACCAAACTTGGTTCAATGTTGTTAGGTGAATGACCCTACAAGGTTTTGGTGATAAAAATTTGAAGGTCAAAGGTCAGAGGTCAAATCCCAAATCCTGTGTAAATCCTTTGAAAGTTCCAATGGGCTAAGTAACTGTAACTTGAAATCCACTAAAACAATTTCGACCAAACTAAATGCAATGTTGATGTTGAAATTAACTTTGAAGGCTTTAGAAAAATAATGAAAATGATAGTTAAAATTAGGAAGAAATTTTGGTGTAGTAAAAATGGAATTTTCTTTGTGTAACAAGAATGTTATGTTTGATATTTTGATTGATTAAAGTAAAAATGAATAGGTAATTGGTTTTAGTTTTAAATTTTAAATTTATAGAGAAGAAAATTTAGTTTTAATTGTAGTAGTGAAAAAAAATAAGATGTGAGTAAATTAATTGGTGAAATGTTGAGAGGTGTGGTTATTTTTAGAGAATGGTGACGTTATATGTTTATAGGAAAGGGTTGGAGGATTGTGAGGGAGTGGAGGTAATGTAATATGTTTAAATATAATTGGAATGGTGAGTGATGATTGAGTTGATTATGTGGTCAAGAAGAAGTAAAAATTTAGAGATATAATTTGAATTTTATAGGTGAAAGGACAACTTTGTTATTTATTTATATAAGAGTGAAATATTTATATTGATGTAAATTATATGTGAGGTAATATGAATGAAAACGTTGGGTTTTTAATAAAAGAGTAAAATGATGTAAGTTTGGGAAAGAAGAATGTATTTAAATTAAGTAAGTAATTTTGTTTGTAGTGAATTGGTGGAAGGATGAATAAATAAATGAATGAATGATAGAAGAGAGTTGTTTGATAAAATTGTAATTTTTTTTTTGAAAGAAAGTTTTTAAAAGATGGAGTGTAGTAAATAATGAATACAGGTATATTTTGGTATAATTGGATAGATATGAGGTTAATATTTGTAAATAATATAAGTTTATGACATAATACAAGTTATAATATTTGATCGAGATTAAAGTTTGGGTTTTATTTAATTTGGGAAGAATGTAGTTGTAGAATAGGAGAAATGTTTAGAATGATTTATGCGTTTGTGAGTTTAAGTAAGATAAAATATATGGAAGAATATGTGGTGCTTGTAAGGAGGGAGGTGGGGTAAAATGAAAGAGGGGAGGAAAAAAATTGTTGGCAAATTAATTTTATGATTTATAAAGGAAATGGGGGCATTTTTGTGTGTAGGCAAAAGTTGATTAGGGGTTTGGGGAATAATTTGAGTGAATATTTAGTTGTAAAAGTTATTAAGGGAGGAAATTTTAGGAAGAAGGTAATATTTTGGATTACGGAATGACTGGTTTAAGGGGAGGTGTGTTAAGGACTTATTAATTGAGGTGTTTGTAGTGGTATTAAAAGGTATGAGTATGTAATGAAAATTGTGGTTTGGATTATTATTTGCTATAGAAGGGTTATTATTGTAGAGTTTGAGGTTGTATGAGGAGAGGAATGTTAATTTGATAATACAAGTAATTATATGAGTGGGATAGTTTAAAGTAGAGACTGGGTGAAAATATTATTGAATGATTGATGAGGAAGGAGGGATGTGTTTATTTATTTATTTTGAGATATTTTATTTATTATTTTTTGAAATTGATAAAAATAATATAATAAAAACGATTTGGGATTTTTTTTTTAAGTTTAATTGTTGTGTTGTTGTTGAAAATATGAATAGGGGGTTGGGACGTATTGAATAGTTTTGTAGGTAAAATGATGTTGGTTGGGAGGTGGTTGAAGTAAATATAGTTATGTATGTAGGATTTTAAATAAAAGAAAGTGGGTTAGGGTAGTAAATAGAATGAAATTTTGTTTTAAGTGTATTGAGTGTGTTTGGAAGATAAGTGATAAAATAGGCTAAAATTAAAAATATCTTAAAATTCGAGGATCAGGAAGAGGAGTAATCAAATTGTTTGTTGTAGCTAGAATTGAAAGTTAAAGAATGAAATAAGTGGTGAAAAGGATATAGTTTGATGGTTGCGATAAAAATATATTGTTTTGGGGAAAGATTATATGTATATAAGTATTTAATTATATTGATAAAAATAAATAAAGCTTAAGTGGTATGAAACTTTATGAGAAAAATGGAAAAGTGGAAGCGATTGAGTATTAATTTATAATTTTTGGAATGAAGTAGGGATAAAGATAATGGAATGATAAGTTAAGAGAAAGATTACAGAAGTTAGAAATAAAATAATTATAGATATTTTTATATATTGATTTTGATTTGCATTGTTATTTTGGTATTGTTGGCTGATTTTATTTTATTGATTGATATTTTGGAGTGAAATGACAAGGTTGATAACTGAATAGATTTGAGAGTAATTTTTTTGTGGTCATAAAATAAGTGGGAATTGGTTATGAAGAATGGTTTATTTTGGATTTTGTGTGTATATGGATATTAAGATATGAGATTTATGTATATATTTAGAATTTTTGAAGAAAATATATTTTGTTTTGTGGTGAAGATTTAAAAATGTATATGTTTTTTTGGGAGAAATGTAGAGTTAAGTTCGGGGAAGAAACAGTAGTTCGTGGAAAAATTTTGGGGGTGGTTTAAAAATGTAGTAGTGAAAGTGGAAAATTATAAACGAGATTTGTTAATAATTGAGTGAAGACTTTTTGTAGAGAAACGTGAAGGTAGGAAATTTATATATTTTAATTATTTTTAATATATAAAAGGTGAATAGAGAATTGGTTAGAGGAATGTAGTTAATTTAAATTAATGTAATGTAGTTGAGAATATGTATAAACAAAAAGATTAATGAACAGTGTGCTTAGTATATAATACTTAGGTCATGATGCGCATAATAATTATTTAATTTTATCGGGTGTAGGGAGAGTCATAATTTTCTTTGGGTTATATATTGGGGGGGGGGGGGGGGGGGGGGAGGGGGGTGGTTGTTGGAAGGTTGGAAATGTTTTTAATAGATTAAAAGAAGAAGTGTTTTATGATAGGTTGTGAAATGATTGTATTTGAGAAAGGGGATAATATATTAAAGAGAAAGGAAAATTATTTAAAAAAGGAAAAAAAAAAAAAAAGAAAAAAAAGAAAAAAAAAAAAAACAAAGAAGAAAAAAAAAAAAAAAAAAAAAAAAAAAAAAAAAAAAGAAAAAATGAAAAAAAAAAAAAAAAAATAGAAAAAAAGAAAAATAGTAAAAAAAAAAAAAAAATGAAGTGTTTTTATTTTTTGATGAATATTTGTAAATTTTTGTATTGGGAATGGATTTTGTGGAATAATTAGGGGTTTGAGAAAGTATGCAAATTATAATGATGTGAATGGTGTTATAAATGATGAATAGGGTTAGGATTAATGGTTTGAAGTTAACTAAAGTTAAACTTAGTGAATAAATAATTAGTGATTGGGAATGATGTTAATAAATGGTTGATTGAGTTTGTGAAGATTTGTTTAGATATTGATTTATATGTGAATGTATATGTTTGATGGAGTTATGAATGGGGATAAATATGGGAATGGCGGAGACAAAAATTTCAAAGGGAAGTAGGCGAGTCAGAAAAGCAGTTAGTTAATATTTTTGTAAGGAGGTAGTAAAATTAAAAGAGTTTTTTAGAAAGATTGTGTAGGGTAGATGGGAAGTGTATGGTATGGGAAATTATGTTGTGTTACTAATGTGGTGGTGAGGGGGAGGGGGGCGGATGGTAGAGGGTCTTCCCCCCCCGCTTGGCTAACGACATACAGTGACTTAAAAATGAAAGAAAAACTGAGATGGGGGCGCAATATTATATAAATAGGAACTATTATGATAACAGTTTTATCTTGGGGGGGGGGGTGGGTGGGAGCGAATATATCATGGAGAAAAAATGAGGCGATAGGAAAAGGAAGGGGAAAATAAAAAATTTGTATATTCATTTTTGTTGATGAAGTTTTACGAGTAGGGGCACAAAATATTGAATTTCAGCCATGGGTTTTTGAATACATGAATAGCAAGTAATCATTGTACTGTCAATCGATAATGATTGAGGGCAAGGCTGAGGTTGATGGACAGTCGCGTACAGTGTAAAGAAGGTGTCACTTGGATCTTAAAGAATGATTGATGGATATCAATTGTATGATCACAAAGAATGAGAGGCCAAAAGTTGAATGGTAGGGTGTTAATAAAAAAAAAACAACAAGAAAAAAAAAAGGGGAGAGGGCAAAAAGATATAGTGAGGACCGGGTAATCGTAATGATGGACGGGTAGAGTCTAATGTGTAACTGACGAACTGGATTTAAAAGATGCATGGATGATATAAAAAATTGTTGAGCCAATGAGATGAGAGCAATAAGATAAGGGGTGTTCTTTTTTTTTTGGGGGAGCGGGGAGTGGGCAAAAATTATAGAGGGCAGGGGTTGACTGGTTTAGATGGAGAGTGGCTACAAGTTGTCACAGACCGGGTTCACTGAGTATTTACAAGATGCATTGCATGCTTAAATTAGTCATGAGCACGAGATGAGAGCAAAACGAAGATGTACAGGGTGTTCTTTAAAAATATGGAATGATGATGAAAAAGGATAGTTGAATCTGATGGAAAAAGTGATCTTAAGGATACTTTGATTTGACTTTTGTGCTATGTGTTGATTAATTGTAATAAATTTTAATCATAATCTAACGATGAAAATCTGATAGTGATTGGTTAGTATGCATTGAGTAAATTTGAATATTTTGATTTGTGATGTGTATAAAATGTTTGCAGAGAGAAGTGATTTATAAGATCGAAAGGAAGTGAATGCATAATAAAAAGGAAAAAAGTTGAAAACACACAGTTGGGTATATTTTATGATGTATTTTTATTCGTCCACATGTATGAACTGAATGAGGTATAAATTAGTTCCAATCATAATTCGCGATATACAATACTATTCTTTTGCTTTTCGTATTGGTACTTAAACGTATCTACCCCACTACATGTGTTCATGAAAAACTACGCCCAGTAATTTGAGTGACGGGTTTCTTTTCGGCTGGGAGAGGGAATTTCTTTTATTAAAAAAACATAATAGAGTGAAGATTGAATCACAACCATAGTTGTTTGGGTATTTTATTAAGAGGAAATGAGAAAATCTTATGATTTTTTTACCATAGAAATAATCCACTTTTTCGCGTCAATGCCTTTGTGTAAGGTTACATAAAAGGCCAATGATATTAGCTCAATAGAACAATAGAAGTGCGTGATTTTCGATTTGCTTCTGTCGACAAATTGAGATATCATTAGTTTTAAGAAAAATTGATACCAGAAAAGCGAATAGATAGGAAAATGTTTGGCTTTTAATTGGTACCGTAATTATATTATTTTTGAAAGATGTTTATGACTAATTATTTTCCCCGAGACTGTTATATTTTTTTTTTTACTAGATGTAGTATAGCTGAGAGTAATGATGTATGAACAAAGAAGAATAAGGAGAGGATATAAAGAAAGAGAAGAAGAAGGAGAAGATGACGGAAAAAAGAACATTGATCATAATTCGGAACTAACATAAAGGTTCAAAGTAAGAAATATTATGATCAGTGATTATGTTATAATTAAGAATGAAATTTCATGTAATTACAATTCAAACACATTTTTAAAATAATATATATTTTACAACAATGTGATCGGTATATTAAATACAAAGTGGAGTTAGGAGAGAGTGCCATTCAAAGTGGAATAGTACGAAGATGATTTGGTCTATTAGAAGGACATCAACGTCACTGAGTGAAGGGAATAAAAAGGTGATATTTTATCTTTGAGGAAGGTAAAATGGGTTTTACAAGATTGAAGCAGATTGCAAGTCTTCTAAGAATTAATTTGATGGAATTTGATTTAGCATTATTTTAAAAAATTACATTTAAAGTTCATGGTCCAAACATTGTAGTTATTATACAGTTACTTATGGCTCTAATCACACTAATGCGAACGAAATGCTGAAAACATGTATTCTTGATCAGTAAAAGCTTCTACTAAATATCCAAAACTATAGGGATTTAGGAGTTGGATGGAAAAGGGTAAAGGTCAAAGGTCAATAGAGCGTCATTTTGGATAAAAACATAGTAAAAATGATCTAGATTCATGGTTTGTTTTAAAAATTTAATGTGAAAATTAGTAAAGCGTACAAATTAAAATTTGGTAATTATGATATAAAATATGCAAGATAAGATGAGCAGTGGTTGGTAGTAACCATTTGAAGGTCAAGGGTCATAGGTCATAATGTCAAATTGTGAAAACTGATGAGAAATCTTCAAATTATCCAGGCAGAACTTGATAAATACAAGAGATGTCGACAAACTTGTTTATGTTTGTTTAGAAACAATTGGAACCAGATATATATTTGGTGATGTAATATTGTAAGGGGTTAAAGCGTAGAGTCAATAGATATCCAAATTCCTGTGAAAAATGATGAGAATGATTCTTTATAATATAAAAGCATACTCGAGATTAAAAATAGAGATATTCAGCAAAATTAGTCTCTATTATTTAGTTCATATTGATCTTGGCAAATGAACATATATATGGTTTTAGTGACAAACCATTTAAAGGTAAGGTCAGGAGGTCGAGTTAGAATGAAGACCATCTGTAAAAATGTAGAATTTGTTTTATTTTAGCATACTTGAGAACTAATGAGAAGAATGCTGACAAATAAGAATTATATTATGAGAAATTAACATATAAAGGCCTCGAGAAATTACAGGTAAGGTAGAGGTAGTATGATGTAAGAAAATTGATGTAAAAATGAATGAATTTTGTGGTTATGTGCATCTGTGTATATTAGAGAAAATGAACTTGAAATAGGTGAACTATATTTTGAAGGTAAGGTTAGATTAGTAGTTTACTGTGATAAGAACGTTTTGTAATTTTAAGATATATGAGATAAGGAGTGTGAATATTTGTTTAAGTTGTTATTAATAGGGGGAAGGTTTGTATGATTGGAGGATCGGGTTCGAGGGTAAAGGTAATATATGTATAGTATTATACAGATATTATTTTTTTTTGTAAGAATTATAAGATATTTAGTGAGTAATAGGTAATTGAGAATTGTAGTAATGGTGTAGAATTTGGTTATGCAAAGATAAATATGGTTAATTGTTTTAGATAAATTTTGTAGAGTGATGGAAAAAAAATATGAGAAAATTTGATGAAACTGATTCAAATAGAATAGGATTAGGTGATAATTTGTTATCGTATTGAGAGAATAAATAATATGAAAGTATTATAATTTTATTGCAATGTTTTAAGGTAATTTAAAAAAAGTTTTAAAGGTGAATATATTAGTATGGGGATATGTTAAAGGGGAAAGGGCTATATCAGGCGGTAAAACGATAGATGGTTTGTGATTAGGGAAAGGGTGAAAATTATTTTAGGGTTAATTCAGGGGAAAATTTGAAATCATTGAAATAGTGGTAATATTGGATTTAAAAATGATTTTTATAGGGTGTAGTTTAAAAATTTTTATGGAGAATTAACAAATAGGGTCTGTATTATTAAGTAAATATGTAAGGTGTAATCGGGTAATTTGAAAGTTTTAAAAAGAATGTTAAAGGGGTTAGTGTTGTAAAAGCTATAATATTAAAGTGATTATCAAATTGATTTTAATTTGATAGTATTGATGATTAGAGAAGGATTAGATAAAATTTTTGTTAAAAAAAGTAAAGATAAGGAAGGCGATTTTGGGAGATATAGATGTTTTAATTGGGAGATGTATATAGGCTACAATAAAGGGTTTAGTTGTATGGAAGAGAAAGTTGGCAACAAGTTAAGATAATTTGTGAAAATGAAATGATAAAAAATAATGAAGATTATAATTATGAGGAATATATGTAAATTAGTTTTGAGGAATAATGTTAATAAAGAAGTTAGTGTTGGTATTAGATGTGTAGAGTAATAAATGATTGTTAATTATTTTTGTTAAGAAGGAAAAAAATAAAGAAATAAATATGAATGCATACAACATTATTATGATATGAATAGTTAGTAATAATGATTAATTTTGGGATTATGTATGTTAAATTTATATGGTTTGGTAATTATTTAGAATATTTTGAATCAATTAAATAATATAAATGGATAGTGAGGATAAAGGCAGGGGAAAGGGGAAAGGAAATAATTATATGTAATTTATTTGAATATAATGTTAGAATAGGAAAATTTGGAGTTTAAAAAGTTGAGGAGATCATTATTTTATTGGATTAAAATGGAATTTTGGGAGGGTTAGAATGATGATTTATATTTTTAAAAAAATATTTAAGAATTTGCGTAATATAGGAAGATTTAAACAGTGTTAATGTAATAAAATGAATGGTTCAAAAAAATGGTGGGTGAAGTATTCTATCATGATGTATTGATTGTTAGAATTATTTTCAGTTTTATAAATAGAATAAAAATTTTTGTAAAATTAATGAAAATTTTTGTATTATGGTAATGTTGTTTTGTAAATTGGATTTAAAATCTGAGAAATAATAATTAGGTTGGAAATTATAAGTTATGAGATAAATATTATTTAAAGGGATTGTGAATTCTGGTTAGGGGAATTTTCATTATTTGAAAATTAATTTAAGTAATAAACAGTCAATGGTGTTTGTGGATTTGAAAGAATTTAAATATGAAGTTTTGGTCAGTAGTATATAGTAGTGATTTCATGTTTTGGAGAAAGGATTTTAGAAAAAAATGCTTTTTTAATGAACTGTAAGTATTGAATAGTTGTAGAGTTGTAATAGTTGTCTTAATTTATATATTATAATAGTTGGCAGTTTGTTTGAAATATTAAGTAAATTTTAGTAGTGTGAAAAGAAAAAATAGTTTTATAAATTTTTTTTAAAAGAGATGAGAGCATTTATTTTAGTGATTGTTTGATTTTGGAAAGTATAAAAATTATTTAGTGTTAAATTATATGATAGATCGAAATTTGGTTGAAATAATAAAGAAATCTTATGAAATTATTAGTTAGTTCATTGTATATAATATAGAAAAAAATTGATTATATTTTAAATATTTAAGATTTTATTGGTTGAGATTTGAAATTAAAATAGTTAGGTAAAAGGTTAAGAGTTATTTAGATCAAATTGATTAGTTTGGTGATTGTTGTAGGTGGATTTGTAAGTTAAGTTTGTGTTATTAAGGATTTGAAAAGATTTGGGATTGAAATATGATTGGAAATTAATTTTTATAAAAGAATTTGGTATAATAAAATTGAGAAGTTCTGGTTGAATATTTAGAGGGTGATAAAAGTAGATAGAAGAAGAAATTTAATGTATTTTATAGGTTTTTGGAAGTTTATGTGGATATAGAGTTTGGATTAAATGGTTATTGAAATGTATTATTGATTTGTATATAATTGATCAGTTTGTTAGATGTTTTGGTTATTTTGAAGTTATAAAGTAAATAAAGATGAGATTAAATATTTTTACATATTTTGAAAATGTTTATTGTTTATTTGAATTTAATTAAAATGATTGGATTTGATATGTTGTAGAGGGTAATGATCGAATGATAAATGTTTGAGATTTTATGTTGATTAGTGTGAGGTTGACATTTTTTGTGTAGAATGATATAATGATAATTGTACGTAATTAGAGATTGTAAGTTTTAAATTAAGTACATTATTTTAATGAGTAAATTAAGAAGTTGTTTGTTGTTTGTTTTTTGTGTTTTAAAAGAAGTATGTTTGAAGGTTTTTTATTGATTTATTGGTTTTGTTTTTTTATAATTTTTTAATTTATTGGGTTAGATTTATTTATAGATGGTGTTGGAAATTATTTTGAAATGTTTTAGTTTTGAAATTAGTGTAAGTTTTGGTATTATTTTTATAAATTTGTAAGTTATTATATGATTAGGGAAATAAAAATTTTGAAAATATGGATTTAAATTATTTGATAAGTTTTTGTGTTGAATAAATGGTTTTTAGTAAAAAGAGATTATAAATTATTTTTTTTATTTTTTTTAAACTTTTTTTGGAATTTAGTAATAGGGTTAGTATGATGAAATAATTGGATTTAAATATGATTATGTAATAGATTTATATTTGATTAGTTGATAAAATATATTTAATTGTTAATGATATGACTAAGTATTAAATTGTATGAAATAGAAGGAGAATTTTTTAAATATAATTTATAAGAAATGAGTGAAACAAATTGATATTAAGATTTAATGATAGGATTTATTTAGAATAGTGAATATGTAATTAATTTAAGTGAATTTAAAAATTATCGTTGGTTGTATTTTGGTGTAATGTTGAAGGAGGTTGAAGGATGATATTGTTTAAGGGAGATGTGGGGTGAGAATTAATTGGGAAAACTGGAGTTATAAAGGATATAGGTGTAATAATAATAGTAATAGTAGCTGATCTGAATTTGAAGGTTTTATGATGTAGATGGGGTGGAGAAGTGTAGATGAAGAAATATTGAAGGATATGTTTTGTATTAGGTTTAAATTTGGTTAGTTGAAAATAAGAGATATGTAATAGAAGAGTAAAAAAAATGAAGGAAGAGAAAAAAGAGAAAATATTATTAATAAGATGGAAGATAATGTGTTTTGGGTAAAGTTTGAAATATGTGAATGGTGTAGAAAAAGATGAAGGTTGTATTGAAGGAAAGAATAATTTGTATAGGTGGTTTAAATACTTTAGATAAAATTGATTTTTAATAGATTGAAAGTTTAAAAGTTGATAAATGTTTTAAAAGATAAAGGTCATGAATTTACATTAATAAGAATGGGTTTGAGGGAAGCATGATGTTGGTTGGAATGGTGTAATTATATTTTTAAAAAAATATAATTATAATTAATTTATTTATTGTATATATTTATAAAATGGTGTGAAATAAGTTGGAAATTAATGTGGGTAAACAGGAGGTGTTTTTAGTTTTATAGTGGTATGGTAGGTAGATGTGATGGGTGGAAAATCCTTGATTAACGAATGGTTGAGGAGAGAGGTAAAGTTATGAAAAATGTGGAATTTTAATAGAATTGAAAAGCAAAAATCAGAGTATGTAGATGGGGAGGGGGTGTGGAAGGATTATTTTAGTGTATTTGAGCGAGAAGGGTTAAATTACTGAAGATAAATGTAATGAATGTAGAAGATTGAAGTAGAAAGGAGATAGAGAGAGAGAGAAGAGAGAGAAGGAAAAGGGTGAGGGGAATAGATGAGAGAGAGGAGAGAGAGAAGAGGAAGCGAGAGAGGGAGAGGATGACGACAAGAGAAAGAAGAAAGGAGAGAGAAGAGAGAGAGAGGGAGGAAGAGAGAGGGGAGAGAAAGGAGAGAGAAGGGAGAGGAGAGAGAGGGAGAGAGAGAGTAAGAGAGAGGGGGGAAGGAGAGATATGGAGAGAGGTGAGAGAGAGAGGGTGTGAGAGAAAAGTATATTGAAAAAATTAAATGAAAAAGGGATGAATGGGGAGAGAAAGAAAAAAGTTGGGTATAGAAGAGGACAAAAGGAGGATAAAAGATGAGAAAGAAGAGAGAGGAGAGAGAGATTTAAAAGAATGAAGATGAGGAAGAGAGAGGAGAGACAGAGAGAGGAGGGAGAGAAGGTTGAGGGATTAGTGGAAAGAAATAAATATAGAAATTCGATATAGATCACGATATTATAGGAGACTAAAAGATAGAGACTAGTGACCATAGGAATATGTATGCGTATGTAAAATGAGAGAGTAATTTAGAATATTATTAGAGATAGAGAAAGAGTTAAAGACAGAGAGAAAGGGAAAGAGAGAGAGAGAGAAGAGAGGGAGGAAAGAGAGGGTGATGGGGGGGGGGTTGTTGGTTGGTTGGAAAAAAATATTAAAGTGTGGAAAGGTTATTTAAGGTATTTGAAATGGGTTAATATCAGAAGAGGTAAGTTTAAGGATAAAAAGGAGATGTATAAAAGCAATAAATGTAAAGTACGTGATGAATGGGATGTTAACAAAATGGAAAAAGAATGGATAGAATTAAATAGTTTATGTAGAAAGGTGAGAGTGTAATAGGGAAGGGTTGTTCAAATGATGTGGTGGAGATGTAATAATAAATTTAAGAATGGATTAAAATTTGATATAAGATAATGGTTGAAAAAATTTTATTGATGATTTAAAGTGTAATTTATATGTGTGATTTATGTTGGTATGGTAAAATATTAAAAAGTTTAAAAAGAAAATGATAAGATAATTAATTTGTTTCATGGACATTTTTAAGTATAATTCATGAATCTTGGTATTAGTTTAATTTGATTTAAGGTATTTTTTTTTTTTGTTAGTTGTTTAGGGGGTGGAAAAGGTATTATATATTTTGTGTAATTCTTTTTGTGAAGGGGAAGGGGATGAATGTGAAAGAAGTTCTAGATTATGTAAATTGCGAATGAGGAAAAGAATATTTGTGTAATAAATGAAGATAATAAATAAAAGTTTAAAATTTAGATTTATAGTTTGTACTGTTGAATAAATTTTAAAAATTTTGTATTTAAGTATTTTATATGGAATGTAGATTATTGATGTATTGTGTAGGTTTAGTTATAGGGAGTAATGAGAGGAATGTATATGTATTTATGTGTATAAAGAGGATTTTGTTATAAAATAATATAAATGAATTTGAAAAAAATGTTGGTAAATTATAAATTGAAGTGAATATAGATTAAGGAAAATGAGATAAGGGTTTTGTTGTGAAAGATTGTATTATAAAAAGATGTAAAAGATAAAAATATAAAATGATGGTTGGCATGAAAAAGAGTTTTTGGGGTGAGAATAAAGGAGTATTGGATTATTTGATGAAAATTCAGTGAATCATGATATTATATATGGTAAGAATGAATGAAATGATTTAATATTTGAAAATATATTGTTATGTTAGAAATATGAAGGAAGTTGAGAAGGTTTTTAAAAATAGTTGTTTATTTAAAATAATATAAAGATTGGGGGGGATTTGCGAAGAAGATTGTTTTTAAATGAAAAAGAGATATTTTTATTGTATTGTTTCATATTATAAAAAAAAAAGGAGGAGTGAGGAGAGAGAGATGAATGTAAAGGTCATTGGGGTTTTTTAATTGAAGGCATTTTAGTATTAAGAAGTAATAGTTGTGTAGAAAATGGATTTTTTTGAAAACTGTAAAATTGTTTATGTGTTTTAAGAAATAAAAATGGGAAAAGGTATAATTATATGTTAATGTGTAATTTAATGAATGTATAATAGTTGAAATGAAGGGGAGATGGTTATAAAAGTAAGAGATACTTATTAAATTTTAAAAGAAGTCTGGGTGAAAAAAGGTCTTGGTATAGGTGAGTGAATTTGTGTGGTATACGTTGTGTTGGGAATGATTGTTTTAAAAAGAGTGTATGATGGAATTGTGGGATGTGAGATATAGCTTTTGGTGTAATTGATATATTAGTTTTGTTGATAAATTAAGGTGTTAGAGTGGATTTTAAATATTTTAAGAGGTTATGAGGTTAAATTATTTATTATGTAATGGAAGAAAAAAAATTATTTAAAAGAATATAATGAATTTAAGACTGAAGCACGATTTAGGAAGAGTGATTAATATGTAAATTGGAGTGATTAGGGAAGATTGAGAAAGTATTAAAATAAATATGATTATAAAGTTTTAAAAAGTGATGTAAAGGAAAATAAATTAATAGTCAGGGTTGGAAATTTATTTTATATATCTTGCTTTGATTTAAAAAATTTTTAAACTAATTGGAAGTTTAGTAATTCTGAACTTGGGATGAGCAGCTATTATTAAAAAGGAAGTGTTTAAGACAAAGATATAGGTAAATAAAAAAAAAAAATATGAAATCAATGAATAAGAATATAATGTATGAAATGGATATTAAATGGTATTGAAAATAGTTATTATGGTATAGTTTTTTTTAAAGATTTGCATGATTGTGTGGATTAATGGGAACGTTTAATTAATCATATAAAGTAAAATTAAAAAATAAGAAGAATTTTGGGAAATAAAATTTGGATATTTATATAAATTTTAGGTTGTAAGTTTATGGATGGAGAAAGTAAAATGGTGAAATATGGAGATAGGAAGTGTGTGAAATAAAATTTGATTATAATAAATTTTGTTGAATGTTTGATTTTAAAATATAATTGAATTAAGATTTAATATTTTGATGTGGGATAAATGGTAAATGGAGTAAATGACGAATTATTGGATTTTAAAAATGTTTGGAAGAAGGTAATAATTGAGTGTTAAGGGGGTTTAAAAAAAAAAATATAATATATTTATATTATTTTATTTTATAATTTTATATTATTTTTATTATTATTTAAATATAATATTATTATATGTATTCTTTTAATATTATAATATGATTCTTATGTTCTTTTATGAGCTGTTGTATTTAATATTTTGTTATTTTTTGATTTTTTACAGTTTATTAAAAAAGTGTGTTACTTTTAAATTCATTGAATCATATTTTTATATAAAAAGTTATAATTTTAAATTTCTATATATATTTAATGTAAGTAATCTTATTTTATTAGTTTTATATTTTAATTGTATGTTTAGTTTTAGATATAATTTATCATGTTATAATAATTTTTAATATTTGTTTTTATGGTTATTGGTTGTAGGTATATATATTTTTTTAATTTATTATTATTTAATTTATATATATATATAATATTTTGTAATTTATATTTATTTTTCTAGCTTTATTTAATTTTAAAAATTATGTAATGTTTTTAAGTAGATGTGAAAAAATTTTGAATTTATATAGAATATGCTTTGGTAAAATAATAATAATTGAATAATTGATTTTGTGTAGATTGGGAGAAATTGCGAAATGGTTTAGTAAATTGATTTAATTGTGTGAACAAATGTGGAATGAAAGGAGTTGAAGATAAGCTAGTAGGGATATAGAAATAAAAAGTGAGTGTTGTGAAACGTATTGAATAAAGTATTTAAATGGTTTAGAAATGTTTTAAATAAGATATTGAAGTATAATTGTTTGGGGGTGAAATTAGAGAATAAAAATTAAATAAAATCATTTGATTAAATGTATAATGGAAGAAATGATGTGTATGTTTAAAAAATGTTATTAACATTGAAGTTAAAGTTAATGAGAAAGGAAAGTTTTATAGAAAGGATGTTGAAAAGTGTAATTAAGGTGTTGTGTCAGTCATGAAGTACATTATTGTTGTTGGATTAAAGCAGAGTAAAATATTGAAATGATAACAAACGTATATTGAGATTGTGGTAAATGTAATATTTTGTTGGTTGGTGTGGTTGGGGAAGGTTTATTGGATGTGAATATGAATTAATAGTGTGGAGTTTAGTGAAAAGATGGAAAAGTTTAGAATCAATTATGTAATTAAGATGGTGTAGAATTATAATTATAGAGGTACTAGTAAGTAAGATTAAAAGTCAGAGTGGAGGTTATATGTTAGTAATGGGGGAACATTGAGTGGTGATATTGGGATAACAGGTGGGTTGAGGAGTTATAATGAATTAGAAAGATAGGCATATAAGGTATTAAAAATTAAGTAAGACTAAGACAGAGTATGTAAAATGGATATGTGAAGAATTATGTATATTTAAGTAAGGGAGGTATGAGGGGAATGTTTAAGTAGAGTTTGGGTTCTGAGTTTTTTTATAAATTGATATTTTAAAAAAATTGTTTTGGATGTGTATTAAATTGTAGTAGTTTATTAGTATATATTTGGGAAAGTTTAAATGAGTATTTGATGAAATGATAATTATGTTTGATGAAATCATAGTTAAGAATTGTTATTTAATGATAAGAGATGTATTAAAGGAAAAAGGTTAAAAAAAAAAAAAAAAAAGGAATTTTTAATTATTGTATAAAATAATTTTTTGAGAAAACTTAAGTAATTGGGTTATGAGGGTGTCAAATTTGGAGTTGTATGATAATAGAATTTTAAAGAATTACGTAAAAATTAATGAATGGTTAAATGAAAATAAATAATTTAAATAATGATAAATAGTAGAAAATGAATAGAAATTAGAAAAAAAATAAAAATAGAAAAGGGTGAAATAATTTGTAAAAAAAAAAAAAAAAAAAATTTGAATTCTAATATGAGAAATTAATGTTATCTCGACTAAATATTAAACTTGAAGGTTTGGAAATTAAGATATAGTATATATTAGGAAAAGGGTATAAATAAAATTTTGAAAAAGAAAATCTGAAAGTGTTGATAAGTAAAGTTTTAAAAAATTAAAAGTCAAGATTTTGAAGTGGGTGGGGGTAAAAATTTAAAGTTTATAAGGTATTTTGGATAAAATCATTAAATGAGTAATAATATGTTATTTTATTATTAACTTGAATAAAAGATTTAAAAAACTTAAGGTAAATTATGTTAGAAATATGAAGATATGACAGGTTTGTAGTAAATTTGAAGTAAAGGTAAGAGGTCATAAAGTGAAAACATAATGAAAATGAAATGAAATTTTAATTTGTTCTAGTTAAAATTGGATATAAATAGAGGTATTTAAAATTGGTTATGTGTTCGGTGAATATAAAGGTTTTTGGTGATAAAATTGAGGTAAAGGTAGAAGGTATAAAAATATGTGTAAATATTTGAAAGTTAAAATGGGATAAGATGTAATTGAAATCATAAAGTATTTGAAAATAATGCAATGTTGATGGTTGAAATTAATTGAAAGGTTTGATGATAGTAGTATTTAGGTAAAGGTCAGATGTATAAAATATTTAATATTTGAAATGATGAAGCATTTTGGGTAGATATTATATAATGATTATAAATTTAGGGTAGATTATGGGGATTAATTTTGATATATAATATTATTTAAAGGCAGCTAATAATGTTTTGAGAATTCAAGAAGGTCAAAGGTCAGAGGTAATAATATGTTATTATGTGAAAGGATGAGAATTTTTGAAATTTTGAATGATGGAAAATTTTGAATGGTTTTAAAGTGGGCAATTTGTATGATATGAGAGAAATAACTATGATGTCAACTATGAATAGGTGAATGGTATTAAAGTAAATTTTTTGGTTAAAATAGTAAAAAAATGAAAGGATATGATAGGATGAGCAAATGAATGAAGATGGAAAGGTTTTAAAGAAGGAAATAATGTGTATGATGGATTAATTTTTGTTAGAATATTGAATATTGATTAAATTTTTAAAGATATAAATTGGAAGGTTTTGTTTATAATTGATTATTGAAATAATATTTGTTTAAATTTTAAAGTAATGAAAGAAAATTTAATAAAAGGAGATGAAAAAGAATTTTTTCATTAATGTTTCAAAAGTTTGGTTATTATGTAATAAAGAGGGAAAATAATGATATAAAAGTGAAATAATTCATGATGAAATGACTTTATAAAAGATTGTTGAAAAGATTTTAGATGGTAAATGTATGTAATGTAGATAGGTTAAAAGTTTAATATGGTAAAATGATGAATATTGATAGAAAAAGTAAGTGGTAGATTAGGATGTGATAGAGGGGGAATAAATTAGAGTAGTGAACGTAATTTTATTTAAATGTAGAGTAATTAGAATTAGTATTATGAGGGGGGTGTATGTGAATGAATGGATAGGTGAAGAATGAGAAGTATGTGATGGAAAAGTAATTATGAGATTGATTATTTAAAATATTTGTAGGAATAGATAATGATGATAAGGGTTTGTGTAATGTTTTAAGATTTTTTGAATTATGTCGGATAGGATTTAATTGTGATGATTTTTTGTTATTGTTTGGTAGTTTTTTTTAGTGTACATAAGGAGGTAGTATTGAGTTGTAATATTGGTAAAGTATAAATAAATTTATGTTTATGTTAGGTTGGGATAAAGATTTTTAGATAGTTTTTTAATAATTATAAGGTTCATTTATTTGGGCATTTTATTTTAAAATGATGAGGTTGTTTAAAAATTTATATTACAATGAAATAAATTTTGTGTGATAGTATTTGTTAAGGAAATTAGATATTGTGGAAAATGTTGATGATTATATTTATTTTTTGTTAAAAATTGTGAGGTGAAGGGATCTGCTATTTAATATGGATAAAGAAAAGAATGAGATTAAATTGAGGAGCTTGTATAATTTTAAAGAAATAATTTACAGTAATTGGAAGGGAAGTTGAAAGTTGTTAAATGTAGTTTATTTTAACATTATATATAAGGAATAATTATTGGATATTGTAAAAAATTTTGAAATCTAAAAAATAATTAAAATTTTTGGAAATGCAAGAGAAAATATTTAATGTTTAAGAGTTTTTTAGAATGAAATGGAAATAAATAATGTCAAATTTTAAAAGAGATCAAGGACGAGAGTATGGTTGAAGCATGGGGTGAGGGGGCTTTCAATTGAGAAGGGGATACTAATGGATTATTAAATTTTTGTTGTTGAAATGATGAGCATGCAGAGATAATATTATTTAATGATGTTTTTTAATTTTGGAGGATGAAATTATATGAGAAATATTGTGAAAATATTTATTTGAAGATTTTATTAATTTTTATTGATTTTGTGTGTTTATAATTAATATTTATTAAAATAATTGAGTTTTTATGGTAAGATAAAAAATTTTTAAAATTATAAAAGTGTGGGAAATATAGTTGTAAGAGTTAAGTTTAGGTGATTGGTTTAAAAAGGTATATTTTAAGATAGATGTAACGGATTATTGACTTGACATAAATGTCAATGTGTAATTTGATATTAATATAATAATGAAAAGGTTTGGTTAATGGATCAAGTTAGGTATAATTAAAAAAAGTTTTATATAGGAAATTAATAATATATGATTTGAATTAATATACGTTGTAGTATGTAAGTTGTTTGTATATGAATATAAAATGAATGAAACGCAAATTTTCATATTTTTAAAGGTTTTTTTATTAAAATATTGGATATAATGACTTTGAATGTAATGGTTGTAGTAGATGTAGGAATATATGTTATTTGATAAGTCAATTATTGCCTGAGTTTGGTAGGCATTGTAATGTGTTTAACAGTTATGGATAATACACAAAATTTTAATAATTTTTAGATTTGGAATATACATGGGTATTTTTTAAAAATTTTGAAAAATTTAGATGGGTTGTAAAATAAAAATATATGTTTTGATCAGTTATAGAGTAAATTATAGAGATAAAGTTTGGAATGATATTTTATTGTTTGATTGAGTTATGGTGTAGGCTAAAAGATATTTAATTTTAGAATTTTGGATATTATTGACTTGATTTAATTAGAATATTTGACAAAAAATATTATAGGTTATTTGTATAAAAATTAACGAAAAGGTTGGTCGAATTTTGTAGTTGGGTTTAGGTTATGAATGGGATAAGGGAAATTTTATATTTAAAAGATTTTTGAAAAATTTAGTGAATATGAATTTTGAATTAAAATGGTAATAAAAATGTATGCTTATTGAATATTGTTATAAAATATTGAAAAATAGTTTTGTATAGTGATTTATGAATTTTACTTTATAGTAAAAAAAAATGAGAGTAGATAATTTAAAAATGTTTAGAAAATGAATCTATTGCTTTGAATTTTGAAAACTTTAAATGTAAATTTAGGTTTGATATGTGTAGAGGAAGATTTATTGATA
>CALNVZ010000641.1:5382976-5394500 GCA_940671915.1 Paracentrotus lividus | reverse complement strand
TCAACAGTTGATGTTACAAAGTACCCAAAAGAGACTCAACGATGTATTTGACCTAAAAAAAAGTGATGCTCCTATACAAAGTAATTAGGAATTAAGAGATATTGTACTACTGTGGGGAACTGCAATCGTTATCTCTGCTAAATTTTACCTTATATTGTTAAATTTTAGCACCAAATTGAAGCTTTTAAACTGCTTATACCATACAAATACAATATGTTTAAGAAATGCAACAGTACTTGGCAGGACCCCCCCCTCAGATGAATTTGAAAGCCGTATTTCGGGCAAAATTAGATCATTATTTTCTCATCTAAATATTGGGTTGTTAAACATAATAAATTATACCTTCTTTGAAAGGTCTGAATATTCTCTACCAGATATATATATTATTAATTTTGGTATTATAGATGACTTGATAAAAAAACATGAAATTAAAATTAAATTTCCTGAAATTTTTACCCAATAACTTTTTTCTCTTGCACCTGTAATTTACAATGCCAGATAGATCCTTGAGGAATCCTTTCAGAAAATGACAGTTTTGATTTAGTAGGGTGTTATACTTTTCGAGATAAGGGTCTTAGAAGTGAAAAAGTGCACCGTTCGAGTCAAATTGCATTAACGCAAAAGGCGGCGAACTTATAACACACGCAATAACAGTATAAAGTGTATAATACAATTCAGCATAAAGACCTTATTCATGCATGGAGAGAAGACTCTTCCACTGAACGCCATAGGAGACTCTAAGTGAATATAATGACTGCCTCTGCTCGATACCGAACCTTTTTGTTAGGTCCCACACATGAATTTGTGTACAGAGCAATGTTAATGTTTCTGATATATTTTTGATGTCTTCCGATTCCATAAGCCTCACAGCACACAGTGAGACATTAGTGGTTAAATTGTTATAGTCTTTCCAATTTACTAAATTCACTATCATGGACCACAACAATTTAGCTTTAATTGTCCACGTAGTAGAAAAAAACCAAACATTACGCGCTTATGTGCCGCCTAAACTCCTAATTCTCACTTTGTTGCAAACATGACTTTTATGAAGCCATGTGTTTACTTTTTTCACATGGTGATTTATCATGTTTCATTATGTACAAGCACCAGGCGATGACACAGGGTTGGTAACGGCCGAGTGCCCGGTGATGATACCCTTCACTCTAAATCAATCAATAAATAGACAATGGTGAGTGATGCTTGAGGTTTGACTTATATCAGCTTCGCGAATCCAAGAAAAAAGAGTAAACCCACCACCTTTTGAGAGCCTCTACATACCCCTTTGCATTATTTTATAGCGTGATGAACACACTTTTATATTTATTTCATAATAAAAGAGTGACCCATATTCATTCGATGATACCAAATTAATTACTGTGAGGAACGTATGACTGACCACTTGTGGTTTTAAATAAACAGCGTTAAAAAATGTCCCTGCTACCCAAGTTTGGGCAAAAGCAGCCCTGTATTTCAATAACCAAGTAATCTGCTCTCTATGAAGGACTCAGGAAGGCTGACCTCCATCATAATGATGAGCACTGAAAAAAACCAGATTGCTCGAACAATGTACAGTGTTCAAAAAAACATCGAGTGACTCAGTCATCCATGACAGTACCAGGTTATATTTGGTTTCATGTGGATAGAATATGAGTTTACTCTTTGTCATAATATAAAGTAACATTAAAATAACAAATAACAAAAACCCAACCCAAAGTTGCGTTTTTCTATTTTGGACGCACTGAGTTGTAGATCCACTCCCACCTGCACAACTGCTTCTGCGCTCGTCGACGTTACGCTCAGAGATAACATAACCAAACACTAGTTGCCTATGATATAGGAGCAGGCGGTCCGTTGGGGCGTCACATGAAGAGGGGCGGCAATAACGTTTCAAAATATATATGATTTAATCAAAGAGAGATGGGGGATATTTTTTGTTGGTCGGAAAAGTTCAGTCACCAATTGCATGACGCTGATTTGCAACTGACAAGTTCTGCGGATCCAACTTTTTTTTTCAAAAATAACTTTAAAAATCTGTTAATTTGCCAGGAAAAGAAGAGCAAAAGTGAAATGAATGGTGGATGCAGTTAGGGCTTAGGGGCGTACACAACCTTTATATACTTGGGCGAAAATAGCAGACTCTCTGTCTAAAAAACGGAGAAAATTTGAGAAAAAGTGAATTCAAAGTAAAATGAGAATGAAGTTGGAGTAAAAAAATATATATTTATTCGACAAAAAAATATGTAACATAAGGGATCACGCGGACATCTTTTGGTGATCCAGGTCACTCCAAAACGAGTTAAATACACATTTTCTACTCCAAATCTATATACTGGAAATTTTACTCTACATTCGCTATTTTCTGATATTCACTCGTTCAGGAGTGAACATTTTCACTCGTTCTTTTCCCCCTTTTGTTTAGAGAGAGAGAGACAAAAAGATAGGCAGAGTATATACATGATTTTTTTTTTTCCAGAAAATTTTTGTCTCGCAAATTTGTCATCAACACTCCTCCGCTTATTCAAATCCGAGATCCGCTGCTACAATAAAAGGGGTTATTCTTATTTTCAATTTCGATCCATGAGTGATGCAAGATATAATTACATGTACCATTACAATGGCGTTTTCTCTGTATATAAAAACAAGAAATCTTTCTGTTAAACGTTTAGCCACCGACGAATGACTATAATTATATTCCACCACTAATATCAAGGGATTTTTCAAGGAAACCATATCTTTTTCATCAATGACTTCATGCTGTTTAATCATCCCCGGGAAAGCTATGGTGCGACGATTAGGTATATTTCGCGTTCATAAGAAACATTATCTCTTCAATTTGAGATCATTGTCCCATTCGGGATCTACTTCAAGGATAAAGACTATTCATAGATTTCATCAAATTTTCAGCATCATGCAAGGATTTTTCATCCCATTCGTTTCTGCGGTGATTGTTGGATCAATTACAGGCGAGTAATTTCTGTAATTCCATGTTTAAAGGGACTGATTTGATTTGTGGAAAGATCGTGCTTTAGATATAGAGCGAGAGCAAACTGATCAACACTCTCATTGACGTGGTGTTATAAATAGCTAGTCTTAATATATACCTTTTGGGATAGCTATTAATGATACAGCTATTACACTAGCCTATAATTTTGTTTGTACAGGGAAACTCAAATTTTTTAGGGGAAAGTACATGTTCTGATATTTGGTAACGTAATTATTGGGATATGAATGTATTGAGTAGTGAATTAGTATGTTTGTCATTCAAATGTGTTAATATTATAAGACTACAATGTCCAGAGTGTTGCATTATGGGTAGGAACCAGGGCGAGTTCGAGTACTTGAGAACTTGAGGTGGTGCCATATAAGGCTGCTGGTTAGTATTGGCTTTAAAAACATTGTCAGCTCAAATTAGGTTGAGTACATATCATGATATTATATTATGCAGCGGTCACAACTCGCCATACTTTCGACGTGCAACTCCCTACGATGGATTTCGTAGAAAATTCGAGCAGCAAACGTACACTGCAGGCACGTTGCATGTACGACGTGCAGGAAATTTTTTTTTACAATACCCTTACTACAGAAACGCAGGAATCGCAGAAATTGACTCACGACGGCTGCATGCAACGTGCATGCAACGCAGGCTACGTTGCATGCACGTGCCCCGTAGCCTACGGCGAGTTGTGACCGCCGTATTACACTATCATTAATGAATTTTAACGTTTATTTGAGCAAATTTGATCAAGAAAGGGATAATATAGAGAGGGCGTCCCAGAAAAAGTAGAACCCTAAAACGGTCAGTCATTTTTTTTCTCTATAAATGCAAGTAAGTAATGAAATATTTAATAAGGGAGATGGAAGGGGAGACCTCCCTGATTAAATATATCATTTAAAAGTTCAATATTTCTTCTTCCCGATAAAACAATTTGAAAGAGCCACGCGTTCATGAACAAGAAATGGCTTTGACAATATTTTCACAATGTTACATCTTCTTCAAAATAATGGAAATTCTGTCTTTGCGAAATTCTGGACCCCTCATTCTGTTGGTGCTTTCAGATTTCGAAAATATTATTTGTTTTTACTTATCCGATGTGCGTGGGGTAGGGCGACGCGTGACTTATGATCCTCACACCATACACTCTAATGGTTGTATCTCACTGGCAATGATACGGGTTTGAGACTAGTCTGGGGCGTGTTTGAGACGGATTTGAGAAGGTTTTGAAACTTGTTTTGAGACTTGTCAGAGACGTTTTAGAGACGTCTTCTGAGTCTCAACGACGTTTCATGAGTCTCCGCGACGTCTCATGAGTCGCGGGAAAATCGGATATATTTATTTATTGTGACATTATTTGCGACGGAAAAAAGTTGTCGAAGACGTCTCAGATTGTCCGAGTCGCAGAGGCGTCTCCGCGAAGTGAGATACCACCTTTAGTGATGATAGCCACTTAAGTCCTAATGTTCACGGGAAACCCATTATGTGGTGTGGCTATTCTCAATCAGATGTCACAGTGAGGAGGGATGCATTTAGTTGGTAACACGCTTTGGGCTAATTTCCCTCTCTCCGTTGATTAAGACGTTCCATTCACGTTTGCTGGCAAATAACCCCCCCCCTCCTCATTGCGGTACCCTATCTTTCTTAGCAATCATCCAGCGATGAAACATACCCAGGCGGAAATGAAAGCATCAGATATGTATTTTCACATTTTGAAATTTCATAAATGGCTTGATTATTGACTTTCTGTTTTGTATGCTATTTAGCGGATTAGGAAATTTCGTAGAAATTATTTTTTAAAAATATTAATAATTCAAAACGTAAGAAACAGAATATATTGACTTGAAAGGCCTTTTTGATTGTGTCTGTTTTGTATCAAAATTTTAAAAAAATAACCTAAAGAAATTAAAAAAGAAAAAGAAAACAAATATCAGTTAAAAGGCAATTTCTTCATCAAAGAAAATTATTGTTCAAAATCTTTGTAGTTGTGACTTCTCTGTTTTTCACTGACCCTTCAGTGAGATGATTTCTAGACATGATGTATAATATTTGTCTTGCTGACTTATTTTTTCGTTTTCTTCTTTTTACTGTATTGGCATTTAATAAATTGACAAGCTGGAGTTACAGCGTAGACGTTTACTGCCACGATCAGTTTGACTTTTCCATCGTCCCCGCCAGCGTGTATGTAGAGTAATTTTAATTAGCCCACTTCCTGTAAAAATTCTCGTTTATGCATTAAGACTTCATGATTGGAAGTTGTCAAGGTGGAAATAATATTATTAAGTCCAGGCGTCTGTCGCAGGCCGCAGATGCACTCCACCCCCATCCCCCAAAAAATAAAGAGAGAAGAGAAGAGAGAGAGAGAGAAAGAGAGAGATGGGGAGAGGAGGGATTAAGGAGGAAGAAAAGGAAAAAAGGAGTAGGTAGGTGAAGAAGAAGCAAGAACAAGAAGAACAAGAAGAAGAAAAAGAAGGAGAAGGAGAAAGGTGGAAGGGAGGAAGAAGAAGTAGGAGGGAGAGAAGAAGAAGAAGATATATTATTAGATTATAGTAGATGTAGAAAAGTAGAAGGAGAAGGAGGAGGAATTATGAGGGACTGAGACGAAGAGAAAGATGAAGAAGAAAGATAAGAAGAAGAAAAAGAAGAAGAAGTTTGGAATAGGAAGAAGAAGAAGAGAGAAGATAGAGAGAAGAGGAAGGAGGAGACGAAGAAAAAGACTAGGAATATTATCCATGTAGAATTTACAGCACATTGATCACGCACTTATATACCGGTACACGGTGTGGCTGAATTATTTATGTTTTATTCATCGAAAACTTGTCTAGTTCTGCACAGCCCTCCTTCCCACACCTCCCCCCCCCCCCCTTAATAATAAGAACTGGAGACGCCAGTGAACAAATCTCATCCCGATTGCCCATTCAAATTATTGAAAGAAGTGGTCAAACCTTGGAGGAAAGAGGTCAAATTGTATTGTCCTTGTTTTATTGTTCCAACTGTCCGCTGAGGTGGACTGCGAACTGATGTAGTAATTGTAGTAATTAACTTTCATTTCTATCACGAAGCAAGAAGATTGGTATGGGAATAAATCAATTGAGTTCATCTGGGTCCAGAAAATTCATATTTTTAATTTCAAATTCGAATGGATTTAATCAGTAGCGGACGCAGACCGATATCATACAATGAAAGTATCGGGCCCATGCGTAAACATAATAAAGCCGCTTTAGTCCAAAGACAATTAGGCCTAGCCTGAGAATTGCATTCATTTCGGATATCTTGGATCAGCGCCTGTCAATACCAATGATTTTGACAAGTTAAAGTCTGAGTAGAATATCTTTGCATACAATATTATAGCGATGTTTAGATTAAACTTTACTAATTGTTCTTATTTAAAATTATCCTTTTATATTTGGCAATCATAGAAGGATAATTTGTTCTTCTGATGATTTTTATTTCTATAATTTTGATTCGCTCGATATTATTTCACAATATAAACATTGTCCCTGTATAAAATATGAATATTTCCTTCAGCCGAAAACTATATCTCGGGGGTTACGGAGGATTCTCGATAGTGGGTGGGTTGATCAAAGAGTTGTTTTATATGAGATAACTTAAGTCCTTATCCATTAAATAAAAAAATAAAACTTACCCGAAAAACCACGGTTACGTATGATGAAAAACTGGTGTGACATTAAATGTGTGGGTTTATGAGCTTCAATATACATCCAGATGATTTCAACTTGACAAGTTCTGCGATCCAACTTTTTTTTCAAAAATTAACTTTAAAAAATCTGTTTAATTTGCACAGGAAAAAGAAGAGCAAAAGTGAAATGAATTGTGGGATGCAGTTGGGCTTAGGGCGTACACAACCTTTATATACTTGGGCGGAAAAATAGGCGACTCTCTGTCTAATAAAAAAAACGGGAGAAAATTTGAGAAAAAGTGAATCAAAGTAAAATGAGAATAAGTTGGAGTATAAAAAAATATTGTATATTTATTCGACAAAAAAATATGTAACATAAAGGATCACGCGGACATCTTATTGGTGATCCAGGTCACCTCCAAAACGAGTTAAATACACATGTTTCTACTCCCAACTATTATCTGGAAATTTAACTCTACATTCCTATTTCTATATTCACTCGTTCAGGAGTGAACATTTTCACTCGTTCTTTCCCCCTTTTGTTAGAGAGAGAGAGACAAAAAAGATAGGCAGAGTATATACATGATTTTTTTTTTCCAGAAAATTTTTTGTCTCGCAAGATTTTTCATCAACATCTCCGCTTATTCAAAGCCGAGATCCGCTCTTACAATTAAAAGGTTATTCTTATTTCAATTTCGATTCCATGAGTGATGCAAGATATAATTTAACCATGTACCATTACAATGGGCGTTTTCTCTGTATATAAACAACAAGAAATCTTTCTGTTAAACGTTTAGCCACCGACGAATGAATAATTATATTCACCACTAATATCCAAGGGATTTTTCAAGGAAACCATATCATTTTCATCAATGACTCATGCTGTTTAATCATCCCCGGGAAAAGCTATGGTGCGACGATACGTATATTTCCGCGTTCATAAGAAAACATTATCTCTTCAATTTGAGATTCATATGTCCCATTCGGGATCTACTTCAAGGATAAAGACTATTTCATAGATGTTCATCAAAATTCAGATCGATCAAGCGAATTTTCATCCCATTCCGTTTTTCTGCGGTGATTGTTGGATCAATTACAGGCGAGTAATTCACTGAATTTCATGTTAAAAGGACTGATTTATTTGTGGAAAGATCGTGCTTAGATATTAGGAGCGAGAGCAAAACTGATCAACAACTCTCATTGACGTGTTGGTTTAAATAGCTAGTCTTAATATAACCTCGTTGGGATAGGCTATTAATGATACAGCTTTACACTAAGCCTATAATTTTGTTTGTACAGGGGAAACTCAAATCTTTTAGGGGAAAAGTACATGTTCTGAATATTTGGTAACGTAATTATTTGGGATATGAATGTATTGAGTAGTGAATTTTAGTATGTTTGTCATTTCAAATGTGTTAATATTATAAGAGACTACAATGTCCAGAGTGTTGCATTATGGTAGGAACCAGGGCGAGTTCGAGTACTGGGAACTTGAGGTGGTTGCCATATAAGGGCTGCTGGTTTAGTATGTGGCTTTAAAAACATTGTCAGCCCAAATTGTTGAACATATCATGATATTATATTATGCAGCGGTCACAACTCGCCATACTTTCGACGTGCAACTCCCTACGATGGATTTCGTAGAAAATTCTGTTGCAGCAAACGTACCACTGCAGGCACCGTTGCATGTTACGACGGCAGGAAATTTTTTTTACAACCCTTACACAGAAAAACGCAGGAATCGCAGAAATTGACTCACGACGGCTGCATTGCAACGTTGGCATGCAACGCAGGCTACCGTTGCATGCACGTCCCCGTAAGCCTACGGCGGTTGTGACCGCCGTATTACACTATCCGATTAATGAATTTTGAACGATTTATTTGAGCAAATTGATCAAGAAAGGGATAATATGAGAAGGGGTCGTCCAGAAAAAGCAGAACCCTAAAACGGTCAGTCTTTTTTTCTCATAAATGCAAGTTAAGTTAATGAAAATATTTTAATAAGGGAGATGGAAGGTGAGACCTTCCCTGATTAAAATATTATCATTTAAAGTTCAATATTTCTTCTTCCCGATTTAAAACAATTTGAAAGAGCAGCGTTCATGACAAGAAAATGGCTTTTGAAATATTTCACAATGTTACATCTTCTTCAAAATAATGGGAAATTCTGTCTTTGCGAAATTCTGGACCCCTCATTCTGTTGGTGCTTTCAGATTTCCGAAAATATTATTTGTTTTTACGTTATCCGATGTGAGTGGGGTAGGCGAACGCGTGACTTATGATCCTCACACCATACACTCTAATGTTGTATCTCACTGGCCCAATGATACGGGTTTGAACTAGGTTCGGGGCGTGTTTGAGGGAACGGATTGAGAGAAGGTTTTTGAAACTTGCTTTTGAGACTTTGTCAGAGACAATAATAATAAGAGACGTCTTTCTGAGTCTCAACGACGTTTCATGAGTCTCCGCGACTTCTCATGAGTCGCGGGAAATCGGATATACTTATTTATTATGACATTATCTGCGACGGAAAAAAAAGTTGTCGAAGACGTCTCAGAGTTGGTCCGAGTCGCAGAGGCGTCTGCCGCGAAGTGAGATTACCACCTTTATGATGATAGCCACTTAAGTTCATTAATGTCACCGGAAACCCATTATGTTGGTGTGGCTTATTCATCAATCAGATGTCACAATGAGAGGATGATTTAGTTGGTAACCACGCCTTGGGCTAAATTTCCCTCTCTCCGTTGATTAAGACGTTCATTCACGTTTGCTGGCCAATTACCCCCCCCCCCCCCCTCCTCCTCATTGCGTACCCTTTCTTCTTAGCAATAATCCACGATGAAACATTACCCAGGCGGCAATAAGCATCAGATATGTATTTTCACCTTTTGGTATTTCATTAAATGGCTGATTATTGACTTTCTGTTTTGTATGCTAATTAGCGGATTAGGAAATTTCGTAGAAATTATTTTTTTTAAATATTAATAATTCAAAACGTAAGAAACAGAATATATTTGACTTGAAAGGCCTTTTTGATTGTGTCATGTTTTGTTATTCAAAATTTTTAAAAAATAAACCTAAAGAAATTGAAAAGAAAAAGGAAAACCAAATATTAATTTTAAAAGGCAATTTTCTTCATCAAAGAAATTATTGTTCAAACATCCTTTGTCGTTGTGACTTCTGCGTTTTTCACTTCAGTGAGATGATTATTAAGCATGATGTATATTTCTTGCTGACTTATTTTTTCGTTCCTTCTTTTTTCGTTCCCTTCTTTTACTGTATTGGCATTTTTAATAAATTGACAAGCTGATTAGAGCGTAGACGTTTACTGCACGAACAGTTTGGACTTTCCACTCGTCCCCGCCAGCGTGTATGATAGAGTAAATTTTAATTAGCCCACTTCCTGTAAAAATTCTCGTTTATGCATTAAGACTTCATGATTGCGAAGTTGTCAAGGTGGAAATATATTATTAAGTCCAAGGCGTCGTCGCAAGGCCGCAGATTGCACTCCACCCCCACCCCCCAAAAAAAAAAAGAGAGATTTAGAGAGAGAGAGAGAGAGAAAGAGAGAGATGGGGAGAGGAGATTTAAGGAGGAAGAAAAGGAAAAAAAGGAGTAGGAGGTGAAGAAGAACAAGAACAGAAGAACAAGAAGAAGAAAAAGAAGGAGAAGGAGGAAGAGGTGAAAGGAGAAGAAGAAGTAGGAGGACGAGAAGAAGAAGAAGATATATTATCTAGATTATAGTAGATGTAGAAGGAAGTAGAAGGAGAAGGAGGGAGGAATTATATGGACTAGACGAAGAGAAAGAGAAGGAAGAAAGATAGAAGAAGGAAAAAGAAGAAGAAGTTCTGGAAAGGAAGAAGAAGAAGAGAGAAGATAGAGGAGAAGAGGAGGAGGGAGACGAAGAAAAAGACTAGGAATATTATCCATGTAACATTTACAGGCACATTGATCACGCACTTATATACCGGTACACGGTGTGGCTGAATTATTTATGTTTTATTCATCGAAAACTTGTCTAGTTCTGCACAGCCCTCCTTCCCACACCTCCCCCCCCCCCCCTTAATAATAAGAACTGGAGACGCCAGTGAACAAATCTCATCCCGATTGCCCATTCAAATTATTGAAAGAATGGTCAAACCTTTGGAGAAGAGGTTCCAAATTGTATGTCCCTTTTTTGGGTTTTATTTCCAACTGTTCCGCTGAGGTGGACTCGAACTGAATTGTAGTAATTTAGTAATTAACTTTCATTCTATCACGAGCAAGAAGATTGTATGGGAATAATCAATTGAGTTCATCTGGGTCCAAGAAAATTCATATTTTTAATTTCAAATTCGAATGATTCTAATCAGTAGCGGGACGCAGACCGATATCATACAATGAAAGTATCGGGCCCATGCGTAACATAATAGAAGCCGCTTAATCCAAAAGACCAATTAGGCCTAGCCTGAAGGAAATTTGCATTCATTCGGATATCTTGGATCAGGCCTGTCAATACCAATGATTTTGACAAGTTAAGTCTGATAGAAATATCTTATGCATCAATATTTATAGCGATGTTTTAGATTAAACTTTAACTAATTGTTCTTATTTAAAATTATCCTTTTATATTTGGCAATCATAGAATGATAATTTGTTCTTTTGATTGATTTATTCTATAATTTTGATTCGCTCAGTATATTCACACTATAAACATTGTCGCTGTATAAAATATGAATATTTCCTTCAGCCGAAAACATATCTCGGGGGTTACGGAGGATTCTCGATAGTGGGTGGGTTGATCAAAGATTGGAGGATTGGAGTGTCTAAAAATAGTAATATCCGCATTCTTGTAAAAAGTCAAAACAAAAAGTGAAGAGACGGCATGCAGCTACTTCCCCCCCCCCCCCGAC
>CALNVZ010000641.1:5323404-5382951 GCA_940671915.1 Paracentrotus lividus | reverse complement strand
CCCGAATCACCGGCCCTTAATTTTACATCATCATTACATGAAAATTTTCCTTTACATCTCATTTTGTTGGATCATGAATGCAGTTCATTTAGACTGGACAGTAATCAGTCAGCACTCTGCCGCTTAAATGTAATAAACAGAAATGAATTATCAATAACGACTATTATGTGAAGACATGTATGAAAAATTATGGCGGTTGTTATCAAATGTTGAACACATCGCTTCTCTTTACGTGCCTCAGGGAGCACAACATTCTGGATATTTTCCAGAAGTACCAGAAAAAAATATACCCCATTAAAGAGAATCTAGTGTAGTTGGACAAGTGAACAATGTTATTATAAACTTTCGATTTCTTTTTTATGATATTTAGATATAATATTAAAGTAGAAATGTCCACTACAAAGGATTGCTCTAAAATATTATGGCAAAAAAAAAACAGTTCAAATGTTTAAACAGAACATTTGTTTGTAGTCCCATACATGTATTTTTGCGTGCAGTATTTGTTACTCTCATCAGAATTGGGTAAATTTCTTTTCATTTTGTTTATTCAACAACTTTACAAAACACAACAATTTTTAGGTTGATTATTATCGACCTTTCCATTTCACTTTCAGTCAGTTCTTTCCAACAATTCAATCTCATGACCACACAAATAATTTTGCTTTAAAAGCACTGCGGTATTCGTATTATGTGCATGTTTAGCTTTGTAGGCAACATTTAAATGTGTTCCACTTTCCTGATTTAGAAGAAGCCAATCTTTCGCTGATCTTGTTGTCCTAAATAACCTAGCTTTGCAGTGTTAATCGAGCTGAAGATCTCAGTGGAATAGATAATAACGTCTTTACGAATACGAAGTTGTCAGTCCTCCTGCGTAGTTGAAAGAAAGCAAAAAACATAACAACGTGCGCCCAATTGCGTCCAACGCACGAATCTTCCACAAAATCTTACGCGTGGGGGGGGGGTGCATGACGGATGCACATCTTGTTGCAACCGTATAATTTTGGGATAGAAGTCTATTATTTGGTAATGACCAAGGCATTTGGTTGTACCTTGCCATTCTCATTCTAACTTACCACATTTTGTTGCGAAGCAACACTTTTTAAAAAATCCATTTCTAAATCACATTCTTCCTCTCTCTCTCTCTCTCTCTCTCCCCCCCCTCTCTCTCTTCTCTCTCTTCTCTCATCTCTCTCTCTTCCCTCCATTCTCTCTCTCCTTCTCCTCTCTCTCTCTCTCTCTCTCTCTCTCTCTCACTGGTATGTCCTGCCACTATCATGACTATACGGGTACTTATGGATACTGCTGCCCGGACCAACCGGTTTTGCTTTTATACATTACAAAAATGATATAATCGCATAAAACCGCTCTTTCTTGAAATAAATATTCATTTACTTTCCTCACATCATATACCATATATTGATACAACTTCTCTAACCGTGGACATCAAAAACATTTATAATGTGCGTAAATTCTCTTCTCTCAACATTCGAATAATCATCGCAACTAGCTTACCAAATAGGGAAAACCCTGAAATAAGAAAAATAAGAATAAAGATACCAATAATAACATTAGAGAAAAGTTGAACATGACCGAAGGTTTACTTGGTTTTTGTTGCTTTGACCACATTTCGAGAAACCCAGAAAATCACTAGACAATAAATACAGAATGCTTTTAACGCAAAAATAATATAAGGAGAAAAAAAAATGTAAATCGGCGCCGTTAAAAATCTCAATCAGCATTAGAAGCCCAGGCACCAGGGAGAGAAAGGTGCCACACCCGTTTCAATATTGAGAAGAAGAGAAAGATGATAAGACGAGGAGGGAGAGGAGAGAAAGTACAAAGTGAAGAAGGACAACTTTTCTTCTTCAATTTTTTTCTCTTCTTTTTTGACTTTTCATTTTTTTCTTTTTCTTTTTTTTTAATTGCTTCAAAAAAAATGGTCACCGATTATCCTGCTGTATATCAGTTATTCTACAGAAGAAAAAACTTACGGCCCCCGTTTTTTCACATTTGAGCCCCTCCCCCCCCCCCCCTCCCCCTTCCCGCTTCAAAGTCTTGACCGCTCCACTGGAAAATATAGGTTTCTATAACTAAGAATCATCTGAGGAATCATCCTTGTAATCTAAATTAGTGCCTATTAAAGTACCGAAGTTGTACAGTAAACTTATTTATTTTTGTTGTTTTTATCGTTTTTTTTTTCATTTTGAGTGGTCACTTTATCAGCACACAACAACAAGGTGCCGTAATCCCTCATACAAGCATCTTAAAAAGTTCCCAGAAAACAACCAATATAATGCCATTACAATCATTTAAAACTGTCTACTTTCTATCAAATGACTAAAGTTATATGTCTCTCACCAATAAAGATATTAAAAATATGACAAAGTTAAGGATAAGGATGTTGATGGAGCATTATTACGGTTATTGCAAAATTGTGTCTCAATTGTCTTGTTTCAGCAAACTGGTTAAATAACCATCTTTGACTACATGCCACTCTTATTGCCTTATATTGCATAAATCCGCTAAATCATACACAAACTTTAGAAAATCAATAATATGTATACGTGGGTCATGAATGGGCCAAATTGTGGGTTCATTGAGATCATATAAACCGAGTCAATAGAGGCCATGATCAAATGATGTTCCAAGAAGACTGCGGAATGGGGTATAGCCCAACCCTGCCGAAAAAAAACCCAGAGTCAATCACAGTGTGTCCAAACTGTGGAAACACTGTGAAAATGGCCAAAACTACACAGTCGCTACATTGTGAAGGACTCGGACACTGTGTACGCAGAGTCGACTGTGTGGATTTGGCCCGTTCAATTTCACAGTGTCCGTACTGGAAACAGTACGGCACAATGTAAACACACTGTGTCACCGTGTGTTCACACTGTGGAAAACTGTGCTTTTCTGGCAGGGCAATGGATCCAGAATTGGGACAATCTGCCCTATGGCGTTTCAGAATGTACTTAAATTTTTGTCATAGTACTTTGATGGAAGAAAAATAATGGGTAAGACAGAACGAAATCACCACTTTCATACAAATATTGGCCAACAGTCTTATGTGCGGATTAAACTATTATACATTTCAACGTTTTAGAGTGCGATTCCTACTATCAAACATTAAAATTACAGCCTGTGAAGATTATTCTCGACATCACTAAAACCTATGACCCCCCTTTAAATTAGTTACTGGATTTGCCCCCCGGTTACAAGTTTAGATTTCGTCTCATCCCTATTAGAAGAACTCTGGGGAGTAGAGAGTAGGCGTGCACAGAGCACTTCCGAGGGTGCACTTCAATGCGTTCGTGCATACTTGATAAATTCATGTAGCGGTTCTTTTTGCAATCCCTCTGTTGTCTTCAGCAAAAAATTCTTTGACTATACCTTTTTTGAGCATCACTTCATATTTTGTCACCGTGATGGAAAATTAATATGAGTTATGCATTAGCGCACAAGTGGCTAGCTCAAGAGCTTAATGGACCCGGTCACATAGTTTTACCTGACCCCAAACCAATACAAGACTTATTAACATTATTACATTACCAGAAATGTTAATAAAGTGGCCCGTTTTGGGACAATATGACGGTGTGACTAAAACGTACTTTTGTTTCTTTTTATATCTTCTTATTTTCTAGACTACATATTGAACGGGTGTATCACAAAGTGACCCCTAAAGCACTTGTATTGTACTTACATCAGATCACAAGGATGCATTTTAGGGAGCTAGAGTTTGAAAAAAAGAAAAAAAAAAAAAAAAACTTTGCTTTGTAATTGGCATGAATGATACTGGAAGCTTTTTTTCTGTTTTAATGTTCAATAGTATAGAGTAGAACGTTGTAAAACAGGACAACAGTTACAATAATAGATATACAGCAACAGCATTTGCGAACAATTATGATAGGGCAGAGCATGTTTAAACCATGGTCTCGTTAAACCGCATTGAGCTGTAAATCATTATTAATAAATATAAAGCGTTTCGATTGAATACATTCATTTTGAACATCATTATACATCTTCACTATTAATCTTCGAGAGGTTGATCGACATACATGTAGGCCTACGCCTTACATTTCCCTAATAAATATAAATGGATTTCGGTGCAATAATTCACTGAAGACGTCTCAAAATCATTAAACTCTTCAAGGCACTTGTAGCTATGTTTTATGGTTTGTTCGATTTTCATTAAAAACCCGCTTACATGAGGATTATAAACCAGCATCTTTTGTCTCCCTCGCCTCTCACCGGGTAAAATGTTGGGGGCTGTTAAATAGTCCGAAGTTATGATCGTAAGAAAAGAAAATATGGTTTATTAGTCCGAAGGTTCGTTTACCTGAACATATATACCGGAATGTTCGTTTATGTGAATGGATATCTCCTTCGTTTATCATAGTCCGAAGGTTCACTGTTCCGATTATTTCTTTTTAATGAGTTTATTCAATGGGTGCTAGTCGTAGATCTTGATCGGCCTGCTTTATGGAAACAAAAATATTTCGTGTATCACTACTATCAGTCTCACGGGAGGCAATGAATGTGACAAATTTATGATAAGGCAAATAATACAATTAAAATAATTAAATTAGAAATAAAAGATACCATGACTTTTAAAGCCTCAATTAATTCCCACGCAGACTATCACTTACTTTTTACTGGTCGTGGAGAGTGTTTCGCAAAATCATTGGTAAAAATGTCGTTACGAATGACTTCTCGAACGATTGGAACATGTTTTGGGGTGCTCTGGTTCTAATCACATTCTCAATCATTTTTTAGGGACGAGAACTGATCACCAGTCTTATGTAAAGTCAGGCTATAATCTAAGAACGACGTAGTGAAATACCCCCATCATTTGGCATATAAGGAAAACAAGAAAATAATGTTTGATTTTTTTTTTTTATATCATTGAATTTGATAGCACAATTTTGTATCCATACGGAATTGTTGAAATTTAGTTACATTAGTTACATTTGAGTACCGCTGAATGCTTAGATGCCGAAGAATCGATTTAATTTTTTCTTCTTCGTTTTTTTTCCCCCTTCTTTTTATTATGAGATGGATCAAGTATGACATCATCAACATTGCGGTACGGATCAATTTAGGGAGAAAACATCAAAATAGACTGGATTTACTATACAAGCATGCGGTCTCAAAGGAAAGTCTGAAATCTTCCAATTACTAGTCATTCAAAAATAGACTATTTATAAATGCCTTAAAATAACTTTTCTCTGTTTACAGAGGTAAGCCAGCGAAATTATATCACTCGCAGAAAGGACTTCGTTCAATATACATGTTTTATTATTATGGATAAGCATGATTTTCCTTTTTCAAGATTCAAGATTCAAGATTACTTTATTGATTTTCTTTCATGTTTTCAAAAGTTAACGAAATAAATAATCAAATAATTAACAACATCAGTATGTAACATAGAATATTTTGTTCAAAAGTAACAGAGAAAACAATTTATAAAAAAATTCATTGAACCAGCAAGAAGCAAAGCTTGTAAGGCGCTGGTCCCTTTAATATAAAAGAGATACAAAAGTAAGCAAGTTTTTTATTTATTTTTTTTTTTTTTACTGAAACTATTCATAATAATTCATAATTGAATAAATCTTAATTGAATAATTCTTGCCCCATCCCAACACGGATAAAAACTGACTAACAGCGCACGCACTGTTAACCAGTTACTATCATGCCGGGATGAGGCAAGAAAAAATATTACAATTATTATAACAAAAAGAAGAAAAAACAACAAACTTAGAGAGACAAAAAATACCGGAGGGGACTAGGGTGGGAAGGGGAGGGGGGTGTCGAAGATTTAGATAATGATTTTTTTTTTTATATAGTGTGCATGAAAAGTAAAGGTTGCTCTTAGGTGTTATTTGATCCTTGGTGATATCCGTCTGTCATTAGAGAAACAGAGTGGATATAGTGGTTATATGATAACAATAATAATTTAAGTTGTTGTGTTTAATAAAAATATGCTTCTTATCTCACGCATGTCTCTGGTAGAGAATTCCAAAATTTAGGGCAGTAAATATAAAAGTGTTTGTGTGAGCACTGTACGCGTTTCTTGGTAAGTGGTAATGGTTAATTTGCCTGGTAGGATACTGATGTATTTCATTATTTAGAGTAAACATGTTGCCAAGCGCTGGGGCAATTCCTGATTTTGTTTCTGGAACATGAGTACTGCAAGGTTAAGTTTATATAAGTCATGAACTTTAAAACATTATTAGAAAAAAACAGTGAATCAGTATGGGACGGAAATGGACGTACTGATAACTCGCATAGCTTTTTTCTGTAGTAATAAAATTCTTTCTAATAAGTATGAAGCACTGTTTCCCAGGATAAAATCCCGTAATTAAGGTAAGGTAATACTAAGGTAGAGTAAAGTGATAAAAGAACCTTTGAGGGAAATGTGTATTTAGCTTATTCATCATTCCTATATTCTTGAATTATCTTACAAATCATTTTCAATGTGATATTTCCATGTTAGTTTATCATCTATTATAGTACCTAAAAATTTAGTTTCGATACTTTTTGTATTTGTACATTATCCATTGAAATTGGTCGTGGTAATTCCGGAAAAGTTGAGCTAAATAACATAAAATTGTTTTTTCTAGATTTAGTTGATAATTTATTGGCTTTGATCCACTTTGTAACTGCTTCAAGTTCTGTATTTACTAAGTTACATAAAGTGTCTATGTTTTGTGTGTAAAAAATAAATTTGTGTCGTCTGCGCTACATAATCGGGGTAAGATAATTGGAAGATTTATGTAAGTCATTGATGTAAATAATAAAAAGGATAGGGTCCGAGGATTGACCCTGCGGTACTCCACATATGATATTTTGAGGTGTAGATGCATATTATCATAATAACAATTGTTTGCGTCCATATAAATAGCTTCGAAACCATTAAGAACGCATCCCTCGTATCCATAATGTGTTAGTTTGTGTAGTAAAATGTCATGGTCTAGTATCAAAGCTTTTGAAAAGTCAATAAATAACCCGATTGTATTGGTTCGATTATCAAGCGATTTGTTAATTTTATTATCAACGTCAGAAGAGCGTGTGTTGTGTTTTGTTTTTCCTAAACCCAAATTGGGATTCGTGTAAAATATTGTTATTCATCCAGAAATTTTGTTGTGCGTGTAAAAATTATTTTTTCTAATATTTTGGAGAAAACTGTTAGTAGGGAATTGGTCTGTAATTGTTTAATGATAAAGCGTCACCCCTTTTAAAAACTGGAATTTTTGGCTAATTTCATTTTTTAGGAAAGACACCCGAGGTCATGGATAGATTGCATATGTATGTGAATGGTTCGACGATAGTCGGAATAATCTTTTTAATATAAAGTTATCAAACCGTCGTGGCCGCAGCTACGTTTACTCTGGAAGTTATGGACAATATCTAAAATTTCGTTTTCAAGTACAGAGCAAAAAACAATGAATTTGAATTACGGTTTGTTAAGTAATCACTAAATTTTTGTCACCAATTTGGAATTACTTTAGCCAAATTTGGTCCTACATTTACAAAGTAGTCATTAAAGAATCTGCAATATTTTGCGGATTATCGATGATCTTTCTTTAACCTGTATTTTGGAGACTGAGACATTCTTTTTTTGCCTATTCAGAACATTATTAATAATTTTCCAAGGTCTTAGCATCTTTGCTGCAGTTTTATAAATTGTGTTCAAATATTTTTTCTTTTCTCTTCGTAGCAAACTAACCAGCCGTGTTTTATAATTTAACAATTTTAACACCATTGAATGTCAATATGCATTATAATATACATAAAAACCTTTGAATAATAGAACAGACGGCGCCGAACCTCGTTAAAATAATGGTTGATTACACCCCACATGAACTGTATATTACTAAATCTATAATTCATAAGTAGTATAAAAATAATGTGTAAAATTATATCGGTATAGCACAATGAAATTACGCATCTACTCCGGCTTTTAACATATCGCTCCCATATGGAGATTACATCACATGGGTTTGCTGTGGAGTGTGTATATTAATAGCTTGCCGAAGGATATAAGTGAAGTTGTTGGGGTTCGAATCGCAAACCTCCGATTAACAAATCTGCCATTATTATTACCACTCGACTACAGCACACCTCATGTTCATTGATATCTTCACTCAATAGTGTTTTCATAAAACAAGTTTACAAGGCACATTTACACCGTTTTCAAAAAATTCATTATGAATCTCAAATCAAATAAGCTCAACAATATTTGGCGAATTGACCGACTTATATAGCCGGGCGAGTCCTTGGGGTAAGGTTGTGCAAACTTCCTGGGTACTTTGTGAGAACAATTATGTTTAATAACTACAATATGAATATCATCCCAAGCACTACTGTGAGTAAAAACTGGATTATTATTATCATTTATTTAGATATTACTCATGACCAACAATTCTTTTATTCGAAAGTAATTTTTGAATTAAGTATTTAAACAGTAGCTAAAATGGAGAAGATCGTTGCTGTTTTGCTTTGTTTTATTTTGTTTTTGTTTTTGTTTTTGTTCGTTTCGTTTCTTTTTTGTGTTTTTTTTTTTTAGGGGTTTTGGGTTGTTCTGACCTATGCCTGACAACCTTGAACCCTTATTAGGCCTATGTATTATTTAAGGCATGATATCAATTTAGACATTATAATTCCCTTTGACATCAAAACAATTTTAAATTTCTCATGCTGTTCAAAAAAAAATGTTCAAAATTCAATTTACACATTTTTATGATTACACACCCACAAAAACGCATACTAAAGGGCATGTCCCATAGGAGGCTATCGTTGTGGCAACAACCTATGCAAGTTAGAACCTGCCAGAATCGTGTCAGAATCGTAGGTGACCGAATATCATATACGTATCTACGACTCTGTCTATGATAGGCTACGACAACGACTTGCTTCCACGCAAACAATAGGCTAACAATAGCTGGTATCCGATAATACAATAGCCTCGACCTTCGCGCATCTCGCGGCTTGACTTCTCTTGTCGCAGCTTAAAATCAATCAAAATATGAACTTGCGAACTGTGGCGATCGTTGCGGCTGACACAGGCGATCGAGTGTTTTCTACCTGATGGCGGCCTGTCGCCCCTGATTTTGGTGAATGTAGGTGGCGACAAAGGCCGTAGCAGCTTAAATTTCACTGTCCGTTCGGTTCAGCGATGCGTGCAACGTAAGCTGTAGCGCGGCAACCTACAACTGGCCGCCGTTCCGGCTCTGCTAAACATGTTCTATCTGGCGACAATCTACGATAGCACCTTGTCACGACAAGAGAACACAGTCTACGGTCATTGACGTCAACCCAACTGACGCCGGCTATTGTTTAACTTGTTGAGAAACCAGCGGCGAACAGAATTTTGCGATGTATTTGTTGGCGACAGACGAGATAATCCACGATCTTATAGGCGATTGGACCTGCGCATGGTGGCGATGGGTACTAAAAAGTAGTTCGTAGGTTGTCGCCACAACGATCGCCTTCTGTGGGACAGGCCCTTTTCTCTCACATGTACATGGTGAAATAAGAATTAAAAAGTAGAAAATAAGAAATATAACTACTAATCAACACAACTCACTCACAAACTCCAAAAAACGGGCAACAGGGTAAAACAGTATTCAAAGCTCAAATGGACAATTAAAAACTAGTTTAGTCTTACCTTCAGGGAACAGATCCAAATCATTGATGGACGGACTTCGGGCACGAAGACGATCTCCTGGCTGATTTGTAACATATCCGACACTCAATCACCAATTGATAAAAGACACGAAGACGGAAACGATGTGGGATGTCCGTGAAATGTGTGAAAGTTGCGAGATGGGAGGCGAGAAGCGAGAAATTTCTCATTACAATTTGGTGCGCTAATGCCCATACGCACACACCAGTGTTGTCTCTCTCTCTCTCTCTCTTTCTTCTTCCATTCCCTTCTCTCTATCTCTATTTTTTTCTCATTTCTGCTGAAAGTTCCCTCTCGCAAAATTATGTACCCTCATTTGCCAAAAATATTGGAAGATAGCTGATTTCCCCTTTTTGTCATTTTCTATACAAGTCTTATAATGATGTTCTTACATTTAATGGACAGATTATATACACAAATGGTAGGCGATACTCAATAGATAACAACATTTAAACACCTTGAAAAATTGAAGGAAAAAAAATTAATAAAAAATGCCCAAATTTCAGCTTTGTTCCAATACGTATGGCAAGTGAGAGATATGAATTGCATTTTCTTAATCTATTTTTCATGTTTTTATTGATTTTTTTAATGATATGTCTCAAATTATCCCTCGCGCTCTTTTTCTCTTTCTTTCTATCTCTCTTTCTCTCTCTCTCTCTCTCTCTCTCCTTCTTCTCTTTACCTTCTCTCTTTCTCTGTCTGCCCTCTGTCATCACCTCTTCCATCTCTCTTCCAAAATCCATATAAACAATGACAATGCGAGTCTCTATTACTATTGCTTGATGTATACGTTGAAGATAACGTGGAAAGATAAAGGACGATATAACACTGTCCTGGGAAAGAAGTGAGAACCTCAGTGTGAAAGGCCACCAATGGAGACGTCAGAATAATATTGTAGACTATAATTATTGAACAATAGAAAGCAAAGTGTGGAAGTCTTCTCACAAAAATGTAGTTCTTAATAGAACTAAGCACAGACTGTTATATCTACGTTAGATGTTAAAGTATTATCGGTTGATTTTTTTTTCTTCACTTGATTTTTTTTCTTCACTTGATTTTTTTTCTTCTGTCCATCAGAAAAAAAATTAAAGGGTGTTGTTTTATTTTAAAGATCAGCATAAGATCAGCATAACTTGAGGAAAGCCTTACATAAACATGAACAACAACAGTCACATAACATGTATCCAAAACATGGCACTCTTTTTAGAGGCAATTTGTCCATTCACACAATAGTAGTACTTTGGTAAATTTTGTTCTTTGGAAAATGTGTACACGTTTAAGTATTGGGTGAGAACTATAAGCACCTTCCATCCGTTCGAAAAAATATTGGATAGCGCCCTCTAAATAAAGATGTACACTCTCTTTAAAGTCCCAGTCCGGATCGATAAATGAAATAGCCCAAAACGAAAGCTTATATTTATTATATAATACAACGATTCCAAATTTAGGCGTGTTTTATTGTCCATCTAGAAAGTATTTAATTAAAAAGATGATCGAACCCCAACCAGGCCATCCCTCCCAACACTCGTAAAATTACCCCTAATTTAATGGCACGCGTGATGACGTCAAAGGATGTTAATGGAATGCTACAGCAGTCCTGCGGCCAGGCATGATTGCGTTTCGCCTTTAGAAAACACGTTTGTATTGCTATGTCAGGACAATAGACCCCCTGTGAGCTAGAATGCTATTGTTATGAAATGAAAGAGCAAATTCAATCATACCTGGCCACAGGATTGTTGTAGCATTCCATTAACATCCTTTCACGTCATCACCCGCACCATTAAATTAGGAGTAATTTTACAAGTATTTGGGAGGGGTGGCCTGTTTAAGGATCGATCATCTTTTTTAATGAAATACTTTCTAGATGGACAATAAAAACACATACATTGGGAATTGCTGTATTATGTAGCATATTAGCTTTCGTTTTTGGCTATTTCATTTTTCGGTCCGGTCTGGGACTTTAAAGTTGAACCTCAAAGGAATGGGTGAAAACACCATTAGAAAACAAACACAAATCTCGACAATGTTACCCAGGAATTTAAATTTGAATGCTAGCAAAAAAATAGGAGACACAATATAACAGAATATGAATAAAAAAGTTTATTCACATGCATTCAAAGAGCAGGGCACTTTTTACTATATTGTTCCTTTTTTTTTTAAGATAGCATGGAAATAATTTGAAAGCTCATTATATATATATGGTTATACAAGATTACATTTAAAACGAATAAGCTGACATGCTTGAATGAGCAAAGAAATATTAAATCTCCGGTGATCGCTTGATGGAATGATTATGGCGAGTAATGGTCATAAGACGATAAGATAAAAACAAAATATTACCAAAATATTATTTGATGAAGAGAGCTACGGTCGGTGTAATTATGCAGTATTATCGAAAAGATGATACGATCACAGTGTCGCTTGATGAAGTTGGAAGTATTATAATTAATTGTTGCATGTGTTGGGGGAAATGATGTTATCAACAAAAATAAATCGGATATTACGGGGGAAATGAAACAATAATGACCATTAGGCATGTCCCATAGGATCGCGATACCATTAAAAATAACTTCTAGCTTCAGTACTGTTCATTTCTCCCCATCTTTTCCTTTATAGACATTAGGCCTATAATGACCATGGGAAATTAAGAAGGGAAGGGGTTTCAAAAGGAAGCTTTAAAATGTCTCGACATGCCGCTTTGACGAGTTTGAGGGGCAATGAATAGAAACTTTTGTACAAATAATTATAATGTTAATGGTTGCTTCTTCACGCGTGACGCCCACTGATCTCACCAGTAGTGACCTCTTGGTGACGCTGAATCAAGAACTTAAAGATGCTTCGTGTCATCTGTTCAGTACAATGGTTTCACATTTGGTCACTGATGTAAAGAAGCCTATCGTTTAATCGTCTATTAAAGTCTACATGTAGTAGACAATTAAAATATTGGAGCCCATTGTTTTGTTTTGTTTTTGTTATAGGAAACAATAAATAGAAATTTTCTATTTCTGACAGGAACGCCCAATTATTGTCTCAAGATTTCGGTTGCACTATTCTAATGCCAATTTGAGACAGATTTTTACCACTAATCGTATTGGTACACCCAAGTATGATACTCTACTTGTTATCTCCATTATGTCGTTCTTTGTATCTCTGTCACATTTTCTTCCATCCCATCTATCCTCTCTATTTATCTGTTTTTCTCCCAATCTTTCCTAACTCTATCATTTCTCCTCTCCCTTCACATTCCCTTCACCATTATCCACCTAACGCCTCGTGGGTTTTATTTTCATGTGCAATTTATGCTTCTTCCCTGTCATCTCTCTCTCTCTCTTTGTTTCTCCTTCTCCCTCCCTATCAAAAAAAAATCATAATTTATACACACTAAAAACGCAAAGGGTGGAATGGTGGAAAAGGGTGGAAAAGGCCGAGGATTGACATCCTTTTTCGAAAACGCTGTCACTGCTCGACCCCTAAAAAGGGTGATTTGGCTCTTTTCATCCTTTTTTTCTTTCTCTCTTTCGTAGAGTGTAAAATTCTATCATTTCTCCTGTGCCATCTCACATTTGAACATTTCCCCTCTATTTCTCCAGCTATCGCCTCGTGATTTCCATTTTCACGTTCTACCTATCAACTTATCAAGCTATGTCTATTCTATCTATCTCTCTCTCTCTCTCTCTCCCTCTCTCTCTCTCTCTTTCTTTCTATCTCTCTCTTTCATTCTCTCTCTCTCTCTCTCTCTCTCTCTCTCTCTCTCTCTCCTATCTCTCTCTCTTTCTTTCTATCTCTCTCTCTCTTTCTTTCTATCTCTCTCTTTCTCTCTCTCTCTGTCTCTCTCTTTCTATCTCCTTCTCCCTCTCCCACCCTCTCTCCCTCTCTCTCTCTCTCTCTCTCTCTCTCTTTCATCTCATCTTCCATCCACTCTTCATTGTCCCCTCCCTCCAAGTCTCTTTTCCAATCATTTAATCGTAATGCTCAGTGATAGCAATCACCATCTGACACTCGCCAAGATCTTTAATCATAAAGAAAAGGTTTCCGCGCCCGAATTCCTGGTACATCTCTCCCAAATTGATGCCCTTTTTTGACGGACATTTCCCTTATTATCCTTGTTCTATTGTAGCCCCTCATCAGTGACCCGTCCTCCCACTCCAATTCCCCGCTATAAAAGTCTCATCAATTCTGCAACGAGCGACACTCCTTTGATATTCAAGAAAAAAGATGAGAAATAAAAATACATGTTCATTAACCCTAGCGCGGCCTCTGGAAGAATTTTCGTCGTATAAGGTTGAATGAATGGTAATCAATTAGAAAGCAAGCGTCAAAAAACGTGTAATCTGAAATAAAATACGTGTCATCTCCATAAACTGCATGTGGTCGTTGTGGGGATCCTTTTGATAATAGTGATAAAAGGAAAGGGTTAGATTCGCCAACCCTGAGCAATTTGGCGTGCACTGTAAAAAAAAAAATTATAATAATAATAATAAATAATAATAAATAAAATGTGAATTTTACAGCGCGATGTGTTGTCAGAGGTGATAACCTCTGATGTAAGAAAACAGTTTTGTTGTTAACTTCTCTCTCAAAAATCTATTTCCAACTTTAAAGCTGGGTTACAGTAGCAAAAGGAGAATCGGTAGGCCTACATTGTAAAAAAAAATAATACAGCAAAGTGATGTCAGCAGAGTCGCCATACAAAATGTAATTTTAAAAATAACAGTTTTGCTGTAAATTCTCCTCTAAATAATTAATGAAAGAGCCGAAAAAAAATCATCATAGAGTTCTATAGCTTACACAGTTGGTTAAAACGGAACAAATGTGTTACTCTCGATGTATATTTGTATTTCTCATGTAATTATTTGCAGGAGAAATTTACAACAAAACTATTTTTTATTAATAGATTTTTATGCGACTCTGCTGACAGCAGATTTGCTGAAAAATACAAATATTTCTTACAGCTGTATGGATTGGATCAATATAAATTTAGTCTCACAATATTTTCAAATTCTACATCAACCATGTCAACAAAAAAAACCTATGCGTTCGTTATTGTTATGTCATGATAATAATATCTATAATTATCATACAATAAGAAAAAAAAAACAACATTTTTTTGCGATTGTAGATAATGATATATATTGAGTTAAAAGGAAAAAAAAGTGCAATACCGGCGATAACATACTTATCAAATGGATAGCACATCGCCAGTGAAAATGCTTAAATTCATGAAGTAGGCGCCATGCATATATTCCGCAGAAGTATTTAAGATGTATTGAGATGTAAATACTTGAATTAAAATGTCATAGGCGACACCAGAATATACGAGGCTTGTTAAAATTGTTGAGCAGGGTACTAGAAAAATACATCTCGAGTATAAACATTTCTGCCTTCGACATTTGCGAGATTCATCTGAAAAATGTAGGATACTGTATTTACCTCACAATAGAGAAGACATATTTTTAGTAATTGCAATTATTGTCGCGAGGTGTTGATAAATCACATCTATTTTTTATTATATTTTTCTCTTGATTGCGAATAACCTCTTTCTGTTTTCATTCATCTTTTCTTGATTTGGGGGGATCGTGTAAATTGATTTTGACCGCGTCTCGCTTCGAGTCTTGAGTACTTGACTATGTTTCAAGGACTAGTTCTGAAGTGGGGCACTCGATCCAAGTATTGAAAAAAGTCGAGGCACAGTGTAGTCAGTTTTTTTCTATAATTTGAATTTAACAACATGTGAAGGCAGAAAAATTGAAAAATAGGGTAAGTGCAGCCAAAATTGTTTCTGATATTTACGTGTATATTTAGTGAGTGGTTTAAAACAAAATAAGGGGCACAGGCCAGTTGCCCCCCCCCCCCATCGTCTCATTTGCGCCAACTTTAATCCAATGTTTGCCTGACATAGTGATCTTCATTGCAGGGATGGCCTTAAATCGAGAGACTATCTTCTGTTTAATATAGGTTTTCCCGCCATTTTCATCCCCCATTCACTCAATTACATGTGCGGAGCATTCGATTTAGCTCATTTTTTGGCCTGTGCTTAAAATTACATTTCAATATCGCACTTTAGGAATTCAATTTAATGTGAACAAGCGACCGAAAAAGTACTTAGTCAATCAAAGACGTACAAAATTTTGCCTATTTCACAATGGTTGATATTCAATTTCACATTTAATGTAAACAAGAGCTATTTGTACTTATTTGTATTTTCTATTTCATTTTAAACAATCTATTTAATGCAAAACGTAGTCAATTTCACCAAGTATGGTATATGTATGCTAACGCATGATTTTATAATTGCAAAAGAAATTATGTATCAAAGTCAATCTTTGAAAGGAATGGCCATAGTGTTTTTGCTTATAACTGATTATGATGAATCATATTCATCACCATATCCCACATATAGATTCTGATTCTGGTATAGGCCATGGAGATGGAGAGAGATCGAAATGAACACATCACCCCTGTCTCTCCAGTCCTCTCCAGGGCAATGACTTTATAGCAATGTTATAATTATGTATATTTTTTGTTTCATATATTATTTTGATTTCATAGTCTTTCTTCATTTATTATCATTTTCGGAATGTAGGGACATGTGCCTGAAAAAGGCTCCATGCTTTCTCTCTCTCTCTCTCTCTCTCTCACACACAACAATTTTTTCTTCATTCTCTATCTTTCTTTTATATATGATACATTATGACGTGGATGGCCCTCCATACGCACCACCTCTCCATTCCTCTTCAGGAAATTTATATAAAATACGTTATGGCAATGTTATTTGTATTATTTATATATTCATTATTTAATTTTCATTTTCATTTCATAATCCTCCTTCATTTAATCATCTTCTGAAATGTATAAACATGTGCCAGCAAAGAAAGGCTCCATAATTCATTATTTTCCCCCTACTTAAGCCCCTAAAATTTACCCTTTTCCCGGATAATCGGGAACGAGCATACGGGAACAAGCATATAGCATGAATTTGAATGAACACGTGTCAATTTGAAATATCCACTGGTAAATTTGAATGTCAAAACCAAGCGCAAATTCTCACTGGCGCGAAATTGATTGCACCTTCTGACATTTTTGTTTGATCGAGTCTTTTATGAAATCGAAGTAAAGGAAATTGAACGTTTACTTTATCTTATTGAAGTAAGGGGTTAATGGAACATTCAATATCGCTTGAAATTGAATGAATATTCGTGAAACCGACTGCATGGAGGATGAAAATGGCCGGGAAAACCTATATTAACATCTCACTTTTTACCTGGTCCATTGTTATAGGCATGTTAAATGGCTTGCGTTGAAAACAGGGTTAGAGTTAATGAACAGAATGATGAAGGCTATTCTAGTGGAAGTATTTGAACACCAGTTAAATCATTTTTTGCCGTTAATTTTCTTGCCCTTAGCGGAAGATGGCGCTAGTCTTGTAACAGTTAAGTTCAATATTGAGTTCATGGCGTTGGTTTTACATGGGAATTATATAGTAAATGGGACGCACATTATATGTGGTGTACATGTGATTGTGATCACAGTAATATTAATATTGAATAATATTTCATATAATATCATGGTTCATTTATGAACTGATATGATGTGCCTAATATGAACGTACTTTCATCCCGTATAATTAATCCGTCACAATTATATTATTTATTAATTAGCCAAAATAACATTTTTGAAACATTCGGTCGTAGAGTCATACGTATATCTTTACTAATGACTTGGTAAAACACCCCGTTTTCTAGTACCGTTATTGGTATTCACATTTTGTCATAGAATGATCCGGGGGAGAGAGAAAATTGGTCCCTGTATGTGACCTCCTAAATACACCAATGAAGTAGACATTGGACTTGTACGTCTCTCATGCCAGGCGTTTTTATTTACAGTAATAAAACATACAAAGGAGTACCAATGATTGTATGCAAGCCGATATACCCCTCTTTTCAACTCCTCAAACTTTAACCCCAATAATAAATAAGTCATACAATATCCATGACCCGACATTCTCGGTCGCTCTTGAGTCATGCTCTAGTCACAACCGTTGGTTTGTTAGTCGTGTAACGCGCAATCACCGACTGTTCTTAGCACTGGTGGGGTGTATGCTCTATTTTCCAACGTTCTTATACCCCCCCCCCCAAAAAAAAAATAATAATAATAATAATAATGATAATAATAATAATAATAATAAATAAATAAATAAATAAATAGAATAAAAATAAATAAAAAATAAAAATAAAAATATATAAATAAATAAATAAATAAATAAATAAATAATATATATTAAACAAATAAATAAATGTAAAATAAAAATAGATAAAACATAAATAAACAATAAAATGGATAGATAAATAAATAACATGTAAAAAAAAATAATAGAATAAAATAAAAAAAATTTAAAATTTAAAAGTTGATAATTTTTTTTTTTTAATATTAAACTAAAAAAAGAAAAGTTGTTATCAATGAACATGTAAAATATACAATTATAAAAATGTCAATCATCAAATCAGCATTTAATGTATCTAAGGATGCATGATTCCCTTCATCAATTTTAGGTGCTCAAAATTTTTTCCACTTTTCCAGCGGCGGACCTAGGAAGAAAGAGAGCACATACGGCACATTTGAAGGAGAAAAAAAGGGGGTGGCACAGAAAGCAATTTTCCTAGAAACACTGCTTTTAATAACTTTATTGCTTAATATGTATGATTCAAACACACACACACACACAAAAAAAATAATAATATTCGAGGGGCGGTATCCCCTTGCACCCACACCCGGATCCACCACTTGGTGTTCTCATCAGATCTGTTTATCATTTTTATTTTAGGGGTGCTAAAAAGTAGTCATAAATTGCTCGATGGGCTTCTCTTCCATGCACTGCTGAAAGACTATGCCCTGGTAAAAAGATGTAATCCTGATTATCATGAATGCATCTTTTCACCAGGGCAGGATTATGTAATCCTGATATCATGAATGCATCTTTTCACCAGGGCATAGTCTTTCAGCAGTGCATGGAAGAGAAGCCAAAGAGTGCCAATCCCTAAATCTCAACCGCCCACTATTGAGCAACTACGCCCCATAGCTTTAACCAGTCGTCTTTCAAAAATAGCGGAATCCTTTATTGTCAAGTGGCTTTTAGAAGACATCTTAAATTTCATCGATCTTCATTAGTATCGCAATAGAGCCGGTTTTCAACCTGTCATTATCTTATAAAGTCATTGCATGATAATTGTCTACCATTATTTGTACCGATTTCTCCAAGGCATATGATAAATTGGATCACAAAATTTTGATTAGAAAACTCATTAATCTTAATATCAGATCTGTTATTATAACCTGAATCATGAATTAGAGAATGATCTCAATGTGTAAAATATCAAAATATTTTTGCTGAATACGAAACCACCAATGCTGGTGATCCTTAAGGTTAAAAGTTGTCGCCAATATTATTTTCTTATCATGTTCAAGTGACGCTTATCAAGATCAATCTTGGCCATATTTTAAGATGTTGGCTGAATTAACAGTGCCTTATAAGACAAATATCCATGACGCGCCCAAAAGAATACTTGAGCGATACAAAGAACTTTAAGCCGGATGTGACCTATCATGCGATTGAGATCAGGACAGCGCGGACAAATAAATCGGGACAACAAAAATCGGCTTAAGAGCTTGCTCAGGAAATGCTCGGTCGCTTTTCACCCAAGTAACTTCTTTCAGAAAATAAGAAAATATGCAATCGTATCATCTTTTGTCATCTTCTATGGGCAAAAAATGAAGCTCAATGGAGGGATGTTAAGTACCTTGACCTTTGAATATCCTTCCCCTCTTCCTCCCCTTCCTCTTCATCCTTTCACCCACCATTTTCTACCTTTTTTTTTTTTTTTTTTTTTTTTTTTGACCGTTCTCAGTTGTTTTCAGTTTACAATTCAATGAAATATAATTTTCAACAATAATTGTCAACCTTTATATTGTAAAACATACTGATGAATGTATCATTTAATTTGGGTCTAAGATATACTTGGTCTCACTTGCCCTATTGACCTATTCGTCCAATAGCGAAATGGTCTAATTGCATTTTTGTATAATGTCTAAAGGCCACCGCACACCTTACGACTGGTCTACGATCCGATTTTAGAACAAGTCGCATTTTGCTTATTTTCCGAAAATATGAATGAATAGAATCTTATTACAAGAGGTTTAAATTAACTATAAGAATATTGATATCGAATTTCGGAAAATCGCAAGCCTTTATTTTATAGAAGTAAAGGGCAAATTAGTTTGAAATCGTAGCCAATCGTGCGATTGCTATGACGTCATTACGATTATATATTGAATTCGCTTTTATTTTAATAATGACGTTACATAGTCACTGATTTGAACATTCCTGCGATGATTTAGAACTCTGTACAGTATGATGTTATATTTCTAAATATCCACATCAATGTTATGACGTTTTATTACACAATCAGGTCGCAGACCAATCGTAAGGTGTGCGGTGGCCTTAAATGAATATTGGTCTATTACCAGTTTGTTACTGGAATTAACCAAGTGGTGATAGACCAATTGGACATTAGACGAACTGGACATTAGACGAAATTGGAATTAGACGAAATGGTAAATAGGCGAAGTACTACTTAGACCAAAAGGTAATTGGACAAATTGGTTATAGAATGAATGGAATTAGACCATGCGGAATGAGACCAAATGGACATTAGTCAAAGTGGGTTTAGACCAAGAGGCAATTAACCGCCCGATGCAGGCTGGGGGACAAGCACTTGCCAAAAACACGCAGGAGCGGGTGTGACTATAGCATCCAGGGTGCATAGAAGGTGTAGGGTTATATTACACATTCATGAGTCTGTAGACTCGCGCGAGTATAAAGTTTTATCATTCCGAAAATACTGTCGCTCGCATCCAATGGCATGTCAAGGAATGAGCTGTCTATTAATACAGATACGAAAATATTATTAGTTGTAAATGTATACGCACTTACAAAGGAATCTAAGCCTATACCAACCAAATTTTAATAAATATGTTCCTCATTTGCTTGCGTTGTATTCAGTGAACAGCTCATTTCGGGGTTCTTTTATTGTTCGTTGATGCGTGCAAAAGCCTTTGAGTATGCGAGAACTAGATCAGACCCGGAGATTTTGCAGATTTTTGAGTCAACATTGAAGGGGCGTGGGATAAGCTGGCCGCAGAGAAAGGTTCCATCTTCATAAAGTCCAGCCAGCGCATAAAACTGGTAAGTTATTATCACCAAATTTTACTTTGGAAGAGGTGTATTTAGACCAGTTTACTTAACATATTCAAATTTTATGCATACTTTTTATACAATGGTTCTTGACAACCTTAAAGCTTGCCTGAGGCTTACCTGATATAGCAACACCTAATGTATGCAGGCTGGATTCCATGTATTGTAGTTCATTCTTTTATTACAGGTTGTTTGAGTACCTTTTTACTATGTCGCCAGGAAAGAAACATGGATAAATTATAATAACTTATTAAGCTGGCCTGTTGATTTACATTTACTTCAATTATATTATTCCTTGTTATTGTAGAGCGCATATTATAGACAGATAGAAGGGGAAAAGGATATTATGGGCTATATCGTCACATCATTTGAATGGTTTTCGTGTCTGCACATGGACGCTGGACTCAAACAAAATAATAGTAGAACAATATCACGATGTTTTTATTTTATACAATTATGTTATTAATTTTACATCAATTTCCATTAGTCCTGTTCACTATGTTATGGGTGTTTCTTTTTCTGAGGATAAGTTCATTACTAACTATACTCTTGTTATTAAAAGAACATACACTATTTGGAATCCAATTTGCATACATAAGTTGCTGCTATGCCAGACATCTCGCGCATAACGGCCTCGGCTTACGAAGAAACGGAATGGACGTAGTAGAGACCTATTTGTTTACGAATTCACTAGACAAGCTTGGCCAGCAAGCCTCTTCAGGATTTGGAACGCGTAATACCCCGTTCACACTGGACGAGATCTTACTACTTTTTAAAAAAAATATTGCGAACATGCCCAATATGCATGATATGTGTACATACGAAGTGGACGTAGAATATACTTGTTATGATCTGTGTACGAACGTGAAGGACAGAATTGGACGGCAAGAACGGGAAGACAATCCCATTATTTTAACATGTTACAAAAATCAGACTGTCTTCCCTCTTTCGAAATTGAACGGAGTTAAAACGTACTTTAAACGAGAGGGACTTACTATAAACGTGAAGGACGTACTACGAACGTGGTGCCGCACGTTTATAATGCTACACGGACAGTCTTACCGAAGATTTGGACGTGCTGCGAACGGTAAAGGAGGACTCCAGGCTGAAAAAATGAAAATGTTTTGCAAAGTAAAGTAAAATTTAAAAAGCACAACACTGAAGATTTTATCAAAACCGGATGAGAAATAGTAAAGTTAGGTTTTGAAATTTTTTAAGGCGTATACTACATGAAATCCTATTAAATTTCATGTACCCATTTACAATGCAGCGTGTGATTTTTATGACCTCCGTAATAAAATACATGTACTTGAATTTCTTTGATTTTCTCCTTCTCTCATCTTTCATTATTTCCTATGTATTTCTTTTTTTTTCTCTCTACTTTTTTCTATCATTTCTTATGTATTTCTTTCTGTTTCTCCTTCTTTCATGTTGCATTTCTTCATTTCTGATCTATTTCTCTGTTTTTTTCCTTCTTCCATCTCCTTTTTCATTATTTCCTATTTATTTCTTTGTTTTTCTCCTTCTTTCCTCTTCTTTTTTTTTTAATCATTCCTTATATATTTTTTTGTTTTCCACTTCTTTCTCTTTCTTTTCTATCATTTCTTATTTATTTCCGTGTTTTATACTTCTATCACTCTCTTTTCTGGATATTCTTATGTATTTCATTGTTGTTTTTTTTTATCCCGGTGCTGTAGCAGAGTGCCTTCACACTGAAGGCACTCCGCAACAGCAGCGGGACTGTGCTGTTTATATGGTTTGAGCGCGATAGTTTATCGCGGCGTTATAGCGGAGCGAGGTTATCCCGTGATAGTTTATAGCGGGTCCAAGCATTCACACTGAAGGCAACACCGCTACAGTCGCAGGACAGTCCCGCGACTGTATGTTTGAGGCCACTGTGAATGGGGTAATACTGAAATAAGTAAAAGTACTTGTGATTTGAACATTCCATAAGGAGTAATCCCTGTTTTTATGTCCAATGTTCAGAAAATCGGGATAATCGGGATTTCATATAATAGAATACACAAGAAGTAGTCGGATTGTGACATCATCAGCTTGCTCATTTGAATATGCATGAGGTTATGTCAAAAACTGTTTCCTAAAAAAAATCAAAACCTAAGAAATTCATAAATTTGCTATTTTTTATCCGATTTTGATGACATTGTAATTGTTGTGCTTTTTAAATTTTACTTTATTTTTCGAAACATCCAAACCCAAGCCTGGAGTCGAACAAGCAGTTGACTTATTCTGAACAGGACATCAACATGATCAACGGATTGCTGATGAGATAAAAACGAGATAGACGTAATGGCCCGAATTCACAAACGTGGTTTAGTTAGTCCATGGTCTAAATCAATTGTTTAAACCACGGATTTAGACCATGGTCTAAATTTTGGTATTCACAAACCACCTGATTTAGACCATGGACTAACTAAACCACATTATTATGATTCTGCAAAAGTTATGAGTTCCAACCCGACCAAAACCCGTTTTACATGTTTAAAGAACGGGCGAGGACGTTACAGAACTACCTCGGTTCGTTCAATATTAATGATTTTGTTGACTGTACCATGCCTATCAACTACCTGACTACGCATTCTGAAAGCCAGAATACTGCATGTATACCGCGTTTACATTGCTCGGCTCTCGTGTCGAATCCCCAGGAAGGGTTCAACTCTGGAAAGAGCGAATCTGTGATCATTTATACACAACTAAAAAGGCGAGTTCAACAGGGACGTCTCCCAGGTCATGACCGGAAGTAAAGGGACGTCAATAATGTGTGTTGTGATGTATAGCCAAATTCGCACTCTGACCTCAAGGCCATCGACTTCGACCCGGATTTCTGTTTACACACAGAAAATTGCCGTGTCGAACCCGCTTCCCGGATCGAAACCTACGATTTTGGCGGGTCAAAAAGGCGTGTCGAACTTGGGTCGTGGATCACGTTTACATGACATAAAATTGTCGTGTCAAACACAATTACCGTGTCGAACCACCGAGCCGAGTCACAGTGTAAACACGGTAGGCTAATAGTAGGCCACTGATACGCTTCAGCAGCTCATCCTTTGGAACCATTGTATGAAAATCGTTCAATATTAATGATTTTGTTGACTGTATTATTCGAGCAGGCCTATACTACCAACATAATATGGTAACTCAGCTGGTACCAAATTTCATTTTTCCAAAGCACTCAGTAATCAGATAATGGTGATGAATGTAGTTATCATTATCATTATTCATAGGCCTACATCAGTAAGGCACTTATTTTATAAAATACATGTAGGTTTCTCTAAATTCATATCAAGGGGTGAAGGGGTAGAACAAATTTGAAAGAGAGGACACTTTATCTGAAGAAAGGGGCATTTTAGTCCAGGCTAGAGACCATGTAACCTTGTTTTTTTATATATACAATGTTTTTTGATGGTTCTTTGTCAATTCGAGGGTGCTGATTCCGAATCCGATGAGTGCCAGACGCGAAACCTTGAGCATTTTTCGCAAATCGCGAAAATTCAAAATCGCCGCCAAAATGGCTGCCAAAATGTGAAAATGAGCATTCCAAGGGTATTTCTGAGGTTGTTTTGGTGGTTTCTTGTCAATTTGAGGGTGCTGATTCCAAATCCGATGAGTGCCAGCCGCGAAACCTCGCGGATTTTACGCTAATAGCTAAAATTCAAAATGGCTGCCAAAATGGCCGCCAAAACTGGAAATCAGTATTGCAAGGGCATTTCTGGGGATGTTTTGGTTGTTTCTTGTCAATTTGAGGGTGCTGATTCCAAATCCGATGAGTGCCAGCAGCGAAACCTTGCGGATTTTATGCAAATTTCTAAAATTCAAAATGGCCTCCAAAATGGCCGCCAAACTGGAAATCAGTATTCCAAGGGTATTTCTGGGGTTGTTTTGGTGGTTTCTTATTAATTCGAGGGTGCTGATTCCAAATCCAATGAGTGCCAGTCGCAAAACCCAAAAGATTTTACGCAAATCGCTAAAATTCAAAATGGCCGCCAAATTGAAAATGCGTATTCTATCGGTATATCTGAGGGAGTTTTGGTGGTTTCTTGACAGTTCGAAGGCCCTGATTCCAAATCCGATCAGTACCAGCCACAAAAACATAAATAATTTTATGTAAACCGCTAAAATTCAAAATGGTTGACCATAAATATGAGACTAGTTGAAATATCATATAACATGCTTATGGCCCTCAGTCATTAAAAATATATGGGTATTTTTACGTGGTTTGAAATTGTCTGGGAATTTGAGGCTGATAATTCAAAATACAGTTAGTTAGAGACAATTGAGTACATATGTAATGCTACACTCACACAGACACTTACGTTTAGATACGTTTTTGTTGTATAATCCTTATTTAATCTTCTATTCTATCATTTCTTTGGGAATTTTTTGTTTTATCGGATGAACGAAATTATCACTTTTTCCACAGCTGACTATAGCTGGAAGGCATCGGTGGGGATCCACAGAAAAAGGGGGAATTTTGCATACGGATGAAACTCAACTAAGTGTAAAAAAAAAAAACAACAACAAAACAAAAGAAAAATGAAAAGAAAACTGACAACCAAGTCATGTAAAAATCTACTTCATGGCTACATTGTCAATATGATAATAAGTTATAAGACTCTTTTGGCCGTTTACTGTCATAGGGTCCCAAAGCAAACCGTGCTCCCAGCGTTGAACCATTGAGGCTCCGCCACCACGAAAATGCTCTCCAAACATGATTATTTTCCTAATCAAAATCACTGTTACATATTCTCTCAGGTGTTAATTTTTTGGGGCCATCGTCCTCCAAGAAGGTCATCATATAATGGGGTAGAATGAGGTCGGTCGATCGGCCCAAAGGAAATTGACAAGAAAAGACAAAAAAAATCGTCAAATCTTACGGGGGCACTTATAGAATTTGAAATAAAAAATGCATTTTTATTATATTCTTCCAATCTTTATGGAGGGCGCCTGCACCCTCCGCCCCCTGGATCCGCGCCTGACATGTACATGATGTAGGCCTATATCGTCCCTCTATTCAGAACATATTTTTTTATTAAGTCGTGTTCGATCATTTAGTTGTATGTAAATGCCTCCTATTGTTCAATAAACTACGAAAGGGTCAATAAGGGAAACCCAGTATTTCATTTACAGCCTCTATTCTGTCGGGAAAAAAAACCCATGAATTTTTCATGATGTCACGATCACTCACAAGCCAGCCTTTTAATTATAAAAAGTTGTATTATGTCTGTAAAAGTGCGGTGAGACATGATTATAATTTTGCATGTCTTACATGCGATATACAATAAGAAAAAAAAATCCAAGAATGAATCATGTGACCATTTTGCTTTCAGTAAAATGGTAAACGTTCTATCTAGGTCTCGCGTAATGTTGTATGAGCACCCTTAAATTGACAAAAACTCAGTAATATTCACGAATTTGCTTTCATTTAGAATTAATAAGCTTTTCATTAATGGTGGCCCTCTTCAGCTGCTTATGCCATTTGCGTATAAAAATTCAAGGTTTCCCTGAAAAATACCCATCGAATTTGAAATCAACTCACCAGATTTTTGAATCAGCATCCTCAATTGAAAGCAGTTACATTATATACAGTTGAGGCCAAAAGTTTACATACACCTGGTATGAAAACATATAATACAATTTTTACTACCCTTAGAACATTGGCATCATTTGTTTCGACGAATATGGTTAGGGTTCATATCTACTTTGTTTTCAAAGAGTATTTTTTAATTCAGGATATTTAGAAACATATATGGTTGATCTTACTTCAGTTGTGATGATGCTGCATGTATTTTGCTTTATTTTTCATTTTTTCACTTGTTGAAGCTGTTAACAAGCTTTCTATATACTTCTCCTGAGATTATTGTCCATTCTCCAGCGAGATTGCAACAATTCAGTCACATTACAACTTTCCTTTGGCGAATACCATTTTTGGGGTCTGCCCATATGGTTTGTACAGGGACTTGGTCTAGACATGTGACAACCCCTCCGTAATCTCCCTTTTCTCTCTTTCACCCACTGTAACACCATGAACACAATTCAAACGAATGTTTGGGTTATTATGATGATTAAAGACTCAATTTTAATATGGTTCCAATTTCAGGCTGGCATATTGATATGATGCTGCATGCTCAACATCACTGACACTAAACGAACAATGTGTAACCCCATTGATAAACCGATTGATTGTAAAATATGATGTTGGAGTATGTAGCATCATATCAATATGCCAGCCTGAATATTGGACCATATTAAAATTGAGTCTTTATCACAATAACACAGAAATTCATTTAGATTAGTTAGAGTGAGTAAAGAAAAGGGGGATTAACGAGGGGTTGTCATATGTTTAGACCAGATCCCTGTACAAACATATGGGAATACCCATAAATGGTATTCGCCAAGAAACCTGCAAATGGGACTTAATATTTTCAATTTTGCTGGAGGAAGGACAATAATCTAAGGAGAAGTATATTAGAAAGCTCTTTGACAGCTTCAACAAGTGAAAAAATGAACAAATGAAGCAACATACAGGCAGCATCATCACCAATTTTGGTTAGAGTATGTAAACTTTTGACATTGAATTTTTGCAAACTGAAGTAAGATCAACCATATATACGTTTCTAAAATAACTTGAATTAAAACATACTCTCTGAAAACAAAGGTCATGTGTTATGAACTCGCCACCCAAAAAGGGTGGTGCTGTTACGCTTTTTGCTATTTCTCAGCATTAATTTGTTCATATTTTCCAAGTAAGAGGTTTACGTAAATTTGATCTCATTTTAAAGCTATATTACTGTGCTCGCTCCCTGTGAAGTTTCATTGTTCTAGGTCACGTTCTGGTGAGTTACAATGGTTTAGGTTGAGGATAGTAGGGTGGTGCGGAAGCGGCGCTGCCTGTACAAAGTTAATGGGAAATTTTACATTTTTGTGTTGATTTGGGGAAAACTTGAATTTCTCTGCCAAATTTTGGCTTATGACTGTAAATTTGGTACCAAACTAAAGCTTATAAATTGCTTTATACCATAAAATCACTGAACAATAGGTTTGATGTCACAAAAGTACCAGGAAGACCCAACAATCATTATTGACCTAAAAATGCAATCCTCCTGTACAAAGTCATTAGGAATGAGAGATATTGCAGTACCGTTGGGGAACTGCAATATCTCTGCCAAATTTAGCCTATTTTTGTAAATTTTGCACCAAATTGAAGCTTATAAACTGTTTTATACCATCATATCACTTAAACAATATGTTTGATGGTGCAACAGCACTTGGCAGGACTCAACCCCCTCATGAATTTGAAAAAGTCTTTATTTTCGGGGCTAAATTTCAGATCTTCATATTTTCAATTTAAATTGTAAACCATAATTAATTATACCTCATTTGAAAGGTCTGAATATTCTCTATCATAATATAATAATACCATTACTATTTGCTGATAATAGATGACTTGATGATAAAAAATGAAAATTAAAAAAAAAATCAAAATTTCCTGAAATTTTTCAGAATAACTTTTTTATCTTGCACCTGGTATAATTATTCAATGCAGATTTAGATTCTTTGATGAATTTCCTTTCAGAAAATGAAAGTTTTGATATAGTAGGGTGTATACTTTAGAGATACAGGTCTTTGAAGTGAAAAACATTGTTTTTGTAGTCAAATTGGCATGTAACGCAAAAGGCGGCGAACTTATAACACGGCCCAAAGTAATATGATACCTAACCACATTCATCAAAATAAATGATGCCCAATGTTCTTAGGGTTGTAAAAATTGTATTTATATGTTTTCATACCAGGTGTATGTAAACTTTTAGCCTCAACTGTATATAAAATAACATTAGAATAAGCGTTTTTATTTCACTTGGAGACCGTTTTTAATATTAGCGGGGTTTCGCGGTTGGTACTCATCGCCGGGGTTTGGATCAGCACCCTCAAATTGACAAGAAACCACAAACAACTCACCTCCGAATAATACGCATTTTCATATTTTGGTAGACTTTTTGAATTTAGCGGTTTACAAAAATTCTGTATGTTTTTGTGGCTGGTATCAGCGCCTTCGAATTGTCAGAAACCACCAAAACTCCAAAGATATACCCATATACGATATACCCATAAAATACACATTTTCATTTCATTTCATTTAGGTTTTTTCCACAATCATCTGCATATTAACAATGATACATAGTCAATACATGAACAATGCAATATGAAAACATAATGTATTCATAATAAAGATAACATAATTACAGCAGTAAAACACATGCTAAAAATAAGTTCAATGCATCGACAAAGGCTGGTTTAATACTTAGCAGATGAGTGAAGGAAACCTTGGAAGCATTGCTTGTAAATAAGGTTCCCTTTCGTTGTACGTATATTTGTATGCATAAACAAACGAGACAACAATTAAAGGAAAGCAAATGAACAAAAAGAGTAAGGACAAACAGTGAGAACCAAAAAAAATGACAAAGAAAACAAACAAAAATGTAAACAAAACAACAGTGTGCTGCAGCCAATCAACGCATAATGCAATAAAGTGATATCCAAAGTAGTGAACAGTGATGTCATTGACCTCATGCTTCTTCATACTGAAGTAAAGTTTCTGTTTCAGATGATGTTTGAAAGTATTTAAGTTAGGCAATTGTTTGAGTGTCGTGTCCAAGAGTTCCAAATAAACGGGTCCAGTAAAAATCACATTTCTTTTGCGAAGGACGGTCCTCATTCTATGTAATGAAAAAAGAAGATTGACGGGTAGGATAATTATGCAATTGCTGATTTTCCTGAAATAAGGAAGTAATTGCACCAGGAATTCATTTGAGTTTAGCTGAAACATAAAACAACCTAAAAAGAAATTGTACAATCGTGTATTTTCAAAATTTTATTTTCTAAAAATAATTTGTTTGTGTGACTCAATCTTCGGTGTTGCAAATTATTCGAATAACCCTTTTTTGAAGTATTATAATTTGTCCAACTGATAATTAAATGAATTGCCCCATGCAAGCAAGCCATAATTGAAGTAAGGTAAGATGAGCGTTGAATATAAGCTTTTCAAAATGTATTTAGGAAATGACCATTTCAGTTTATTGATTATTCCAATATTCCGCGATAACGTTTTACTTAATGTAAATTGTGTCTTTCCAAGAAAGTTTATTGTCGATAGTGAGGCCAAGGAATTTTAACGAATCAACTAATTTTATAACAGTTTCATTTATGCAATATTACCAGGTAGATCTGAAATAGAATGGCTAAATAGCATACATTGAGTTTTATTATATTCAAGGAAAGTTTGTTTGCACATATCCACTCTTCTACATTCCTTAGTTCAGTATTGACTGTTTCTAATAAAATGAGGGGTCATGATGAGAAAAGAATACAGAAGAATCATCGGCAAATAATGTGAACGATAAAGTCTTGGACGAATTTTGAAAGTCGTTCATGTACAAGATAAATAAAAGAGGCCAAGGAGTGATCTCTGAGGACACCGCAGAGTAAATGTTCAAAAGGTGAATTAATACCATTAATAGTTACAAATTGAGCCCTGCCCATGGATAGCTTCTGAACCACTCCAAGCCCTTCACGTATGCCATAATGAGAAAGTTTGTATATAGAATGTTGTGATCAATAGTGTCAAAGGCCTTGGAGAGGTCCAGAAACGTCCCAAGGGCATGACAATGAACATCATTCGCAGAAGTAACGTAGTTAATAAAATGTAGAATGGCATGTACTGTAGAATGTTTTTGTCTGAAACCGAATTGGGAATCAGAAAAATACTATTTTGGACTAAAAATGTCACTGTGCGATCATAATTAATTGTTCTAATAGTTTAGAGATTGAAGATAAAAGGTATTGGCCTGTAATTACCCGAGTCTAAACGGTCGCCTTTTTTAAAAATTGAAACTACTTTAGCAATTTCATTATTTTTGGTACTATACCAAGGGTCATAGATAAATTAAAAATGTATTCTAAAGGATTTACAATTTGTGTATGATGTGTTTTAATAAGAAATTGCTAATTTCATCGTGGCCCGTACTCCGCTTGTCTTTCATATTCTTTAAATTTTTAATATTCAGATGGGTTGGTTGGTTTAAAAAAATAGAATTCTGATTTTGGTTCTTTAAAAACGAATCGAATTTTTTAGCACATTAGGAATTTTCTTTGCAAGATTAAGTCCAATTTTTGAAAAATATTGGTTAAAATGGTTCGCTATGGATTCGTCATCTTTAATAATCCTATTATCTTCTCGAATTTGATTAATATCATTGATTTTGCTCTTTCTGTTCAAAGCTTCATTATTATCCCATGTTTCTTTATATTTGATTTCTTTTTTTTTCAAACTGTTTACAATAATATTCTGTTTCTCATTCGCAAGAGTTTCGTTAATTATTTATATTTAACATATTTAACACGAAGTTTAGGGGTGGGATTTGCTCGAATTTATAGAACAAGTTATTCTTCATTAATTGATCTTAATAGTGACTTGGAGACCCATGGATTAGGGGTTCGTGCCTATATTTGAAAATGTACATTTTTCTAGTGGAATACACTCATCAAGAGCATTTTTGAGAGTATGAATAAATTTATCGTAAGATGCATTGAATCTAGAACTAGGACCTGTGACCAATCGACCAATCCAAGTTTCTCCTTAATTTGCCGATTTTGAGGGTGTAAATTTTCTTATCATTTTGAAGAGGGTTGTGATTTAATACCACCAAGAATATTCCAATTTTACAATGAACTGGACAGTGATCAGAAATATCAGAAAGAATAATACCAAGTTCTACTTTTAAGTGGTCAATGTTTACAAAAATATTATCATGAGAGTACACGACTGGGAAGATAAACGTGTGGGTTTGGATATCGCTGGAACAAAAGAGTAGAGAGAGAATGTATCAAGAAATCACGAGAAAATTGAATATCATTACACTTCAACAAGTCAACATTGTAATCCCCATGAGAATACAATGTTTATTTTGTAGAATAGGGTGATCAAGCAGGTGCTGCATTTCTAGTAAAAATCATCATGACTAGAAGATGGGGGGCGATAAATAGAACCAAACTTATATTTTTTCTTGTTTTCTAAAACAATTTCTATAAAGACTGCTTCCATTGTTACATTCATGGTATTTATATCAGTAAGTACGTTGAACGTAAAGTGGTCTGGAACATACAACGCAACACCTCCTCTCTTCTATTTACACGATTATTATATAATAGATTATGATGAGAAGAGAGTACATGGAGTGAGGTTTTTCAGTTAGCCAGGTTTCAGTAAGACTAATAATAAAGTTGTTGACATTGATATTATCCAACAATAAAGTTAAGTGCTCAAAGTTCTTGTTCAACTGCGAATATTAAGATTCAAGAAATTCATATCATTATTTGTACAGCTTTTACAATTTTCGATAAACTGATTTTGAGTATAATATTTTGATTCAGAAACGAAATGATATCATTGGGGTCAAATTGAATAACATCGTCAAATTTTCTATTTAAATTGTCAGAGATGGTTTTTTCATACTGATTATCAGAGAGTGTGGAGGTCCGTATTTTGTAGTGAATTAAATAAAATGTCGAGATCAATATCATTCATTCTGCGAAAGGAAAATCACCCATAATGGCATACAAAGGAAATGAAGAATGTCAATGCGGAGTACAAAGTTGTAAAAGTAAGAAAAGGTTGGCTAACAGCAGCACAAAAATCTACACACAAAAGACATGATAAACGAAAAAGGAACGAATTGAATACATAAATTATAAATGATATTCATTACACATGCAACATACATTATCAATATAGAGGCAATTTCATGATATCAGCTTCGACCATATAACCCATGGTACTTAATTCAAAGAAGGAAATAAAAGGAAGCGAATTCAAAGGAAGACTGAAAAAAAAAACTCGATTGATAAACAGGTGCCTTAATTCATGCAAGAATTTCTTTCATGAGAAATCTACATAAGAAATTCCTTAACAAGTGCTTCTATGTATAAATAAAAGAAAATTACGACTCAAGGAATGTCATTGTTCGACACAAGTACTGTGCTTACATTCACGCTAGTAACGGAATTGGAATGTACAAACGTTTCTGTAGCATAGCACTTTTTTCATTTAAAAAGGCATCTTTATGACTACCACATTTAGATTTGCATTATTAAGGTAATTCATGTCAACACACTCACCAAAAGCTGCAAACCTTTTTCTTAAAACAAACTGAATAAACTTATGTATGTTATGCATGAAAGTTCAGTCTCTATATACTCATAACTTAAAAATGACATCCATCTGCATGAGTTTCTCTAATAAACTTTCTCTACAGGTATCTGTATGTAGAGGGAAAGGAGGAATTAGAGAGAATAATAACTGGATAGCACATATACTCCCCAAAATATTTTTCTTTAGAGAGTGACTATACATATAATTGAATGAGACTTAAAACAATCGTTTATGTATAATAATGAGCATTTGCAATATTTTTATCTAATTAATGTTTATATGTCCTTTTTACTCTTTTTTACATTCTAGACTCCTGCTACATGTAAGTGTAAATAAGACGAGAGTTATTTTAAATATAATAAGATTCACAACAATTTTGAATTATATATAGAAATAAATTTTTCCAGTAACTTCTTCATTCACCTGTTTAAACAAAATTGAATGATTATAGCAAATACAAGAATGTCATGAATGTATGATAATATCCAGCTCGTGGTATTTTTACATCGAATAACAATAAATCAGATCCTCTTTGGACCGACCTTGGTTGATTTATTTAGGTTCACCAACATGTTTGAAAATGAATACGAAAATAGCAACAAGCCTGTTTATTCATACATTATACAGAGTCTAGAACGCCTTTCTTTCTTTTTCTTTCAGTTTTTGTTAAAAGACAACAAAACACCATAATGGTACTTTACCTCATCATAATATAATCAACACATAATGAATGAGTCTTTGTTATGTTTCTAAATTAAATGAACCCATAAACATTGCCAATAAAGGCAAGGGTTAAAAAGAAAATGAACCGATATACATTCTATATCTTTTAGTAATATAACTATGAGTCATCAGTTCATTAGCACTTGGAAATGTGGGGAAAATGATGCAGGTATTACTGCAATCACAGGATTCATATAAATTTCACTTTATTTATTTCCAAATAATGGAGAAAAAGTTTCTAAATTAACAAAGGAGGGCTAGGGGGTAAAAAAAAAGAAAATGGCTGACAGATCTTTCAGCAATAGTAAACTTTTATAAAAATAATTTTCAAGAGTATTTTCATGTTTACCCCAGTTTCATAATTATTATAGGTCCTATACACGTTTGTAAACATCTAGCAATTTTTTCGATTTAAACTTGTTTTTTACTTCCTGGAGAGTAGAACACAGAATAATACTGAATCACACTAATTTATAATAATCAAAACAAGACTATGAATGGCTCATATTATTTTTTATGACCAATTCACTTAAGAGAGAGGTAAGAATAAACAATATTAATAATCAATTTTCTAGGTATTCACACATTTAGCCCATAATTGTTACATAACATTTGCATGTAATAAATTTTTGAAACTAATAACTTTATGAAGTATTTAACTTTTCTCACATAGTAGGAGTCAATCAGTTCCAAGCATTTTATATCAGGAGGTGACGTTATTCCACTTGCCCTGGGAACCCTTATCTCTCACTTGGAGCTGTAGTTTGACACTGACAGATTGATCCTCGTCGATTTATTCTTCTCCTTTCTGATTTTATGGCTTCCATTTCAAGTAGGTATCTTTGACGCTTTAATCCGGGAGGGAGATCCGTTAAGATTCTGAGTTGAGGGTATAGAGCAGAAGGTTGATCAGTCGGCTGGTCTCCGTTGTTACTAGGCATTTTTTTCTTTCTATATGCATTGAAGACTTCATCTCTCTCCATCATCGAAGAAAATCGAATTATTATTGATCCGGGCTCGCTTGCTGTTGCTGGTTGCGACGGGGTAGACGGTGGACGTTGACAAAACTGATCTCGTGTGAGATTCCAACATCTTTGCACCACATTTTTCACAACATCGAGAACATTTTCTCCTTTTTCCGTGCTTTACTCCATACAATAATAAGTTCTGCTTCCTATCGTGAATCTCAAGTGCTAACAATTTATCATTAGCTCCGAAGCCAACCTTTTTGATTCATCTTTCATCTCTTTGGAATCATTTTCTATTTTTTCCATCCTATCCGAGGAGTCGGATGCAGCTGCCTCAAGATCTACAACTTTTGCTCTCACTTCTGTTATTTCTTTCCTCATTGACGTTATGCTACTATTTAACAGGTCAAGTTTTCGATGATTTTATTCGATGTTTTAACAATTCTGCACGGCTTACCGGTTCTTTGTCATGTTTGTCAGTCGTCGGCGCCATCTTGCTTGAGACGGGGAGTTCTGGCTGAACGGCCTGGTGGTTACTTTGCGTGCTGTACTTGTATCGGTATGTGGTATACACATGGGCGTAGCTTTACTGCATGCAGCCGAGGATTTAGTCGAGGTATCTTGACCCTTTTTTTTTCCTTCGAACAGAGGGGATATGGTTGTCTAACGAAACTTCCTCCTCAGAATCACTCATGGCGTTTTACTTTAGCGTTAGGTCATGCTGTCCGCCTTCCAACATTACGTCGAAACGGTCGAAATAGACGATTTTAATCAAGAGATTGCCGTCATGCCGTCATGATTGCCTCGCTAACATCCGGGGATTCCTTTTCAATTGGGCGGCCATTTTGGCGGCCATTTTGAATTTCAGCGATTTGCGTAAAATCCGCGAGGTTTCATGGCTGGCACTCATCGGATTTGGAATCAGCACCCTCGAATTGACAAGAAACCACCAAAACAACCCCAGAAACACCCTTGGAATACTCATTTCCAGTTTGGCGGCCATTTTGGCAGCCATTTTGAATTTTAGCGATTTGCATAAAATCCGCAATCACGGCTGGCACTCATCGGATTTGGAATCAGCACCCTCGAATTGACAAGAAACAACCAAAACTTTCCCAGAAATGCCCTTGCAATACTGATTTCCAGTTTTGGCGGCCATTTGGGCAGCTATTTGCGTAAAATCCGCGAGGTTTCGCGGCTGGCACTCATCAGATTTGGAATCAGCACCCTCAAATTGACAAGAAACCACCGAAACAACCTCAGAAATACCCTTGGAATGCTCATTTTGACATTTTGGCGGCCATTTTGGCGGCCATTTTGAATTTTCGCGATTTGCGAAAAATGCTCAAGGTTTCGCGTCTGGCACTCATCGGATTCGGAATCAGCACCCTCGAATTGACAAAGAACCATCAAAAAACATTGTATATATATAAAAAAAACAAGGTTCGACACTTTTCCTATGGGGCCTAGCCTGGACTATTTTGGGCAACTGGCATGAAAAGCAAGACAAAAGCAAAAACAAAAGCGAGCATGAGCCGATTTTTTTTTTTAAAAGCTCAAAATAGACCAGTTCACAAATTCTAAGCACACTAAGTTTTTTAAACAAATGTTTTTCTTGACAACACCCCCCTCCCCATAGGAAAAAAATGTTTTTCTGGACAACCCCAAAGCTTGTCCGAGGCTTGCCTGACATAGGAACAATTAATGTATTCAAACTGGATTCAACATTATTGTAGACTATTATTAAATAACAGGTTGCTTTAATACATCATTCCTATCCAAGACAGAATCGTCAATGAATTGTAAATAATAATTCATTTACAACTTATGCGGCGGTCACAACTCCCCATACCTTCGACATGTTCGACGTGCAACTCCCTACGATGGATTTCGTAGAAAAATCTTGCAGCGCAGGTACCTCGCAGGCACGTTGCATGTACGACGTGCAGGAAGTTTTTCCAATACCCTTACTACAGAAACACAGGAATCGTAGAAATTGACCAACGACCTGTGCATGCATTGTGCAATCAACGCAGGCTACGTTGATGGCACGTGCCCCGTAGCCTACGACGAGTTGTGACCGCCGCATTACGCGTGTGAGATGGGATCAGTGGATAGCCCTTAAAAAATATTCTACCTGCGTTTGATTCAATTCATTATACTTAATATTTCCACGTAAAAAAAGGCACATTGCAAGCAGTTTAAACAATTATAAATAGACCGGTTTACTAAGTTATTATAATTTTATGCATACTTTTGAAACAAAGGTTGTTCTTGACAACCTGAAAGCTTGCTTGAGGCTTGCCTAAGGGTGGTATCTCATTTCGCGGAAACAAAATTGAGACAGATTTGCCAGCATGGCATTGCACGAGATCTGTCTCCGCTGTATCCGCGACGGATTTTTTTGTGCCACAGAAGACAGATCTAGTACAATGCCATGCTGGCTAATCCGTCTTTTGTGCCACGTAACCTTTTGTACGTGGCACAAAATATTTCGTCGCGGAAAAAGCTAGTATAATGCCATGCTGGCAAATCTGTCTCAATTTTGTTTCCGCAAATTGATATACCACCCTAACATACCAACAATTAATGTATGCAAACTGTATTCCATGTATTGTAGTTCATTCTTTAATAGTATGTTGTTTGAATACTTAGTTAAGGGCAAGTCCACGCTATTTTGCAATGTAACAAACGGGACATTCAGAGTCAAATTTGGCTTCTTTTTTTTTGATAAATCTTAAATTGAAATCCCAATCCTTAGGTATATTTTTGAAGGTACTAAGAACCTTCAACAAAATCATAAACAATAATTGAACTAACTCAATTCATTTTTGATTTATGATAATTTATTCGTTCGTAACACATGGGACCAGAAAAAATGGTGTTTTTCAATTTTGAACTTGTTCACATGATACTAGGAATTTAAAGAGCAGATAAAAACTTGCATAGTCACATCCTCTTAACCATGTAATAAACTTTGTAAATACATATTTTAATGTCAATATAGCCTCACGTTTTCTGGTAAGGTCAAGTTTATATAAAATATGACATGTAACACATGGGACAATTATTCCATGAAATATTTTCCATTAAATATTTGGTGTAGCCAAGGCGTAGAAACATGTTTTGTAAAAAAATCCCGCTGATTAGACAAAAGAACCATAATACAACACATTACAGTTTTAAAAAAAAGTAAAAATTTTGTTTCATTTCTTGAGGTCGGAGGGCGACTAATAAAACTTCATTACTTTACATCAGCTCAGTATCTTTTGTGAGACTACTTCTGAGACATGAATAATTTAAGAATAAAAATATGGAAAGTCATGTTCTAGTTTTGTGATATTTTCACTAGAGGAAGCCAAGATGAGATTGAAACAGAAAATATGTACGTTTTGGTTGTATTCCCATAACAAACCTTGAGAGATATTGGTTGAAAATAATATTTTCAATGCATTTTATCATTTTTTTTCTTGAATATTAATGAGCCTTGTGACGTCATATGACCTTGAAATTACTTTTTTGCCCTCATTCGCATTAAGTTTATTTCATACACTCTGTGGTGATATATGATACATTATATGTACCTTTAAAACATCACTGACACACTTGACACAAAAATTGTCGAAAAGCTGAAAAATCGCCACCTCGGGAACAAATAGCTTGGACTTGCCCTTTAAACGTCCCGAAGAGAGAAACACCCATGAATTATGATAACTCAAGAGGTGACGATAGGTGAAATGTTACAGGTCAGTGGAGAGCCCATAGAAATATTCTACCTGCGTTTATTCGCTTCAATATAGGCTACTTATTTCCAAGGGGGAAAAATGTCGATTTAGATATTATAATTATGCGGCAGGGTTGTAAAAAGCACAAAGAAGGCTTCTCGTAAATGACCCCATTACTTGTCATTCTACAAAGAAGTTTTGCATTCTAAACACATCACCAGGTGGCAGCTAGGTTCCTCCTTTTTGAGTTACTGATGTGCACAATAATGGTATTTAAAATCAATAACTTGCAACTACCATAATATCGCTTTTACTCCATTTACAGTACACTTGAATAATTCAGCCCCGGCTCAGGCGGTCAACCATACTAGGGTTGGGCAAATAATTACTTTTTTCTGAGAAGTTATTTCAAACAGGTTGTTTCTATAGCCAAATTTGATGTAGAATCCAAAAATGACAATTACTTTTGTGTACAATGATGTCTGACGTCGCTAAAGTGCAAAAACCCGAAATAGTGTATTTTTCCCATTCATCACACACTTTATAGGTATAAAACGGTTTTATTTTGTTTCTTTATGTATTTTGATGGTCTAGAAGCTCAAATCTGACAATTTTATCATGACCTATTGTACCTAGTATGGTTACAGGTGTTATTTAGTGATTTTGATATGAGGTGATTTTTGCTCGATATTGACTGAAACTAATTACCAAGCTACACTAACAGTCAACTAAGGTAGGATTAATGATGATGGATTAATCATTTTGGGTTCCCTGACACCCAAAACCCATATAAAAACGTAATAAAAGTGGTTTATACCTATAAAAACTGTGAAAATTGAGCGAAATACGCCATTTCGGCGGCCATTTTGGTTTCAAAAATAATGGTCATTTTCAGTTTCTACATCGAATTTTACTGTAGAAACAACTTGTTTGAAAAAAAAAGTTGAGATTCGCCCAACCCTAACCATACACGTATGCTTGTTCCGTATTTTTAGAGATACCCTCTATTTTGTAGGGGAGGCAATGTCAAAATTACCTTCCCCCCCCCCCCCCCCCCCCATTCATACTATTACAGGCTTTTGGATAGGGAGCCAAGAAAAATCACCCCATTTTCACAAGTTTTTGGACCATAATTTGGGACCCTACTATCAGGATTTTCCTCAAAGAATTGAAAACTTCCCCTAATTCAAAATAGGTCAGGAGGGGAAATGCTAAATGACCCCTATTTCAATGATTTTACGGGATTTTTTCCCTTACCTGAGCTCCTAAGATATATATACTCCGTTTCCCGAGAAAACCGAGCATACGTGTATTTCAGAGATGCCAAGGCTACGGAATTATTATAAAATTAGAAATTAGAACGCAAAGGATCAAAATATTTGAGACAGCTGAACCCCATGACTTCTCATGAGAGAAAGCACGTACAATAAATTTTACTCTGTCATTCAATTTTGGGAATGCATTCAAATAAAAAGATTTCTTTCTCTACAGTGTTTCATTTCCATCTTTTATGTATCTCATCAAAACTTGGAATCCCAGTTTCAATAGACCAGTTTACTATTATATGCATACTTTTCAAACAAATGTTGTTATTGACAACCTGGAAGCTTGCCTGGGGCTTGCCCGACATTGCAACAACTTATGTAGGGGAGACCCGGGACAATTGTAACACGTTTTTCCAAATTTGATCTATCAACTTTATTAAAGCTAAATACTTGCTTAATACTAAATAAAATGAAATATGCATATCTTAGCTTGACATATTAATAGGTTTTGGCTGAGTACAACAAGTTATTTTGAAGCCATTACCATTTCAAAACAAGAGGTTGAGTGTTACAATTGCCCCGTGTCCAGGGGCAATTGTAACAGACGTACGGGGCAATTGTAACACATGAAATTGTAACATTTTGTTTTTCTTTATCAAAGCTATGCACTTGACAGATCCAAGATTTAAACCACATAAGCTAATTATGATAAAACATGACAATGCTTGACGCATTTATATCATATTTTCCACTTGTTATATTCATGATATGGGGCAAAAGTTAAGATTTTTTTTTTTTTTTTTTTAGTTTGTTCGGGCTTCACCCTTTAACTTTAGAACTATAGAACCTTCATCAATTCATATTTTGGTTCTTTACCTACTTTGTACCTACCCAATATATCTTTAAACTGACAACTGTGGTATAAAACTTTATATTAGGCCTACGCCTTTTGACTTTAACACATTCTTTTCCAAATAAAGTGATACATTTCTGATAAGAAGTAAAAAATGACAGCTTTTTTTTTTTTTGTAAAATCAATATTCAAAATTTACGCCACATTTTTCTCGCAAAATCAATATTTCTTTGCCCTGTTAACAAAACGTATTGGACATAATTTCAGGTATCATATTGAAAATATATTTTAATCTTTTATGGGGGCTCCCATCTCTCCCTCTCTTTCTCTCTCTCTCCTCTTCTTTTCTTTCTGTCTTTCTTTTTTCTTCTTTCACTCCATCTTTACCTTTTTACTTTCCTATCTGCCCTTCCCCCCTCTCTCTCTCCCCCTCCTCTCCATTTCCCTCCCTCCCTCTCTCTTCTTTCTCTCTTTTAATGTGCGTGTTTTTTTTTTCTAATAAGAAAAAGCAAATCAGGGGGGGGGGTTCCGTAATCTCTTTCTCATTTTATAGGACCCTATAAAAAAAAAGCCTTTTCGGATTTCATGGGTTATCCTGTCAGTGTTTCTTTTATGTTTTATACCATGTACACTCGACAAATAAAATCAAATCAAATCAAAACAAATTATATGTTCACAGTTATCTGATATCTAATTCTCATGTTTGAGCTCATAGATAAGGTTACCTTTTGTAATTGTAAACAAAGCACTATAATTGACTATACATTCAAACTCATGAAGTTCTGAAGTTCTCTAGTAAAGTGATATAAATTATTAAAACAACAAGAATAAAAAAACTTGAGGCTCTGATTACAATGAAACAAATGATAAACAAACTAAAGGGCACTTTTTCGGACAAAATCAATATTTTTAATATTTCAAAACGTATTGGACAGATATGTTCAAAGTTATTTCTCATGTCTGAGCTTATAGATATGGTTACCTTTTGTTTTTGTAAAGCATTATAATTGACACTTCATTCAAAGTTATGAAGTTCTGATGCTTGAGCTTATCGACGAGGCTACTCCTTGCTGTTTTTCTTTATTTACAAGTCTACTCCTATTTACAATTTTGGCATTAAAAGAACCTAATGTTCACTCTTTTCATATTTGTTTATTTTTTCGTTTCTATTAAAGTGATATAAATTATTAAAAAACAAAAATACAAAACTTGAGACTCTGATTACAATGAAATAAATGATAAACAAACTAAAGACACCTTTTTTCGGACTAAATCAATATTTCTCAAGTTACCTTTTCAACTAAACGTTTTGGACAGATATGTTCAAAGTAATTTAATTCTCATGTCTGAGCTTTTAAATAAGGCAATTTTTTCCTTGTGAATAAAATAAATGATTGACGGATACGTTCAATGTTATGCAATTCTCATTTCTAAGCCCCCCCCCCCCCACTTTCGTCAGGAAACGTGTACAAAAACGGACAAATGACCATATACATTTGTGATTTTTAGCCTGTTTTTTCTCATAATTTTGCAAGATTATAAACATGACTTCAACCAAATCTCCTGAAGATTTCCCGGACTGCAACACACCCTTGGGTAATTTTGAGGATGAGGTGAAATCCAAGAAGACAAAGATAAAAGACCGAGGGACTTGGTCGAAGCAGATCGATTTCTTCTTGACCCTTTGCGGGGGATCTGTCGGCCTGGGAAATGTATGGAGGTTCCCTTATTTGTGCTATAAACATGGAGGAGGTAAAATATTTGTTTGTTTGTAATTTTAGTGTCCATGTTGTGTTCGATTCCGTAGCTCCTCATTGAGATTCATTTTTTTACGTAAGACCTCAATGCCATTAACAAAACAAAACCAAAAAATGGTACAAATAGGGACAAGAATTTAGATATGAATTTTTCGATGTGTGTATGTGGTAACAAATTAAAGACAAAACGTTTTTCTTGCTGGTACACTTTATTTTGTATAGTTTGCTTCTGTTAAAGAAAAGTTATGCTAATCTTTTTGAGACAACGGGAGAATCAAAATTACACAAATTCTTTGTTCGTCATGTTCGTATTAGGCCCTATTTGCTTCAAAATGAAATACTTCGTTCCATAATCTCTCTTCTAATATCCATGGTTTATTCCATTTTCATCAACAGGGGCGTTCCTAGTACCATACTTTCTATGTGTTATTTTGGGAGGAATACCATTGCTAGTCATTGAGATAGGGATTGGTCAGTTTACTGGTCAGGGACCAATCACAGCGTGGACTTATGATCACACCTCTTCAAGCGTGATGCTCCATTTTTATTTTGCTTCATATCCATACCAATATATCTCTTTCCTGTAGTTATAAACTGTCCTAAACCCTCTCTCTCTCTCTCTCTCTCTCTCTCTCTCTCTCTCTCTCTCTCTCTCTCTCTCTCTCTCTCCCTCTCTCCCTCTCCTCTCTCTTGCTGTTAGATGTTTTTTTAATTTGATAATGAATTTTGAGTCTTTAAACACACATGCACTTTTAAGAGAAATTTCACAAAAATTTGAAAATATGTTCCCCAAAAAATGTCATACTGTTCAAATTTCAATGTTTTAGATTTGATTCCTAACGATGAGATATGTTTTGTCATTGTTGTGTTTTTGTTATTTTTTTTTTTTTTTTATATTATATAATATAATATATATATATATATATATATATATATATATATTCTAATAATATATAATAATATCGTTTTATTTCCCAGGGTAGCCACTTCAGTTCTGACAACTGTTCTCCCAGCGGCCTGCATGATTGTTATTATTACCCTCAAGCTCCTTTTTAACAACTTTTCTTAACAATCTTTAACAACTAATATCAATATGTTAACAATATTTAGGTATTGGTGTGGCATGCCTAGTGGTGGAATCGCTTCTCAATACGTATTACGTGTGATTATGGCGTGGGGTCTCTACTACTCTTCTCTGTCTTTCAAGGCCGTCCTGCCTTACTCTACCTGCGACAACGAGTGGAATCACGTGCTGCTTGGCTTGCGAGCATCGGAACGAACGTCAACGTGACGTCTACTGACAATAGCACAACCGCGACGAATTGGTGACTGATATACCGACTCTATCGTCGAATGCTTTCGAGGAGTGTGGTAATGAGACCAACTCGCCGACAGTCGAGTTTTGGAAGTAAGCTTATTATTTTTAGCGAGGTCGTAGTGTAGACAGTGTGACTTTTATAAAATTCATAATTTGTTCACTCTCTTCTATACTTCTATTACATAGATATGTTAAAAGGCTGTAGCATAACATGGATGATAACAATAGCTGTCATTTACCTTGTTAATGTTTAGTATCACTTTCATAATCTCTTTCTCTCATATGAGAAGGGATTCAGGATCTTGGTGAAATGAACTAGCATTGGTTAATGCTGTTAACTATGGCACTAGTCTAAACCCACTTGGCCCACTCGGCTTCGCTCTCGTGAATTAATACAGTTCCATATGTTACCTTCAATCATCACCAATTCCTACTGACACACTCATACCGGTGCGTCATCTGTGTACTAGGTATGTAAAAAATCCAATACATAACATACATGTAGATGATAACGAAGCTATCATTACCCTTGTAATGTATCATTTTTAACATCTTCTTCTTCTTCTTCTTCTTCTTCTTCTTCTTCTTCTTCTTCTTTCGGGCTTACTTTATTCTTTAGCTATTGAACCTTTTTTACATATGCTAAGGCAAAGCTGGATAAACACAGTTTTTCTGATACCTGAAACGAATAACTATATTTCTGTATCGGCTTATGCAGATGATTATTTCAGTGTTTGTTAGTACCGATGAAGCTTTTAATATTGAAATAATTGTTATTCAGTTTTTAGTAAATCCTCGCTGCTGCTTGTTTAAATCATGTAAAATCGCAAGGTCTTTGGGTCGGATCTTGGACCAGACGAAGTGATAAACCCTAGGTTTCCAATGGAATAATGAAGGTTTGGAATTTTTGGAGTAAGTCTTGGTATTAGTAGAAACTACATAAATAAAAATTGGGAAAAGTGCAAAGAGAAATTAAGTAAAATCTCTCCACGCTGATCCCTCTTTCTCGGAGCCTTTCATTCAAGGGCAAAACCCTTGTTGCTAACCAACTCGCTGCTTCCAAGATTATTCATTGTCTTGCCATTCTCTCACCCCCTCAGAACATTCTGAAAAGAACTTCAAGACATGTTAGTTAACTTCATCTGGTCCAATAAGCGACACTTGCTCAGAAAAGATACTTTTCCAGGAAACAATGAAGGTGGACTTGTCTGGCATGTCTCCAAGCGCGCTTTTTTACTTTTCGCTTTTGTTTTGTTTTACGATTTCTTTGAACTTTGTTCACACCCAGCGTATCATATGTGCATATAATCTTCAGAAGTATCAAGTCTGAAATTTGACCTTCAACTATTTCTCATTGACCTAGATACAAAGTTCTTTTGTACTTCTTCCTAGCTTTTATTCCGATTTTATTGCACGCTTGGAGAACTCTGGAGCTCGCGTGGAGACGTCATCTTTCAACCTCAACCATGTTTTGATGTCCTTTGAATATCACACTTCTGCATCACCACGTATGGTCTTCCCAGACTCTTTGCGTGTGGGATAGACTAATTAAGATATTCAACCTAAAAGAAGGCACTTGGTTGCAGGTTAGTGACATTATGTTCCAAACATCTTGCAGCGGATTTTCTAGGATTATTGACTTGAACTCAACAGTGCGCGACAGCTGATCACCAATAACTTTCCGATGTTTTTCACCAGAAACGGACCTCGTCTTTCATCTTTGATTCTACAGACTCTGGCCACAAATAGTGTCTCCGTTCTTATTAGACTCAAGATAAAGAGGATCCTCTCATCATGACCACCAGATGCATATATGTCTTCTCAACAGAACTTTGACAATCTCAACTTTTCAATTAACCGCCTGGCATGGCATGGTGTTCTCTCAAAGTCGTCACGCATCTTCTGGTCGGCTATCTACAAATTACCATCATCAAAGAAAGATGGAGAATATTAATATAAACTCATGCACAACGTACTATCCGTCTCTTCCTGTCCTACACCATTTCAATCCGGACTTTCGCGCACGTGTGGCTGGTGTGGAGAAGAAGGAACATCAATTACCTATTCTTTCTCTGTGATTTCATCCAGCCAGCTTTGACTTTACTTCATCGTTTACTTCGTGCCTACTACCGCATGTAAAGGTTGATTTTGACATGTACTGGTGTTTGGTCCCTCATGCAAAGAGTCGAAATAAGGATGCAGTTTGTCTTTCGAATTTTCTAATAATTAGTTTGAAGTCAACACTATATTGGCTTTATCGTACATCGCGTTTTATTGATCCTATGCCAATTTGGAACTCCGAGTAAAGAATAAAATTATTCTTGAGTTCGAGTTTTTCACCTACAAGAATAATCATCACGCCTTTTCAAAGAGATGGGACTTCTCACATGGTTGATTTAGATTAAAAGTTTACAATTGATTTTTATGATCTCTTATGAGAGATCAGTATTAATGTGTTTATGATTTTATTACCTTTGTTTCAATTATGTATGTTTTGTCTGATTAATATTCTGTTCATTTCTTAAAATCCAATATGATGTCAAACTGTTTCATGCTATTTTTCATCAATCTTTTAATTTGTAATTTAATTTGTTTGTTGACTTGATTTGTAAATAAAGTTTTATTGAAAAGTCAAAAAAAAGTCTTCTTCTTCTTCTTCTCTTCTTCTTCTTCTCTTCTTCTTCTTTTTTTTCTTTTTTCTTCTTCTTCTTCTTCTTCTTCCTTCTTCTTCTTCTTCTTCTTCCTTCTTCTTGCCTTCTTCTTCACCATCAGTCGTAAAGTTCTTAAAATCCACCTATCGGAAGGGATTCAGGATCTTGGCGAAGTGAACTGGCATATTCTTCTCTGTCTTATCCTCGCATGGATCTTTATCTATTTCTGCATCTGCAAAGGGGTCAGGTCATCGGGAAAGGTAAGACAAAATAATATCAAAGGGTTACGACGGTTGAGTTTGCTATTTAGCGAGCGCTATAGAGCTTATGCAATGACGTCATCGCGCCGCCATCTTAGAGGCTGAGGCCATTCCCTTGCATGCGTTTGTAATCTAGAGCTGGTAAATCTCTGACAACTCCGTTTACGCGTATTCTTATATCCTCTGAGGGAGGGCGCAATGAGATTATGACGTCCTGTACATGAGGTCTATTGTGTGTACGTTTCTCTCTCCGCACACTTACTATGTAACTTGGAGGCTAGAAAAAGACTCGATGAATCCGCTCCCTTCAAGAGGTGATATGTATTTATATGAAAATGAAAGGGAAGGGAGCAGGAATTGAATAGCGTTCTCTGTGTCGGAAACTCCAGGTCGCACGCCTGTAATTCGATCTAGTCGATAAAAAATTGCACCATCGACTCGTACCAAAGATGACGTCATTGTTGTTTTAAAATTCATATAATATCAATGATATGTATTTAAACAGATTTTTTTCAATTGTACATTGAAAGTGATCATCAATGGTCCAGATGAGTCCATTTAGAGATCAGAATTTGGTCCCAGTGGGATTTTGGCAGAACTTTATTAGTTGCTCAAGGTACTCCCAAAGTGTGCCAATTTAAGTCTATTTAGTGTATTGTTTTACTGCAGCCCTTTTAACAGAAAAAAGATCAGAAAAAACCTCCCTTCATACTTTCACAAGATTAAGAAAAATGTATGACCAAGTAAAGCCCAAAGTTTGAAGAATGTCATTAACGAAACTTATTTTTAATGATTTTGTCAAATCTCTTTTTTTAACACATGGGTCTATTGAGGTCTATTTACAGGCGTGCGCTGTCCATGATTAAAAAGCAAACTTTCTAATCCTTTCTGGTAGGGATGCCCACTGACATTTTTCTATTTTTTATTGTGTATTTTTTCTTTATCATTATTTCATTGATTGATTGACTGAAATTTTTAAGCAACTGGATGAAAAACTCCGTTCATACTATGTTAAACATTAAAATAAAAAGAAAGATATAGCGAAGTAAGACTGGAAATGTTGCCACCCTTCTACCGTATATTATCATAACTACATTTGTGCTTAGATTGTTAGCATTACAAGTTCTGTATTATTGCAAAATATCAAATAAGTCTTACGAGATATGGTAATAAACATGAAGTCCATTTTTATTATCCATTTCTCTTCACAAACAGGTGGTCTACTTCACGGTTCCATTTCCCTATATCCTTCTTACAATCCTGCTAATACGAGCCGTTACCTTACCGAATGCTATCGAAGGGATTATCTTCTACCTCAAACCTGACACCACAAAACTGAGGGATAGTCAGGTATGTCAAACTTAAAAACGTTAAGTGAATTTCCTATACCCGGATGGTTATTGGGCCGAAAATGATATAGGGTTCATTCGAAAAATTCCGACGAATGAATCCTGTTTCATTTTCGGACAAACGAACCCTCGAAACATAAAACGTTCAGATAAATGAACCTTCGAAACAACGACCTGCACCCGTCTGGTTCACATGAATGTTAGGTTGTTTGGCAGGTATATATCAATCAGATATGATTACGTAAAATTTGTTTTGAAAAAATTGGTAACATTGAACAATGTACATTTTTCTTTGAATGGAAAAAGTGAACATTGAAATTTTTCCTTTTCCCTTTAGATCACATTTCATAGTTCCTTCTTCTAACATATCTGATATACAGTCAGTGTAAAAAAAAATGGTACAGTCTGGAAACAAATATTTAGGTATGAAATCTTTTCAAATGATGTGTGAATGTGGTACCAACTTAAAGCCAAAAGATTCTTCTTGCTGATGCACTTTGTTTTGTATAATTTGCTTTTGTAAAACAAAAGTTATGCTAAATTCTGTGCGGCGATGAGCTTATCGAAATTACGCACATCTATTGTTTCGGTGCGCTGAATTCATGGACATTATGTGTGAAACCGATAGAAAAGCATGCGCAAATTACATTTTTTTTTTCTTGATTGTAGACAACTGGTCATATCTCACGATCTACAGCACCAAATGGGATGAAAAAAATTGCAGAAGAAAGCCTGATTTTTAGATTGTGATTAATTTTCATACTTTAAAAAATGTTGTCTAACTGTACCATTTTATTTGACACAGACTGTATGCATTCTCTATTATTGTTCCCCTTCAGGTATGGTTGGATGCAGCTACTCAAATCTTCTTCTCGAATTCCTTGGGTCAGGGGGTCCTCGTTGCCTTGGGCAGCTACAACAAAAAAACACACAACTTTGTCAGGTATGAATATAAATCATCCAGAGGGTTATATGTCGTTGACAGAGTCAGAGTGCAGGAGTCGTGCCCCATTTATATTTTTCTTCCTTAATTCATTTTTTTTTTATCATTATTATTATTTATTCATTTTTTATTAATTTATTTTATTTTTATTTTTTATTTTTTTATTAATTTTTATTACTATTATTTTTTTATTTTTTTTTGTTTTATTTATATGTATTTTGTATTTTTTTTTGGTGGGGTGGGGTTGACCTTTGTACCATACATGCATTTACGTAGATTAGGGTCTATAATTCCAATCCTATCGCACTTTTGTCCCTATTATGAAGTATCCTCAAATATGGCGCTTTTGTAACTTCTGATGAAAAGTAATTTGCCAAATTTGAACAGTGTCTTTGACAATCTGAATAATAGATTGTAACTAATGACTTAAAATTTCGCTTTGAATTTGTGTTCAGAGACAGGTGTTTACTGAAAATGGTCAATAATCAAAAATTCTATTTTTTAAAGCGGACTTATCACCTTTGGAATCAAACTCTTTATTCTTGTATGACATTGTATAAAATAATATTTAGATGTCTGGCAATTCGATTTCAAAACCTTTGATCCGATTATATGAGTTCTTAGTGTTTGTTTTTGCAATGTAAATATTTAAAACGAAATGACAGCAATATAAAGGGAGTCGATCTACAAAATTTGTACAACTTTGTATGATATTAGAAAAAATAATTCTTGTTGATTTGAAGAAAAAAAAAGGAAAATAAAAAATAAAATGAATTTTTATAATGATTCAGTGTCGGATCCAGAATTTTCCAATGAAGGGGGCACTAGGCCCATTAGGGATCGCATGCGAATTTTTCGTGATTTTAAACATGTACATGTCAATGAATTGATTTTCACATTTAAGGGGGGCGCTCGTCTTCTCGCGCCCCCGCCTGGATCCGCCACTGAATTATATGATATTATGTATATTAATTGTTACTCATAAAGCATGGGTACAATACTGGGAACACGCTAAAGAGGACACGTAACTCTGATGTCTGGAGTTTTTAGTGTTGTTTGTTTGTTTGTTTGTTGTTGTTGTTGTTTTTTTGTGGCTTTTCAGCTGACACTAAATATCTTACCCCCGCCCTCCCCCTCCCCCCCGCCCCCCCTAAAAAAAAAATAAATAAAAAAGCGCGTGACCTTCCTTTAATATATTACAAAGTATTTTCGTGTGCGTATTATTGTTTCTCTTAAAGCGTACACGCTATTGTATCGGCAAAACAGTGCTACAGCTTCTATGCTGGTTGTACTCTCAATCTGTAGTTTTATGTCTGGTGTACAAGGGAAACCAGTCGGTGATGTGGCAAGCTCAGGTATTAAAGATTTTTTTTTATTAAATAAAATCAGAATTATTCAACAGTGCCCCCCCCCCTTGTTACGAGTCTTATGATAACGTCTTTTTCCCCTTCTTCTTCCTCCTCCTCTTCTTTTCCTTTTTTCCAGCCCAAGAGGAGGGTTTGAACCCCGTACACCCCTCGTAGATCCGCCCTTGATCGTTATACGAATAGGGGCCTACTAATTATGAATTTAGGAAATTAGGAAAAGGCCATCCTTTGTACAATTTTTGATGAATTATAACTACAATATCATATCACCAGCTTCAAAACTTATCATTAACGATAATTATAAAAGCGAAATAAGTAGTCACTGTTAGTGCAGAGACCAGTGGTATCTTGACATCATAAATAAATTAAAATTACATTTCGGTATTATGTTCCTGGTTTGTAAAAGTGAAATATATTCTCCACATCAGTTTTTGAAAAGGCATGAAACGACCTGAAATGAAAGTCTCTCCAAACAAATTCTATTCCATTGGGTTATTAACGATTAAAAGTTCGAGTCAAAGTGAGGACGCGGATAACCTTTCTTGACATAATGCAAACAAATATTGATGGAAGCACCTATAGGTATACATTATGATAATAGACCCTGCTTCCGGAACATCTTTGCAACGTTTGAAGCTTTTAATAACACGGAAGCATACGCTTCAAATGTATTCTTAGTAAAACAGTTCATAAGCCGGTGTCAATAACCTATTTTCGTCCGATACTCGAACTTTCTTTCTTTTATTTGTTCACCATATTAAGTAACATTTTACAAAAGAGATGTAGGAACAATGCATTAACAGATATGTTTGTAGGGCAATATCTCTGATATGACATGGTCTTGATTAGTGGAAAATATTTCAAGGACATCCAGACGCGGATCCAAGAAAATCGAATTGAATGCATTTCGGGGGCCCAATTGTCTGGGGACAAAAGCGGCTCTATTATGTTTACGCATGGGCCCGGTAAGTTCATCGTGTGTCTCCGGTCTGCGTCCGCTACTGGACATTTACCCTTAAACAATACCCCGGACAATTACCCCCATCAAAAGTCTATCACCTAACCGGGTAGTTGTCCTGGAAAATTTTCCGGGTGTAATTGTCTTGAAACAGTGTACATTTGATACATGGATCTAAACATGGCTTTAAAAAACATTTTGTTACAACGATTATAAACAAAGACAAAATACAAAACTATTGTTTATTAGAAAACAAAATGATACAGCCAAACGTAATATAAAAATGAAATTTACTCGGAAAAAAGTATCTATAATTTATTGTAATGTCTTAAACTTGTTTATTTTTTTAGGCCCAGGTCTTGGATTCATCGCGTACCCCGAGGCCATTGCCCAGACACCCCTCTCGACACTATGGGCCATCTTATTCTTCCTCACCCTTCTCTTCCTTGGTATAGATAGCCAGGTGAGTTGGTCTAGTTAAGTTGGTCTAATTATTTAGGTCCAGGTCTTGTTTTCATGGCATATCCCGAGGGAGAGGCCATCGCTCAGAAACCCCTCTCAACCCTGTGGGCCATCCTCTTCTTCCTCACCCTTCTCTTCCTAGGTATAGTTGGTCTAGTTAAGTTGGTCTATTGAAGTTGGTCTATTGTTTAGGTCCAGGAATTGGTTTTATAGCGTACCCCGAGGCCATCGCCCAGACACCCCTCTCGACCCTGTGGGCTATTTTATTTTTCCTTTATACCCTCCTATTCCTTGGCATTGAGAGTCAGGTGAGTGGGTCAATCAAAATCATTGTTGCAGGCGCGTTTTGTTTAAAATATTCACAATAAACCTATTGCTCTTTCATATTTGCGATTGATCGCAAAACTTTTGTTAGTGTTTTGGAAACCAGAATATAAATATTTTGCTCTGTCATCTCTCCTTTACATGGGCTATGAATGATTTTCATTTTTGTTTAAGTCTAGAAGAAAATACGAAAAATCGTCGAGTTTGCGAAAGTTGAGATCACCTGGATATTGCGACCATAACGGGGACACCACTGACATTTGTAATAGTTTATGATACAGAGAGGCCAACGCACCACCCCCTTCCCCAACAAACAAAAAAAAAAAAAAACGACTTACGAAATCTTGGACTATTTTTTTTTTTTTTTTTTTTTTTTTCTTTTAACATTTTAGTACATCATGAAAACTATTTTGTTTTAGATTTGCTCAGTTGGTATTCTGTAAAAATTTAAAGAGTTTCTTAAATCTTGCGGTGACTGCACTTGAAAAGTTCATAAATTTCTTTGTCATTGTTCAAATGTGAACTTCAAATTTCCAAGGATCTATTTTTCTTCAAGCAATCAAGGTTGAATTACAGGTTTTACCACTGGGACTTTATTTTTCTCATAGACTTAGTACAGAAGCAATATGGTTCATGTAGACGATTTGGGTACCGTTAATACAACAAAGTTCCGCATAAGGAAGTTATTCTAATTTAAGTGGGTATATTATGTTTGTTACTGGAATGATGCTTTAACAAACGTAAAGAGGAATGCATTACAAGCGGATGATTTACTCAAATTTGCAACCTCTTACTATTGCATTTAAAACTGGTCTCATGGTTACTTTGCCTGGTACGCCCTCTACAGTTCATACATTACTTCACTACATTTCGTTTATTTCCATTTTCAACCATACAAATCAAATTATCAATGAAACGTAAGAAAATGTAGTTAAAATAGCTAGTACAACGGGCATGAATTAAACATGTTGGTCATTGTGAGGGACCTGCTGAAAAGCAAAGCTTGTAGGTTGCTGACCCCTATTTCTATCTTCTTTTTTCTTTTTTCTTTTTTCTTTTTTGATTCTTGTAAATGACAGTTCGTGTGCGTTGAAGGTTTCATCACAACCGTAGTTGATCTCTATCCCAAGACACTACTAAGAGGCTATCGAAGAGAGATGTTCTGCGCAGTTGTCTGCGCAGTTTACTGTATTATGGCAATACCCATGGTTACCAGCGTAAGTACTCCAGAAAACTATTTCAATATCTTCATCAAATTTGAATCCAAATAAATTGGACACGCTTCGAATGTACGAAGTAAGCCCGCTAAACAGCCTGATGCAAGTTGTTTTTTTTTTGTTTTTTTTTTATGCGGGAGTTATATAGGCGTATAAACAGATTAATCATGATAATATAGGTTTTCCCGGCCAATTTCATTCATTTATAATCCGTTTTCATTTAATGTGTATTCAAATTCGTGTGTTTGATGCGACAGACTGACTTTAGTCAAACAATTTCGTGTTCATGCTCTCAAATTCGCTTTTAGGCACACAAAGTAATGGTTTCAAAGTTCAAATTAGGATATAGTCATTTCATTTCATTCTTTGTGCATTCAAATTAGTGCAAATTTGATTATACGGAATGAAATGTCGACGGGATAAAGACGAAATTGAACAGTTATTGCCGAATGTATATGCTTATTATGGGAAGTAGAATGCGGAAATACGAAATCAATCACAACAATCGTTAATTTTTATGATTGAATACGATTTTAACTGGCAACATTTCGATGCATCAGCGTTTTCCCCGAAAATGAATACCTCTAATATGCAACTGATTGACAAAACAATGAAGTTGACCGGGAAAACCTATAATAAGAATTACGGTTTTGGGCACTGAATGATGGCGGGGTCCCCCTTTTTTTGGTTCATGTTTCTTTATCAGATCTAATTATATATATATATACATATAGACATATAAATATGTCTGATTAACAACTATATTTGGTTTTTATACAAACCAAATTATATAGATCCTAAGGTAAATTAAAGTCGTCCTTGTGGAAATCATTTTCAAAAGGAAAAAAAATAATCCGTCCGTATTTCTTTAAAACAATTTGATTTATTTCAATGATATATTCGTGTTTTTGCGCATGTATCATAAATGGCTAAGCTATCATGTTTGTCGTTAATTATATATATATATACATATATATTATATATATATATATATATATATATATATATATATATATATATATATATATATATATATATATATATATATATATATATATATATATATATATATATATATATATATATATATATATATACATGTATATATATATATATATATATATATATATCTTCTCTTCTTTTCTTTAGGGTGGAATGTACGTCTTTCAGCTTTTTGATTACTACGCGTCCAGTGGTTTCGTGCTCTTATGGATCGCCATGTTTGAATCGGCAGTTATTGGATGGGTATATGGTACGCTGAATGTATTGTTTATTGATTAACGACTTGAATGAAGAATAAATCATGAGACTCAATACAGCCATCCTTTTTCCTGCACTTACAATATTCATTCACCCCTGTTGGGGTTTTGCTTTTGAATGTTGTTAGGGATAGGTTCCTAAACAATGAACCCGGGACCATATACATTTTTAACAACCTTATTCTTGAAAGCAATTTACCATTATTTTGGGTCAGGTTTAAAACCCTACAATTTGATTTTTTATTTTTTTAAAGTATTTTCGGTTAGAATCCGCTTAGCGGGCCGCAGCCGAGTGCGGTACGGGGACGTACTTTTTTAGGTAAACTGCAGAAGGATCTTGATTACAATACACGGGTGATGTTTTAGTCGTATAAACAACATACTTAGAAGAAGTGCATAATCTTTAGGTCGATTGCTGTTGTGTACCAATACCATTTTTTTTTCTACAACAAAATTATTTCTTTATACGAACTTCGACTATTTTCAGCTCTGAGTATGGGATAATCTGACAATTTTGCTCTGGAAACAGTTACTTCAGGCTTAGAAAAAAGATGGATGTATTTCTTTATATTTAGAGTTAGCTGTAAAGCCGAAGCAAATGGTCACTGGAAATTTATGTTTCTGTGATCTCAATGTTGACGAGCGCCACCTCTTGTCATTGTGTGCTAATGCGAATTTATTTGTTATATTTTCATTTTAATTATTTTTATTTTATTTTGCATTTTCGTTCAGGTGGCAGACGGTTCATGTGTAACGTAGCTGCAATGACAGGCATGGGTTGGATCACTCCTTACATGTTGGGTGCGTGGCTGTTTGCAACGCCATTGTTTGCAGCCGTGAGTTTACTCCTTATTCTTTCTTTCTTTTGTTAAATGCTCGGGAAACAGGACCATGTTGAAAAACAGTTTATCTGAATATGTTCGTCCTGCATAAAGATGTTTTAATAAATAATAAATAAATAAGTTTTTGTTACATTCAATTGCATTAATTATATTGGTCTATTTTGACCAAAAAAAAAAATGTTTAAAGTACTCCAACTTTACACAATAAAAAGTGACCGTCAGATCAATTTTTGGACAGGCTCAATCTATGTTGAAATTTGAATTTTAAAATTAGATCATATTCACGAACCTCGAAAAGTAATGATATTATGTAATTTCCACCCTTTATATCCGATAATTATCTAATATATGTCTTAAAGCTTGTTTTCCTAAAATTTTCCTCTGCTTCTTATCCTGGGAAGTTGTTTTAAATGAAGACAAACCATTGAGGTGTAACACAAAGTCTTACGATTGATTAAAAGTTACGATTGATTCTTTCTCATTAGCCTCATCATGGACAGGATGCTCCAAAGTTGATGATCTTAATCCTAACCTTAGCACTAACCCTACTCTTAATCATAATAAAATCTTAATCCATAACTGTGCCTGGTTTCCAAATGAGGCTACCAAGAAAAAATCAATCGTAACTTTTTATCAATCGTAAGTCTTTGTGTTACACCCCACATGTCAAATAGGCCTTGTCATTTTTATGGCTCACGCGATATGTCTGTTATGATTTACATCACCTTGAAGTCTTTGATACAATCAACATGTTTTTCCATATTAAATTAATTTAAAAAGATCGAAACGCAGTCTATCATTCTTTCTTCGGTTCCCTAACTTAAACCAAATTTTAGCAATTGTATCATTGTGTCATTGTCTTTGCTCAGACTATCTTCCTATACAGCATTGTAGCCTACCAACCACTGAAGTATGAGGATGTATATACCTACCCCTGGTGGGGATATATGATCGGATTGATGATGGCTGTATGTTCTATGATCAACATCCCAGTCTTCATCTTCTACCAGCTCATCTTCAAGAGCGAAGGCTCTCTAAAAGAGGTAATCTTAACTCCCCCTTATGCCTCTGGTGGTATCTGAGACGGGTTCGAGACGGGTTTGAGACTAGCCATGGAGACGTCACTGAGATGTCTCCAGAGTTAGTAACAAGGTCTTCAAACAACCCGTTATAAACAAATGAACTACAATATTCGGATTCAGACTTGCATACATTAGGTGTTGCTTTGTCGGGCAAGCTTAGGGCAAGCTTTCGGGGTTCTTTGTTGCATGACATGTGATACTAATGCACACCCAGAAGTAAATTTATGTCCGGTAAGCGCCCTGCGTCAACATCGTCATCATTGATTTTGAACTATTAAACAGTAGGTTCCGGTGAAAATGGTCCATCATTATGTTATATTGATTTATATTTGTATTTTCGTAACTATTCTTGTAAAGAAATTACAAGTTGGCCTTTTACTTTTGCTTTTTACTTTTATAATACACTTGGGATCGCACTTGCCATGAGACGGATTTGAGACTAGTTTGGGACGTGCTTGAAACGGATTTGAAATTGTTTTGAGAAACTAGTCGCGGAGACGTCTCGGAGAGATCTCAGCGACGTGTCAGAGACGTCTCTTGAGTCTCCGTGACATTTCATGAGTCGCGGGTAAATCGAACATGCTTCAATCTATGATTTTATTTTAGTCGCGGACGTCTCTAGAGACGTCTCAAAGTCGTCTTCGCGACGAAAATATTTTTCTGAGGATTCTCAGAGTGTCCGAGTCGCAGAGACGTCTTTGCGAAGTGAGATACCACCTTCACACAACTTACATTTAGATTAAGTTTTGATGTCTTTTTCCTCTTATATGTTTCTTTTTCTTTTTCTTGTCCTTTCACGTAGCGATGGATAACACTCACCACCCCAAGCATCCCTGACTACGAGCCATCACTGGACGAGAAACAACAAGAGGAACTCAAACTTGAAGTCAGATAAAAAACAACAACAACAACAACAACAACTAAACATATCGTAAATTGTAGTAATGGAATTTTAAATCATCTTTAACGGAGCCTACAGCATTTTTCCAGAATCTCGGGTTAAGGTAAAGAAAAAGGTAAACTTCGTTTATGTTTTATTAAGTTACTTCTTCATTGTAGTATTATTATATTATTATGAAGGGCATTTTTACAAATATTTTGTTAATTGGTATAAAATATTATGTGTTTATTAATTATCCTATATGCAACTTATTATATGAAGGGCATTTTTACAAATATTTTGTTAATTGGTATAAAATATTATGTGTTTATTAATTATCCTATATGCAACTTCTATCAAAATAATATCAAACTCTTTAGTGTTTTATTCATTGCCTGAAATAGAAAATTGAGACGTAGAAATATATCAATTTATATTATATTTTTCAATTGGAAATCATCTTCTAATACAAAAATATGTGATAATGAGTTTTATATGCACAATTTTCCAGCTTTTGTAAATTTTTATATCATTTAAAATCAACTAATTTTGTATGTCATTATTCGTGATGTAATATGCAGTGACAATCTATCTTATTTTGTTATCTTATGCTATCATCTAATCTTATTATTATTTGTGACAGTTAATACGAATAATTGTAAACGGTTAAACGTGCTTTATACACGTTTTTCCACAATACATAATATTTGGCTTCCAATAAATACTTCCAGTTATTAACTTTTTTGACCTCATTATATTTGTTACAATTATGATGATCAAATTTTTGACAAGAGTATAGAAATTGTAAGTTAGTTTATTGCCGATCAAGTTATCAGAGGTACGTATGAAATTATTTCCAAAGAATGTAATCCAACACAGGAAATAAAGGAAACTGTCCGTGATTCCCAAGATTCTTTATTTTGAAGAATCGTTATTTCATAAGCATGCTATATGAAACAGCGTGCCATACTCATATTGTATTTTGAGACAATTTCTGAAGGATAAGTGTTCTAGAGAAAGCTGAAAATTGGTATATATGTCTTCAAATTTCAAGTATTAAAAGTTGTATCGCGACACTGTATTTAGGCTATATCTTGTGGCTGAAAAGTATTACAGATATAAATATTTTTCATATACATTGTATATATTTGATGTTGCAATGCACAACATTGATTGTTCTTTTAATTGCGATAAGAGTTATGGACATTAATAATGATTCATATTAATTTGTTGTAATAAATACCTCAGTCTTGCTAATGCCTGGACATAATACATGAATATTAATCAATTTTTCTCCATTAATTACTTATGAGAGTGTGCATATTATGATTGTATTTTAAAAGAGAATATCATAGATCATGTTACGAAGGTGACATAGAAGCCCATTGGAGACATCCACCCCATACGCACACACACACACACACCCACACGCACGCACACACGCACACAAACGCACACACACGAACACTTTTTTCTTGTTTTCCCAAAGTTATTTCACATCTTGGGATTATATACAACAGTCCAACAAAAATGCTACATGACGCGAATGGCAATTTATTGGGAGGTTTGGAGTCACTAACATGAACAAATCACAAAAATCACGTGTCAAGATATATGCACTGTAGTTTATATTAACAAAACAAATAGTCCAATTTCTAACCACAACAAAAGATTCATATTTTGGAGAGGAACGGCTTTAAAAACAAAAAGAAATATTAAAGTTTGGTATTTTGTGTGCTTTAGTGATAAGGCATGCGCTCCGACGGCTTATTGAAGTTAAGGGTGTTGTAAAGGGTTAAAGGGAAAGTTCACTCTGGGTTTAAACTGGTTTTAAAAAGTGCAGAATAAGAAGGTTTGGAGAAAATCGACAAAAAAAAAATAACGAAGTTATGAATATCTAAAATATTGATTTTGTGTCGTCAATGCGAGCAGATCTTTTATGTGTTATGTAGTGTAAATTCCATAAAGTGTCATTTTTCAGAAGAAAATTAATTATTTCACCTGCGCGGTCGATACATCCTCAAACATATGTTAATATACATGCCTCCATCAAATTGACCCATTCCGTTATCAAGAACCATGAAAAAAGCCAAATGTATGTAATTTACATACACAACAAATGGGAGAGCTGCTCGCACGTGACGTCACAGAATCAAAACTTTAAATATTCATAACTTCGCTATTTTTTGGT
>CALNVZ010000641.1:5286429-5315625 GCA_940671915.1 Paracentrotus lividus | reverse complement strand
ACGTTGAGTAAGCCGGGCTCACCAGCGATGCGACTTGCTGCGATGCGATTAAAAAAAAAAAAATGGTAGTTTGCATTATTAGTGCGACATTATTAAACATACAAAGTAAATCTATGAGAGATGAAAATTGAAAGGAACAAGTGTAAATCAAAATTGTTCGATGCGAGCCTTTAATAAAGAGTAAAGGTATTACCATTAAAAAAATCGCAAGATCGCTGTGAGACAGTCACTGCGATAGTGGAACAATTAGAATTTAGTGCAGAGACGGGGGGATTCGCGAATGGCCTGACTTTGCCATTTTGGTATACATAGAAATTACACACAACTTCTCGGCACATATGATTTCCTGTTGAATGTTTCTGTATCAAGATAAATTATAAGTTTTCCGGAAAAATCGCACCGCAGCAAGTGCTCGTAATGAGCCGCTTTAGAAGAAAACATCTTACCTTTAAAGAGGGGTGAGATCATTCCCCATGCTGTGGACCGGTACTGTCCGGTAAACTGTCATACGGCCATATCTCTATTATTCAGCAAGGGGATTCCCGCAATAGGATACACAGTAGATTAGGGTAACGGCAAGAAGAGCACCGTGTGTTTTTGCAAGGGTAGTTACATAAAATGAACTATCAAATGTTCAATAGCAAATAAGTCATCAAACAAAGAAAAACAAAGAAGACAAACATATTTCATGACTGTGTTCTGGTGTCGATTGTGAACTTGACTGCAGCTTGACTTGTTCATCTTTTATGCATGTTAATTAACTGATCACGATGGTACGTTAAAAACAACCAACTCCCTCGCCGTTTCGTGCTCCCATGAGATGCTACAAGTATCTTGTTTCAATAGGTCACTATTATTGAGAAAAATTTTCAAGCTCGCGCTAATCGCGCGGACAATATTGCCCGAACTGAATTCGGTCCATATTTAATATTATTTGCGTTTGTTGGCATTACGCGCATGATGGTTAAGCTTCTAATACCACTACTAAAGCCCCTAGCCCCTCCATTTGCAATTTCGCACTTATAGTAATGTAAACGCCTCAAAATACCTCATTTGCTTTCAGTTTCAATATTTAGTGAGTAAGAATTTAAAGCTCGCGCCTTCGTCTCGCCATTATCATAATCAATTCCTATACCTCACTGTAAGATGTACAGTTAACGAATACCAATGTGCGGCCATTAAATTCGTCATTAATCAAGGCGCGTTCCACTATATTAAGCAGGCAGTCGCAGACGAAGTGATCGTTGGAAATTTACGCGCTGAGGTAAGCCAGAATCTATACAAGCTGGCTGCAATACAAATTGCGATGCACTAAAAAAACTCGCTTAATGAAGACTTCCCTGCAGCTGGAATGGTATTGGTACCGTTCGTTCAAGCAATGATCTACTGTAACGTGGAGATGAAGAAATTGATGAACTTTTATCATGTTGTTGTAGTTAATAGATTCTGCAGACAGATGGAGGATAATACACATTTGGGCAAGCGTTATAACTATTATTTTGATGAAAGTTGTAATTAAATCTTTATTTCACAGTAGATTGATATTCCAACGATTACTGTGATATAAGTAGTGACTAGATATAGTATATTTTGTTATAGTAACAGGCTAAAGAATAATTGGTTTGAGTAATTTATCACTGACATGGTTTTCGTATTATTTAAATGATAGAAAGCAATATGGTTACTATAAAGATTCTAATTCCACAGATCGTTAATATTTCTGGCTTGGAGTACCACAGGTTCTATCTAGGCCCGCTCCTTTTTTTAATTATATTGATGGATATGTCTGATTGTTTATAAAAATGGAAAAATGTAATGTAATGCGGACGATACGACACCTTGTATGTAGAGTGCGATCCCATCTTATTTTTCTGATGTTCAAGTGAAATTGCAAAGATTTTAACGTAGATATATGTAAACTGGATTAAATGTTAATAAACTGTTATTTGAATGTTGATGAAGATCCAAATATTATGAATTATTCGGAAGTTACAAAGATTGAATCGTTTTAGAATGGTCAGTATTTACCTTAAATAAATATGATAATGTTATGTATATAAGAAAATGTGAGACGAGTGGTTCAAATGTCTAGGTATAAAATGATTGATGAGAAATTTATTATGGTCTGATCATGTAGATTAGATTTATGTAGAAAGTTTTTGCTGGCTTGGCCATCTTACGAAGGGTTAAAACCTTACGTAGGTCTGAATATTTCGTTGAAATTACTTTATACATGTCTCATACATCGCTAGAATGGATTACTTTTGTGTGAAATTTTGGGGGTAATTAGTGTTTTTTTAGACATATACAGCATAAGATAACCAAACTACAAAAGAGAGCTGCAAGAATGATTCTAATTGTAATTTATATATACACATTCAAAAGAATTATTTACTCGTATAAAATGGATAGTCGTTCAGGGAGAGAGTCACAAGTATTTTCAGATGTATTTTTGTGTTTAAATGTTTAAATAATTTATCCTACAGACTTTCATAAAGATTTTTTTCAAAGAAATATCTTTTATCTACATAATTTCAACTACTAGTCGGCAGTCGCACTACGTAAATGCCTTATCTGTTGATAAAGTGTCACACTGATACTTTAAGAATACGAAATAAGTTTATGACGGTGCTTTCGTTATGGAATAGATTACGCATAGAGTAATCAGGCAGACAAGAATTTAAACAACACGTTTATAAACTGGCTCTTAAGAAGTATTTTTTTTTACACCTTGCCATTTGGTTTAGAATAGTTTTTTTTCCAAGTCCAACTGCTACTCTTCTCTCTCTCTATATATATTAATTCTGTTCTCAACTCTACCCCATCTCCTGCTCTCTCTCTCTCTCTCCTCTATCCTTCCCTTCTCTCTCAGACTCCTTTACTCACATGAATTCTTTAGCGTCCTACGTGTTTTCTTTGTCTCGTATTTTCCTTGTATTAAGAATATTTGGCTTTTTGGCACTTAATTTACCACTGATTAAAATTGGTTTGATTTTATTGTACATTTCATAATTATGTTTATGTTATATTGTAAATTCATGTAATTCATATAATTTGCTATGTCATTTTAAATCTTTTTAAATTGTTATATATTGTGAATTTTTTAACAGGGCCGATGGAAGATCACAATTCTGTTGAATGGGCGGTACCCTGTGTGAATAATAAATAAAGTAAATAATAAATAAATAAATTTGTCACCTCTTGCGAAGGACGCGTCCAATGATGGCGATATGCAGGTGATATGCGGAACATATCGATCCCCATCGAGTTAAGATTCTATTGTGATACATGTCAAAGTGACAGAACTTTTTCTTAATCATCGAGAATGAATGTACGCATCTTGAAAGCTGAGAATTCAATGCTTTTAAGAGAAACTGCTCTTGAATGCATTAAGATGTAATATATTAATGGTGTTATCCAGGAAGATGATTATGTTGGCGGATTATCCGAGCTATTCTTGAGAGCACAATTGGTCCAATATTGTACAGGAATTTTGATCTGATAAGGAATTTTCGGAAATTGACACACGTGACAGCCTTTTTTTTTTTCCTCTTTGCAATAATTTATTCGCTATTTTTGAAAAAAATCAGACTCTTAGCGTATTTATTCAAAGTTGATTCATTTCTTTGAAAAAGGTAGTTGCTCCGACATAATCAAGCAAAACAAAGTGAAAAACTGTGCAAACATACAAATGTCTAATGGCAGCGTTGCTTTGCGTATGAGTGATAAGCGCCTCTTCCTTAAATTACAATTAGAATTGGATAGCAGCCCTAGAATTCGACGATAGTACTAGTACATCAATATCATATAATGGTGCATGTGGTGTATATCTACTACGCTATTACAATCATGATGGCCCCCTTTAATAAACCAGATAAAGCCCTTCACCATTTTCGCCTTCGCCATTATTCTACGATTAATGTCCCGTTTAACGTCACTATTATGAAGAAAATTTTCAGCTGCGCGCTTCGCGCTCCGCAGCTAATGAACTTTTTCAAAATATGTCCAGTAGATATCACATGCATGCATGTATGCATTATCGTGGTAGTCATACAATCAACATGGTTCCCCCTTTAACAAACCAGTTAAAGCCCTTCCTCGTTTCGCGCTCGCATTATGCTACATAATGCCCCATCTTTATGTCACTATTAATTTGAGAAAGAATTTTCAGCTCGCGCTTCGCGCTCGCATTATAACAATACATTTCCCCCATATTTATATGCATGTGTGTATAACAAGCAATTACCCCACCCCCATCAATGGACAACTGCGATCTTATACGCATCGTACGTGGCACACTTAGGAAAAGAGGACAATATCGACGATCAATCCCCCCCCCGCCAATCGCCAAAACAAATGAACTACCGTTTGACTTGTGTTATCCATCCGTTTATCCGTCATTATTAAAAAGTAAAGAGGATGGCCAAGCACTCGGACCCCCTGTGTGACACGGTGAAACTCTCAACAAAATCAATGCTCGCGGCTAGTAGCAATCGTCCGGGCTTGAATTTGTCTTGATATATAAGATTTTGGGTTAGTCTTACTCAATAGCTTTTAGCATGTTTAGTCCAGTGTCGTAGGTATTAATCTCGAGGCAATTGTACCAGAGATAAACAGTTAACAGCCCAACGAGGAATATAAGTTGCATACATTGATAATTCACATCCACTGATTCTATTTTATATTTTTCTAACCGTATATGGACTTACCCCTCCATGTTTATAGACAGGTAAGGAACCTCCAAACGTTACAAGCCCAGAGATGATCCGCAAAGTGCCAGGAAGAAGTCGATCTGTTTCTCCATTTCCGGGATTTGTATTCCTGCATTTCATGCTCACTCCTTCCTCAGTTCCAGATATGTAACGTCTGACTTTTCTCCCTGCAAGCCGAGGTGGACATTTTAATGAGCGTCCTCGGTGAAAGGAGTTGCTGTTTGTTGTTTTCAGCTTTCTACGGCCGCTTGTCCTTCCAGAATCGAAATAATGAAACAGTACAAGATTAGTTAACAACCATTACAGCACCTTTGAAACACCAAGGTGGATATTATGTATTAAGCGCTATAGGCCTACATATGTTGTTATTATTATTTTTACAGAATCGATGGTAAAAGAAAAGGCGAAAACACAAAATTGAACCATTCATTCCATCGTAAACAACTCGAAACAACACATATATGTTATCACACTGAGCACAATATCGCCTTCACGGATGAAGAGCTACCTACCGATTCAACATGTTATTTATTCGTTTTCAATAGTATATAAATTCTGAAGCGCTTTATGTTTGAAATGGTTTGAGCAAGTCCGACTGACTGTATTTCTTATTCCTTACCACAGTGAATCAAGACATATTTGTTTCCTCGCAAATATTCTTTAAAAGGAAATCTTTCGAAGTGATTCCAGATAATCAATTGTATCAACTACCAGTAGATGCCTTCTAATCCATTTGCGTGCGATCACAATGTCATGTCTAGACCAATATCCCTGTGAAAAGACATATATGGCAGACCAAGAAATTGTAATCGCCCAAAAGAAACATGCAATGGGAATAAATTGGCAATCATGCTGGAGGACATGGACGTAATCCTCAGGAAGAAGTATACAGAAATCTTGTTGAAAACTTACAACTCGTAAAAAAAATGAAATAAAGCATATGCAGGCAATACCATCATCAATTTTGGTTGTGTAGTAGTAGAAACTTTTGACCCATTGATGTTATTCCAAACTGATGTAAGATGCAACGCATATTGATGTTTTCAGATATTTTTAATGAAAAATAATACTCTTTGAATCAAAGCAATATCCAATACCTACTATATCTACAAAATAAATGATGTCCCAGTGTTCTTTATGGTGGTAAAAGATATTATTATAATTTTTTCTTAAAGGTGTATGTAAACTTTTGGCCTCACTGTATATGTCTGAAGGGAAATTTTCATTGAGGCGTCAAAAATGTGCATTCCATAATAACGCAGGGTGAAGTAGTATAATCTTATGTGGGGATTTAAAAAATTTATTTTTGAGGGCCAAATTTTTAATTTCAGGCCCTTATTTAAGCCCCCTTGCCATATGACGCAGGATGATAAGATTGAAAAAAAATTATCAAGTTGCATTGAAGGTAGTCGGGACAAGGCATAGACAGAAACTGAGATGGACGATGGCTATAGATACAATTAGACAGGCCCTCTCCTGAGTTGCAGCTCATCGCCTGCACAAGGACAGGAGCTATTTGGAAAAGCATCATCAACATGGGTCTAACTAAAGGGTCAGACATGACCTGTAGACATGCGATCGATCCAAATGACCTTAAGTTTTCAACCACATTTGAATGGCAAATGAAATTTCCTTAAACGATATATACATTAGCAGTAAATTTCTTCACTTTCGTGAAAAATAAATCTTAACCTTAAATGTGCATAGATATTTTGTTATCTACGACCAGGATGGGGCTATCTCACCCCTCCCACATAAGATCCCAATTTCTGAAACTTGGCATGTGTTCGGCAATGTAAGAACAGAATAAAGAACAACGAAAAGTTTGACATGTCTAGCTAAACATTTTTTTGAGCTATCGCCATAGCTGTTATTGGCCATTTTCAATGTTTTGCATTTGTACTACAAGTTTAATACACAGGGTCTATGGGAAACTGAAGCCAGTAGTGCAATCAATTTTTAAAGCGCCGCATTAGCATGATTGGTCAAAACTATATATTTGGTATCAAAAGATTGCATAAGACTCTACGCTAAAATGCATAAAAGCTGTCGGCACCAAAAAGTATCTTAAACTTACTTCGGCAAATGTACTCGGGCATTGAATATTCCATAGACTTCTGTGTAGCTTCGGGTGGTTCTAGATAATTTTGGCACAACTGTATATATATATATATATCTATATAATATATATAATATATATACTAATATAGTATATATATTAATATATATATATATGCGTATACATATAAATATAGTAATTCTATTTTAGGCATACTCGTTCAGTATACTTCTCAATGTGGGGCATTTTCTTTTGGTACTTTCTCAATGTGGTGCATTTTCTTGTAAAAATCTACATAAAGTAGTAGTATAAAATAAAATGGTAATACCTACCTTAAACGAGTTGCACAGGACACTGATTGTATATGTCTAATTAACAAACGTAGGTGAAGAGGTATTCGCTATACACTGATACGATGTTCAAGAAAAAATAGCGCCCATGCAACGATCCATATTACAATAATTCATCAGTTTACATCTAACATCAGGCGCGGATCGAAGAATAATCGCATTGATGCATTTGGGGTGCCAATTGTCTGGGGACCATAATCGGCGTCTCATTATGTTTACGCTTGGCCCGGTAATTCATTGTGTGACTCCGTTCTGCGTCCGCTACTGGACATGTTTGGATTCGGTATACTAAATATATTCATTTTATCTACAATCGAAGATAGTAGTGTACATCATGTAAACCATGTACATCGATGATTGTGAAAATTCTATTTGAGGTCAAAATGTAAGGATGTTTCAATCTCTCCCATCATGTTCATGTCAAATTAAATGAAATTATCAGCTGACATTAAGCGCGATCCAGGGATTTGGGCCGAAATGTGAATTTCAGAATTTGTTACAGCAATATTTTTTTATTTCTTTTGTTTTTATTTTAACAGTAGCTTCAGAAAGAAAGTAATCATTTAGAGGGCCATATTCAGAGCTCATTTGTTGTTGCTGTTCATATGTTACATGTATTCAAATGACTCCACTTCTCAAGTACCTTTTGATCGAATAAATGTAAAGCATAACTGGAGTATCTGCAATGAAAATGACGGTACACAATCAATTTTTTCAAGTTGGTAGGAAATGAAAGAAGTACGAGGGATGCGCTTTCAAATGAAGCACACATCAACCGCACGCAATCCTATCAATGCTCTGAAGCAGGTGTCAACATTATTTTTCTTCTTTCCTTAAATACTTGGAAATTGATTCTGTTTGTCATTTTCATTGCAATTACTCAGTAATGCTTGTACATTATGCATCAAGAAAGGTATCCTTGGACAGTGGAGGTTCATTTTCAATTATATGTCTATGCAGCAAAAAACCAAATGAAACTTGGAATATGCCTCTAAAATGGATACTTTTTATGAACGCTTATTTTTTATTTATTTATTTTATTATTATATTATTATTATAATTTATTGTTATTGTTATTTTATATATTATTATTATTTTTTTATTATTTCATTTATTATTTATTTATTATTTATTTATTATTATTTTTTTCTTTGGGGGGAGGGGTCTGTCAGTGGTCGTACCCAACCAAAGATAGGAGACCGGGAGGGAGCGTACAGAAATTCACATTTGGGCCAGATATCTAATGAAGTACTCACAACACTCCATTTTGGGTCTGTAGTTAGCTATTATTTGGCTAAAACCTAGACATAAAACTTGAAACATGTAACACTAATTAACTACGCTTAATTAATGAAGACATTTTTTGTAATATAACATATCCCAGGTAAGTTGACACCCATAAGGGGTAATTGTTACTTATGTAAACATAGGGTTAATTGTTACAATGTGTAAATTTCTATACCTACTTTTGTTTCAACTTCCAGTTTCTGGTTCGTTAACAGTAGATCAAGTAGAGCCCCCTGGATCCGCGCACGTAACATTGAATATTGATAATATTTCCCAAAGGGACTCTAATGAATCTCGCAACTGTTTTTTTTTTTTTAATGGTGTTATCCATTGATATTCTATCTTTGAACATGATATATGTTGGAGTAATATACTACTTCTAAGAATAAACCCACAAAATTTCCACCCCAATCTGTTGAGAATTGATTTCTGCGGTGATTATTAATCTTCACAGTGTCATATTCTGGCTACACATGACGATATGATTATATCAAGTACTTAAACAATGACAACTGTCTATAAGACTTTAATACATTATTAAATTTGATATTATGTTAATTCTGAAAGCGTGTAATGATTATATTTACCTGAAACCAGTGAAGATCGGCGAGGCCAACTGCAGAGTGGCGGAGGAAGTTGGGATGAGATTGGTCGCCTAACCTCGGTATTACTGCAAGGGCGGCGATTTGTTTCACGCGGGGGATGGGGGGAGGCATTCGAGATTCAGAGAAAAGTGTTATGATTTGTATCGGCGGCCGCGCAGATGCGAGCGAATGAAAATTGATTGTTCTAGTAAACTTGGCGAATTGCGTACTTACAAGCCGCGTTAGGTTACTCTAGGATGCTATTTGATTATTAAAATCTATTTTCTGCTCGGTCCCATTCGCTCATATATTGCACTGTATATAGGATGTTGTGAGTTTTTTTTTATTCGATTAGACGAGATATACGAAAGAAAGGATGACTATGTTCATCGCAATTTGCTCGCGGAGATTGTGCTCTGCCGCTAATTTCTTATCGAATGACTAACGCTTCAACCCTGATTTAAAGGGAAGTTCACCTGGAATTTTTATGGTTTTAAATTTTAGAAAATGAAGAAATTGATGTGCAAAGTTGATAGAAGCTTGACCAAATAATAGCAATTAGAATAGTTTAAATTTTGATTCCTGTGACTCCTTGGCGGCCTGTCTCCCATTTGTTGTGTATGTAATTACTACATTTGGCTTTTTTTGTTCTTGATAACGATGGGTCAAGTTTGATGGAGGATGTTATTAACATATTGTTTTGGTGTATCCGACCGGCAGTGTGAGATAACTTATTTTCTTCTAAATGACATTATTGGAATTTCGATACATATACCAATAAAGATCTCTGCTCGCATTGACGACCAAAATGATATTTTAGATTTCATAACTTCGTTATTTTTTTTTGTCATTTCTCCAACCTTCTATTCTGGCACTTTTGAACGAGTTTAAAACAGGGCGGAACTTTCCCTTACTTTAATACCCCTTACTTCAATAGTCCGTTCCGGAAGGCAATGCGGTTATCTTAGAAGCACACAATACCAACTTAATATTTCTTTTGTTTTTAAGCCGTTCCTCTTCTCAAATATGAAATCTTTTTGTTGTGGTTAGAATTGGACATTTGTTTTGTTAATAAATATACAGTGCCAATAACTTTGACGGGATTTTTTGTGATTCTGTTCTTTCCGTTATGTGTCCAAACTCCCAATAAATTGCCATTCGCGTAATGATAGCCTGTTTTTGGACGTGTTGTAATAGAATCCAAGATTGTGAAATAACTTGGAAACAATGAAAAAAGTGTTCGTGTGTGTGCGTTTGTGTGCGTGTGTGCGCGTTGCGTGGTGGTGGTGTGTGTTGTGTTGCGTATTGGGGGTGGATGTCGCCAATGGGCTTTCTATGTACCTTGTAACTGATCAATGATATCTCTTTAAAATACAATCTATATGTCACACTGCTCAATAAGTTAATTAATGGGAAAATTGATGTAAATATTCATGTATTGTGTCGCAGTGCATTAGCTAAGATGAGGTATTTATTACAAAAATTAATATGAATCATTAATTAATGTCCATGAACTCTTATGCGCAATTAAAAGAACAATCAATGTTTGTGCATTGCAATAATAAATATATACATGTATATGAAAAATATTATATCTGTAATAATTTTCAGCCAAAAGATATAAGCCTAAATTACAGTGTCGCGATACAGAGCTTTTAATACTTGAAAATTTGAAGACATATATACCGAATCTTCAGCTTTCTTCTAGAACCTTATCTTCAGAAATTTCCTCAAAAATACAATATGAGGTATGCACCTGTTTCATAAGCATGCTTATGGAAATAACGATTCTTCAAAAATAAGAATCTTGGGAATCACGGACAGTTTCTTTTATTTCTGTGTTGGATTACATTCTTTGGAATAATTTCATACGTACCTCTTAACTTGAATCGGGCAATAAAACAATCAACTTACAATTTCTATACTTGTGCCAAAAATTTGATCATCATAATTGTAACAAATATGAATGAGGTCAAAAAAGTTATAACTGGAAGTAATTTTATGGGAAGCCTAAATATTATGTATTGTGGAATACGTGTAAAAGCACGTTTCTCGTTTACAATTATTCGTATTAACTGTCACAAATAATAATAAGATTAGATATAGCAATAGATAAAAATAAGATGGATTGTCCTGCAATATTACAAATCACGAATAATGACAATAGTCAAATAGTTGAATTTTATAATGATATATGAAATTACATAAAGCTGGAAATTTGTGCATATAAACTCATTATCACATATTTTGTATTAGAGAGAATGATTTCCCATTGAAAAATATAATATATAATTGATTATTCTACGTCTCAATTTCTATTTCAGCAAGATAATACATAATAGAGTTGATATAATTTTGATAGAAGTTGCCATATATGGATAATTAATAAACCACTATAATTATTTTATACCAATTAACAAAATATCTTGTTAAAATTGCCCTTGCATGATAATAGTTGGCATATGAGATAATTAATAAATGACATAATGATTTTATTACCAATTAACAAATATATTTGTAAAATTGTCCTTCATAATAAATAAAGAATCCTACAGATGAATGAATAACTTAATTGAAAACATAAACGAAGTTTACCTTTTTCTTTACTAACCCCGAGATTCGGGAAAAACTGCTGTAAGGCCTCGTTAAAGATGTTTAAAATCCATTACTTAAATCTACGATATGTTTAGTTGTTGTTGTTGTTGTTGTTGTCTTTATCTGACTTTCAAGTTTGAGTTCCTCATTGTTGTTTCTCGTCAATGAGTGGTCGTATGCAGGATGCGTTGGGTGAGTGTTAATCCATCGCTACGTGATAAGGACAAGATAAGAAAAGAATCTATAAGAGGAAAAGACATCAAACTAATCTAATGTAAGTTGTGTGAAGGTGGTACTCACTTCGCAAAAGACGTCTCCTGCGAAGCGACACTCTGAAATCCTCAGAAATATTTTCGGTCGCGAAGACGACTGAGACGTTCTGAGACTCCGCGACTAAAATAATCATAGATTGAACGCATTTTCGATTACCCGCGACTCATGAAATGTCACGGAGCGGGCAAGAGCACGTCTCTGACACGTCCGCTGAGATCTCTCGCGAGACGTCTCCGCGACTAGTTCTCCTCAAACAATTTCAACATCACTTTCAAGCACGTCCCAAACTAGTCTCAATCCGGTCTCGCTGCAAGTGCGATCCCAAGTGTTATTATAAAGAGTAAAAGCCAAAAGTTTTCTCCCTACTCTGTTTCCATTTTTTTAAATCATGTTTATAGATGAGTTATATACACTTCTTTCTCTAATTGGAATGTTCATTATCTCCAGAAGTATTGCTCTGCGTCCTATTTGCGTCTAAAAAATGTATTTTTAAAATTCCTGCCAAATTAATCCCTTACTTGCCATGATTTATCATGACCCCAAGCCAAACGAAGAGAATTATGTGACTGGATTTCATGCCTAACCTTAATACTGCAATATACATTTCTTGTAAAAAAAAAGAAAAAGAAAAAAAGTGGCTCTCTCTCTCTCTCTCTCTCTCCAGGGATCGGTGTGGCAGGTCTAGTGGTCCAGGCCCTGCTGGATATGTCCTACGTGGTAATCATGGTCTGGGGCCTCTACTATCTCTTCTGGTCTTTCAGGGCTGTCCTTCCTTACTCAACCTGCGACAACGATTGGAATACACCGTGCTGCCTGGCTGCGAACGACGAAACTAACGTCAACGTGACGTCGGGTGGGAATAGCAGTGTATATGAAATGACCACGGATTCGATGCTGAATGTTAGTGCTATGTGTGGGAATGAGACAACTTCGCCGACCGTCGAGTTTTGGAAGTAAGTCATATTTAAGAGGTTTGTGGATAGTTTTAGAAGATAGGAATAGGTTTATATCCACTTGTTCCACTTTTCGTCTATTTGATTATATTATTCGAACATGGTTGTGGAAAGCGCATTGATCAGTTTTGAACTGGATACAGCGCTATGAAAAAAAAGAAAAAAAAATCATTATTATTATTATTTGTTCTATTACGAGTTTGTTACTGGAATAGACCAAGTGGTCTTAGAACAAGTGGTAATTAGACCAAATGGACATTAGACAAAGTGGGTTAGACCAATTGGCAATTTACCTCGGGGAGCCCTCAGAATGAAGTATTTGTGGACTATATTCATTTCAGTGCACTTTTCATATAAGTTTACTTTTGGAAATGAAGTAAAATATTTATTTTAACAGTGTTTGGCAAAACTTCTTACACTGTTAGAACGCGGTTTAAAAATTTCGTTGTTTAAAAAAATGTTGGTTTAAAAGTTAAACATTCTTGTTTAAAATTTAAACATTGTTGTTTAAAACCGGAAAAGCGAGGTTTTATAACCTTAAAAAAGACATGTTTAGAGATTAAAGTTTAGATATTAAACAGTTTTGTTTAACCAGGCCGAGGCAAATGTCACGTGATAGTCATGAGCTAATGGCATCACTCGTTATGCAAGGTAAAATCGGTGCAACATTTCAATCATGGCCTCACACATTAAATAAGTGTATGTACTGATGTGTTGGCTCAGTGGATAGAGCGTCTGCCTTATAATCGAATGGTCGTGAGTTCGATACCCGGCCGCGTTAACCAAACGTTGGAGCGTTTTCATTTTTGGAGAGAGGCGTTAAACAATACTGTAGATATTTTAAACAACCATTAAACAACAAGTTGTTTAAATTTTTAAAAAACAAGAGTGTTAAAGTTTTAAACAACTACAGGTTGTTTAACAGTGTAGGTAGATTGGCAAATTGTCTAGTAAAATCATATTTGTTAAATATAAAGGTATTCGATCAATTTAATATCGGTCGAATGATTTGAAAAATAGCAACAATATTTGATATTTGTTTGTTAGGGTTTTTTTCCACTCGAATACAATGAAAAAGTATTTAGCGTGGGTGAGATGACATTATGAACTCGTCCGAAACACTCGCAGCCTGTTCTACATTTTCATTGTGTAGGCCTTTACTGGCCCACATAATGATTGTGAAATATTTCTTTATACTTAAAAAGGGGCATTCCATGGATTAGAGTCGCGGCAATGAGGTGTTAATAAAGGTGAATCCAAGTTTATCATCCTCTTCTATTGTCCAACTCAGGAGTGCATGCTGTTTATCAAGTTTACGATTCATTCATCTATCCAGTGTTAGCTTTGGATATATTTTACAAATAACAGGGAAAAAATCAGATATGGGGGAGTTTTACCAAGTCGTATGTAGGTTATGAGCACCTTTACGAACGAGCTAAATGGAATGCTCAGAATTCTAATTAGGTTTGACTGTATTCCCCATTATCTCAAGTGTTTCGAAAAAAAATGCTTGATAAACAAAATGTTTGTTAATAATAATTTGGATAGGTTATATTTATACTTACAAACTCCAGCTAATCAAATTCAAAGGGATTTGTGCTTCCCACTTGGCTCTGTATACAGGGTGTATCAATAAAAACGGGACAGTTTTGAAAAGTCTGTCAAAATATTGTTTCCAATCATAATGTCTATATTTTGATGTTAATAGACGCTCAGAAGTCTTATCTTTCAAATGCCATTTAAAATAATAAGTTTCGTTCATGCTTGAGCGCACACAGAGCGTTTTTGTCGGGGGCTCAAAAAAAGGCTTGCGCACAAAATGGAAGAAAATGAGAAGTACGGTCATCGGACTTCTTGCCAATCAGCATGCTTACTCTTAACCTTTTCATTATCTTTTCCATTATTTTCGAATTATGCTTTCAAAATTCATTTGCAAAGCTATTTATTTACTTGAAATTTTTTTTTTTTTTTTTTTCACATGTTAACATGTTATCTTTTAGCATTGAATATTCCTTCAAACTAAAACAAAAATAAAAAAGTGTTGTCAACCCAAGAAAGGGGATTTGGTTGGATGGTTGATTGTTTGATTGATTGATTGCTTTGTTTGTTCGTTTGTTTGATTGATGGATTGATTTATTAATTGATCGATTGATTGAATGAAGGATTGATAGATTAACCATTTTTAATGATTGATCGTTTGATTAATTCATTGTTTCTTTGAATGAAAGATCGATTGATCGATTACTTTTCGATAGCTCATATGATTGATTTAATCGTTCGAAGAATCATAGGAAATCGACTCAAAGACTAACATAATCATTGATCAGTGTAAAGTAACAATCAATCCAAATGGGAGTACCTGATTCAGAATAAACCCTTTGGATTTAACATTTTCTTTTTTCTTTTTTGAACCTCCGACAAAAACTTTCCGTGCTCGCTCAAGCATGAACGAAACAAACAAAGCAATCAATCAATCAATCAATTAAACAACCAACCAAATCCCCTTTCTTGGGTTGACAAAAAAAACTTTAAGTTTGAAGGAATATTAATTGCAAAAAGATAACATATTAGAATGGAAACAAAAACAAAACAATTAAAGAAAAATAAATAGCTTCGTAAATGAATTTCAAATCATAATTAAAAAATAATGGCAAAGAAAAAGAAAAAGAAAAAGAAAAAGTACAGGAAGACTGGTGATTAGCAAAAAGCCTGATGATCACATTTCTCCTTTTTTTCCTTTTTGTGCGCAAGCCTTTTTTTGAGCCCCCGACAAAAATGATGTGTGTGTGCTCAAGCATGAACGAAACTTATTTTTTTTAAATTGCATTTGAAAGATAAGACTTCAGAGCAGCTATTAACATAAAAATATAGACACCTTAATTTGAAACAAAATTTTGACAGACTTTTCAAAACTGTCCCGTTTTTATTGATACGCACTGTATATATTTCAAGTTGTTCATAAGGTTGTTTTGTAATTTACGAACGACTTGTTCTTAACTCTCAAAACACCCTTGGTCCCTTCGAACGAGAGGTCAATACCAAATGAATGAAATGTGCCCACGTTAAAACTTAGTGCACGTTTGTTTCTTTTTAAAAAAAAACTATATTACAATCAGGACAAACTAGTTTTAAAATTAGTAGTGGAAAAGAAATCATAAAAATAATGGCCAATATTTTTGGTTTTGAGGTTATCATTGAAAACTATAAATCAAATTTGGATTATATTCAGTGGGATATGAAAATAAATAACTATTGACTGACTGATTGATTGATTGATTGATTGATTGATTGATTGATTGATTGAAAGAGAGAAAGAAAGAAATTAAATTGTAAAAGAATAACTTTCAATATGAGAGTAGGAAAAGAAGACTTACAAAGCAAATATTTCCAAGTATATATATTGAAAGGCAGAGATCAACAACAACAAAACACATATTTTTCTACCCTGGATAGCCGAAAGGTTCTTCAGATCCATTTATCAGATGGCATCCATGATCTAGGACCAGTCAACTGGCATCTTCTTCTTTGTCTTATCTTGGCTTGGTTTCTTATCTACCTCTGCATCTGCAAAGGGGTCAGGTCATCAGGAAAGGTGAGAAACCATAATGTGCCTGTGTTCAGTTTTGTAAAGTACAAATAACTCTGCCTACGTCGAATCTCTCCGGATCATAGTAATCTGTTCGACTTAGGAGAAATTCGACTTATGAGAGGTGAATAAGGTGAATAAGAGGTGTCTTTTATAATGTTAACTGAAAAATTGCTTCGACTTTATGCAGTTGTCACACCGGTGAGCCCGACTCCAAACCGACCTCTAGCTTGCCATTCACGGCAGTGTAATTTTTTGGTCGGTCTGGGGGGCGTTTCATGAAAGGACTTGTCGGACGTTTTATCCGACAAACTGTTATAAGCTACTGAAATGCTTGCATCTGATTGGCTAAGAGGAAATTTGTCGGATAAAATGTCCGACAAGTCCTTTGATGAAATGCCCCCCTGGTGTCGGTTTGGAGTCGGTCTCGCCGGTGTGACTACGGTATAAGGTGATAATTCGACTTATAAAAGGTCGACTTAATTATGCTGAGTTGACTGTACCGAGTGAGTCAGAAAAAAAATTTACAGCTAGAAAAATGTTCACAAAAAGATAACCAATTTATAAACCCCAAATTATTATACATATTCTGAAAAATTAACTCCTTCCGCATCTTTTGGTACCAATTTTGTGTGTTATATCTTTACGCTTAAATGAACACGGTGCATTGTTTGCAAACGTGTACATTTCGAATTGTGCAAAAGTGGGAGTAAAATCAAAACAACAAAACCTTTAAAAAAAAAGCAACTCCATCCTGATTAAAATATCACACAACCTGTTAACGAAAATGTCTTGCGCTAAATAACTTGGCAGGGGAGTTGTTACACATATCGACTACATTTTGTGTGAAAATAAGATAGATCATTATTCTGTAGACATGGTAGAGTCAGGCATGAGTGAGCATACGTCAAAGACAAAATAAACACTTTCCAAAGTATGAAGAGGCCTTTTTAGGTCTGTCAGTGACAGTTAACTTTTTGATGTGTATTCATTCATGGATTACTTGATGAATCAATTTAATTTTTACACAGAATCTAGTCGATAACTGTAGAAACACTCTATGGAGAGGGAGAGGGAGAGAGAGAGAGAGAGAGAGAGAGAAAGAGTTTTGCAGTGAATTGTATCACATATTATTTATTATATACCTTATTATTTGATCGTGACAGATTATATAAAAAAAACAAATATCGGTTAAATTTTGTTGATATAACAGGTTGTGCCTGTCAACCATTCATGTTTTGTCTAATTTTGTTTCGTCTTATTTTGTAGCCTGATGAAGGTCATGCTGGCCGAAAGCTTGTGAATAAAGGAATTTGAGAGCTACGTTTCGAGTCATCTGTTTCATTCATTTCGCCTATACTAAATAAAAGATGGTTCACTGCATAGCACGTTATTCAAGGGGCCCGTTTTCACTATATATATATATATATATATATATATATATATATATATATATATATATATATATATATATATATATATATATATATATATATATATATATATATCATAGAGTTTCACGTATTGGCATGTAAATCAAACAAAAAACAAAATGTTGTAATGCATTTTCGCCAATTTTTATTCAATTTGTCTCAAATTTTCGACGGTATTGCCTCCGTCTTCCTCAGGAGAAATATTTACAATATATATATATGCAGTGGTGGCCAAAATATATTAGAAAACCTGAACCTACACAAAGTCTATGGGATTATCAATGCCCAAGTTCATTTGCCGAATTCAGATTAAAGATATGTTTTCTGTGCCATGAGCTTTCATGACTTTTTAGCAGAGGGTCTTACGTATATGTTGATAACAAATTTATATAGTTTCGACCATCTGGTAATGCGTAGCATTAAAAATATTTGCGCTATGCGCTTTTGGTTTCCCCATAGACTTGTGTATTATACATGTGGTCCAAATGCAAAAACGTAAAAATGCAAATTGCATATGCTGATTGCTCAAAAATTATTTAAGGTAGAAGTATGAAACTTAGCAGGCTTATTTATTTTAATATACCTCAAATACAATCTAAGTTTCAGCAAATTTGGTCAAATGGGGAGGGTGGATTCGCGCCCCCCCCCCCCCCCCCCCCCCCCTTGGTGGTTAGATGACCAAAATAACCATGCCCATTGAAGGTTAAGACTATTTGTTTTAATTTAATGAAGAGACTCCTTGTAAATGAATATTTTTTCAAGGAAATTTCATGAGCACTTTAAATATGTTGAAATAGTAAGGGTCATTGGAACAATGGACTTAAAAAGGGGCATTGAATTAAAAATTTGGGGCCCTTCCAAAATAATTGAAAAATCCCAACATAAGATGTAACTACTTCACCCTGTGTTGTTATCAATGCCATTTTTTACATTATCAGGAAATTTCCTTTCAGAATATATATACTTTTGTAGGGAGAGGCTTAAAATGTTTAACATTATGACATTTTGATCCTGAAAGGGGCAAGATTTTTAAATTTTTCAATTGGTGGTGTAACATAAAAAAGGGCGACTTGGGGCGAGTTCCCAACGCATGGCTTTGTTATTTAGTTTTTAAAGCATAATGATGATAGTCGGAGACATTCCAACCATTTTATAGGTATTTAGTATTTAATTGGTCAACTGAATGAAAATTATTAAAATCATTTAAATATTCTTGGTGTTCTAATAATTTTGGCCACCACTGTATATATATATATATATATATATATATATATATATATATATATATATATATATATATATATATATATATATATGGTCGTGTGTTATGAACTCGCCACCCAAAAAGGGTGGTGCTGTTACGCTTTTTGCTATTTTTCAGCATTAATTTGTATATATTTTCCAAAGTAAGAAAGTTTATGTAACAAATTTTATCTCATTTTGAAGCTATATTACTGTGCTAGCTCCCTGTGAAGTTTCATTGTTCTAGGTAACATTCTGGTGGAGTTACAATGGTTTACGTTTGAGACAGTAGGGGTGGTGCTGGAAGCGGCGCCGCCTGTACAAAGTCAATGGGAAATTTTACATTTTGTGGTTGATTTGGGGAAAACTTGAATTTCTCTGCCAAATTTTTGCTTTTGACTGTGAATGTGATACCAAAGTGAAGCTTATAAACTGCTTTATACCATAAAATCACTGAACAATAGGTTTGATGTTACAATAGTACCCAGGAAGACTGAACAATCATTATTTGAGCTAAAAAGGCAATGCCTCCTGTACAAAGTCATTGGGAATTAGAGATATTGTAGTACCTATGGGAAAACTGAAATATCTCGGCCAAATTTTAGCTTATGATTGTGAATTTAGCACCAAATTGAAGCTTTTAAACTGCTTCATACTATCATATCGCTTCAACAATATGTTTGATGGTGCAACAGTACTTGGCAGGACCCAACCCCCTCATGAATTTGAAAAAAAGCTATATTTTTGGGGCTAAATTTCAGATTGTTATATTTTTATGCCTCCGCCACCGAAGGTGGTGCCGGAGGCATTATGTTTTCGGGTTGTCCGTACGTCCGTCCGTCCGTACGTCCGTCCCGTTTTCGTTCTCGCGATAACTTAAGAACCGTTTGACGGATCACTTTCAAACTTGGATCATGTATGCATATTGTAGGACAATGATCTGATTAGACTTTGGGGTCATTAGGTCAAAGGTCAAAGGTCACAGAGGTCATTGTATGCATGAAAATGGCTCGTTCTTCTGCATAACTTAAAAACCGTTTGACGGGTTAACTTCAAACTTGGTAATGTGTGCCTATGGGAGGGCAATGAACTGATTAGATTTTAGGGTCATGAGTGCAAAGGTCAAAGGTCACAGATGTCATTGTATACATGAAAATGGTTCGTTCTCGCAATAACTTAAGAACTGTGTGACGGGTCAACTTCAAACTTGAGTAATGTGTGCATATGGAGGGGCAATAAAATTATTAGATTTTGGGTCATGAGGTCAAAGGTCACAGGTCATTGTGTACGTGAAAATGGCTCTCGTTCTTGTGATAACTTAAGAACCGTTTGAGAGATCAACTTCAAACTTGGATCATATTTACATATTGAGGGACAATGAACTTATCAGATTTTGGGTCATGAGGTCAAAGGTCACAGAGTCATTGTGTACATGAAAATGGCTTGTTCTCGCAATAAACTTAAAAAACGTTTGACGGATCAATTTCAAACTTAGGTCATATGTGCATATGGGACGGACAATAAACTGATTAGAATTTAGAGTCATGAGGTCAAAGTTCAAAGGCCACGGAGGACATTGTGTACGTGAAAATGGCTTGTTCTTGCGATAACTTAAGAACAGTTGATGGATGAACATCAAACTTAGGTCATGTGTGCATATGGTAGGGACAATGAATTTATTATATTTTGAGGTCATAGTCAAAGGTCAAGGGTCACAGACGTCATTGTATACATGAAAATGGCACGTTCTTGCTGTAACTTCTGAACCGTTTTATGGATCACCTTCAAACTTGGGCATGTGGGAGGAAAGATGAACTGATTAGATTTTTGAGGTCAGGACATCCAAGGTCACTGGTTATTTATGTAAATGACTCGTTTTGTGCAATTTCTGAAGACCTTTGACAGATCAACTTAAACATGTTTATCCTTTTTATTACATCAGTAGCCATCCTTCCTGAGTTGGAAATAATTCTGATGATACAACTTTAATAGATTGGGGTCATATCTCAAGATGTCATGGTATAATGGATGTAAATACTCAACATGCGCATGCCTTTTTTTTCCGATGTGGCAATACGGAGGCATGCCTTCCGACCGTGCGCGGTCGAAGATTCATCTAGTTCATTCTAAAATTGTAAACCATAATGAATTATACTTTGTTTGAAAGGTCTTATTATTCTCTACCAGAATATAATATTATTAATATTTGGGTGATTATAGATGACTTGACGATAAAAACAATGAAAAATAAAAAAATCTAAATTTCCTGATTTTTTTCCAAATAACTTTTTTATCTTGCACCTGGTATAATTTTTACATGCAGATTTAGATTCATTGAGGAAACTCCTTTCAGAAAATGTATAGTTTTGATATATTAGGGTGTATACTTTTCGAGATACAGGTCTTTGAAGTGAAAAAGTGCCATTTGTAGTGAAATTGGCATGTAACGCAAAAGGCGGCGAACTTATAAGACATGGCCATATATATATATATATATATATATATATCAAAGAAGAATGAGTATTATTGAAATATTATGAGTGTGTGTGTGTGTGTGTGTGTATGTGTAAATATCTGATTATTAACAAATATATATTAACGAAATATATATGTTTCGCTGATTGCAGGTAGTATACTTCACCGTTCCCTTTCCTTACATCCTTCTGACAATCCTTTTGATACGAGCTGTTACCTTACCCAACGCTGCTGATGGGATCATCTTTTACCTCAAACCCAATGTGACACGACTTCAGGATAGCCAGGTACATTTCAATGCATTAAACTATATTGGCCACTCTCCATCCCGATGATGGAGGGATCATGTTAAACTTCGTTCCGGCTCTAAAAAAATTGCTCTTCCAGATGATGCTGCAATCATAATTGCAGTCGTTCTGGGTAGACAGGGATCGCATGAAATTTAAAAATACTCTGTCGTTTAGGTGCCGAAATATTGATGACTGAATATTACCAATCTTAAACGTACCCGATGAAGCTTAAATTTACACTCAATTTATAGCAATGGAACAATGAAATTAGTGATCAATACCCTAATATCTACTGTTCCGAAAAAATATAAAATGGCCCCCAAGAGTAGAGTATATAGAGAAAAGTGGATTTTGGACCCATTGACCATGGTCTATGCAGTGTATGGATGAAAATAATCACTTTTTATTTAGTATAAATACTGATGAAGCTATGTAATGATGCTTAGGAAATAAAAAATTTTCAGGGTTTCCTCTTGACACAGTGGCATGCACTGACCATTGGTGACAGCATGCACGGCTTCAAAGTTCAGATTTGTGCTAGCCTTCACAAAGATAGGCCCTACTCGATCCCTTTGAAGGGATAATATAATTGAGCTTCTGACATAGAGGGCACTCATCAATTCATGTTTGATTCCTCGTGCAAAGGCAACGGAATCACCAAATTTATCTAGCTTAGAAAATAAACCCAGCGTACAGCGCCCTCTCTACGTCCTGAACCTCACGAACCTTTACCTTTAATGGGTCCCATATAACTCTTAATTTTTCTGTTTGAGTTTTTAATTGAACAGTTTGTTCTTTAAATAATTTATACGTATTATGTGTACACGAATTGAACATTTCCCCCTGGGAAGCAATGTATGGAATTATTATTTTTGTTATCAATAATGATGGTTTCCTGTGAACACTACTTTACCTTAAGCATGTTAAGTTAATAATTTAATATTTTTGTATTTGGGTATGTTCTTTTTCTATCTTTTGATTATCAAATGCTTTAGAACAATATGTTTTTAATTTTCATACTTGCAATTATTCTTTTTTTTTTCACTCTCGCTCTCTCTCTCTCTCTCTCTCTTTCTCTCTCTCTCTCTCTCTCTCTCTCTCTCTCTTTCTCTCTGGAAGGTTTGGCTCGATGCAGCCACCCAAATCTTCTATTCAAACTCTCTTGGGCATGGCGTCATTGTAGCTCTTGGTAGCTTCAATGCAAGAAATCATAACTTTGTCAGGTAAAAATTGTGTTTCTGAACATGAATATGCCAATATCATGCTTTATTTATGAATCTTACAGAAACTTTACCTCCAGCAAAAAAAAAGAAATCCCACAAAAACCCGCATTATTAACAACAAAAACCCTCAAGCATCTTGGCATGGATATATCCGAGTCAGATTTTTATTTTATCATTCTTTTGTCACTGTACATCAAAGGATATGTTTTTTGAATAAAACTCATGGTTTCCCACAGTTACAAGCTTTCAATTGAAGATTTGAATGTTGTCTGCACACAATTATTCATTTTCCCTTTTCTCTGTACTCCGCATTAAAGGTAGTATCAGCTTTTCTCACAAATTGCGAAAACTAATGCAACTTGGCATAACTGTAGAATATGATCGACCTATACTGTCTATTCAATCTTACTCTCATAGGTTGCCTAGATCAGTAATACGAAACGAAAATCTGACTACCAATCTTGACCAGCTCTCCATCAACATCGTTGATATTACAGCGCGTGCGGCACGGACCGCACACAGCAATATACACACGGCGCATCAGCGTGCATTATTTTCTGCGCTAACGGTCAGCGGTTCGCACCGTACGGTATATTTTTCGAGGTTCGAAAAAATAGGAATGAATTTTGATAATCGCAATATAAAGACAAACATACACATTTTAGCTTAATCATGTTGTGGGATGATATAGTCATTGGTATACTACTATATCCTCTCAAAAACTAGAAATTTAATATTTTTGCCTGCAAAAGGCTGACCCTACCTTTAAACAGCGGAGTTGATATATACGGGGCAGATTTTTCTATTCTTATTCTTTTGACTGTGCATCAATGAAGAAGGGGGAAATGTACTTTTGAATTGAATTGAAGGTTTCCCATATTTTGTTATTACAAGCTTTCGACTGAATCTTTGATTGTTTTCTGCATACTGTTCATTTTTTTCGTTTGATAATTTTTCTTACAGGGATACACTGTTGTACACTGCAATAAATAGCGGTACCAGTCTCTATGCCGGGTTCGTAATCTTTGCTGTACTTGGCTTCATGGCCGGACAACAAGGGGTGTCAGTAGCAGAAGTGGCTAGCTCAGGTAATAATAACATGCAAATAATTACTCAAAAGTGGAAGAATGATCTTTTAAGGGAAGGGTTAACTTATTAGGGCCGATAACCACTCTTTACTTAAGAGTGGAATATCACTTTTTATTAAGGGAGTTGTGTTAAGGGGTTAGTTCATTTGGGGCCGATAACCTCCGTACTTAAGTTCGCTCTCAGATATACAAAATGTATCTTTATCTCATCTATATACTTCAGATGACGTCCCGGTGGGCATTTCATCAAAGGACTTGTCGGACGTTTTATCTGATAAACTGTTATAAGCTACTCAAAGGCTTGCATCTGATTGGCTGAGAGCAAATTTGTCGGATAAAATGTCTGACAATGATGTCTTTAATGATATGCCCCCCCCCGGAGACGTTGTGGAGACGTCGCTGACACTCAGGGAAAAATACTAGTTGCCAATCGTCTCATCATGACATGTGAGATTCCGCGATGTCTCCAAAGTCTCCGTGACGTCTCCTCGGCTTCTTCTAAGTTTCTGCAACGTCTCATGAGTCGCGGGAAACTGTTTTTTCCAGTCGCGGAGACTCGATCAGGAAACGTCCCAGTGACGTCTCCGCGATGTCTAAGTCTCTGCAATTACCGAGACTAAAATGTCTTGGAGAAGCCTCCTTTGGTGACATACCACCTACACCATCCATTTTCAAAATTAAATATGATTTTGTCATGATATTTATTTTTGCGCTACCCCTGTTCTGGCAATATGGGCAGTAAAAAAAAAACCATACTCTGTAGGGGGTTTGTAAAAGGAAATGGTGCAATGTTTCCTGAAATATAATTTTAAATTATTCGAATGTCCGCCAGGCTGTTGTAGCAAATCTGGAATGTAATATTTTTTTAAAATAATTATCTACTTCTTTATTCCAATAAAAAAATGATATAATCGTAATTATTTTGTCAAATCTGTAGTTGGTGTTTCAACTGGCGGCATCAAACGTCGTTTCAAAGGAAAGCACCTGTAGATTATACTGTGCAGTTATTTGTGCATCCTTATAAAGTGGAAACTGTTTTGTTATACTTTGCCACTTGGTAGGTCTACTCCATTCTGCTAAAGCTCATTCATTTGATGCTCGTTTATTATGGTTGTACTACATAATTATGCATGTTTTTAATCAGATATGCACTACAGAACATATCCATCTACACTGTTAGAAAAAAAATTTAACAAGTTGTTTAAAATCTTAAACAACTGCGTGTTAACCGGTGAATCGCACAGCGTTGTTTAAAAATTAAGCAACCTGTAGTTGTTTAAAACTTTAACACGCTTGTTGTTTAAAAGTTTAAACAACCTGATGTTTAATGGTTGTCTAGAATATCAACAGTATTGTTTAACGCTTCTCTCCAAAAATAAAATCGCCCCAATTTTTGGTTAACGCGGCCGGGTATCGAACTCACGACCTTTCGATTATAAGGCAGACGCTCTACCCACTGAGCAAACACATCTGTACATTCACTTATTTAATGTGTGAGGCAAAAGTCCTTCGCCATGATTGAAATGTTGAGCGTTTTAACTTGCATGTAACGAGTGATGCCATTAGCTCATGATTATCATTTGACATTTGCCTCGGCCTGTTTAAACAAAACCTGTTTTATACATAGTGGTGCCACCAATCGTCATAATATGGGCTTCGTTTGCAAGTCATGTTAATGTTTGGCAACATCTATAAATATGTTTTACTTGATCACACGAATCAGAAAATATATGTCTCCAATTTTTTAATTGACCTTTTGTGACCCAAAATGGAGGTCAAAGGTCAAGCTTCATTAACATAAACATAATTTTTTCCAAATTGTGTCAAATTTGGTATCAAATTGTAGGTAATTTTATAACTAGCAATTAAATCTATTAACATTCCATCACCCGACCAGCCAGTTTTGAGCAATGTGCAAATTAGTCTATTTATGCATAATTAAATGCATAATTGTGTCAAGCTTCGCTTTAATCAGACATAACATATCCATAGACAATATCAATAGCAATTAATCAAGAATACAACATAGGTCATACTTATCCGACATTGATACCACATTCTGGTGACCCTTATGACCTTAAAATTAGGGCAAAGGTCAATTTATATGATGATTAACAACCTGGAAATGGCATCATGTTAGCAAAAACCTCAGTTTCTGTGAACTTTGACCTTATTTCTAGGTCGATTGTGTCTACTAAAAATATGACAACATATATTTTTTGGTTGATGGCATCAAGTTGAATATATTCATGTGAGTTACCAACATAGATAAGCTTATACAACGAATAGGTCAAGGTCAAAGTAAAAGAAAGGGGTTTTGGCAAAAGTGTTCGGTTGTGACCTAATTAGTCTTATTGGGCCGCATTCCTTGGAATATTTTTATTTAACACTGTTAACGTGTTCGACTCGATCCCACGAACCAGGAAATGTTCGTTTTCATTGACCTTTGACTTGTAAATGAGGTGAAAATTCCAAACAATTATTAGTTTTTGCTATTTCCAGGTTTTTTAGCAGCATGTTATTTGAACTTTGGCCTTATCTTGAGGTCATACGTGTCAACAACAAAAAAAATAAATAAATAAATAAAACAAAAAATAAATAAAAAATGGTAAGGTTGATATTCTGATTCACGGGGTCAAGTAGAACAAAAGAAATTATGATTATCACAATCAATAAGCTATAATATTGCCCAATGGGACAAAGGTCAAGACACATAGAAAGTTAAAGGAATACGTAAGGGCCAAAGATTTCTGTCTTGACCATAGACCTGTTTGGCATTATAGCTTAATCATTTAGATAGCCACAGTTCCTTTTGTTCTACTTGATCCAATGAATCAGAAAAATCAACCTTGCTACTTTTTCATTGACACGGATGACCTCAAGATAAGGTCAAAGTTCAAATAAGATGACGCTAAAAAAACCTGGAATTACAAGAAACTATGTATTTTTTGGACTTTTCACTATATAGTTAAAGGTCGTAGGTCAATGAAAACGAACATTTCCTGGTTCGTAGGGGTCAAGTAGAACACGTTAACAGTGTTAAATGAAATATTCCAAGTAGGGCCTAATGCGGCCCAATAAGACTAAGGTCACAACCGAACACTTTGGCCAAAACCTCTTTCTTTTACTTTGACCTTTGACCTATTCGTTGTATAAGCTTATCTATGCTGGTAACTAACATGAATATATTTAACTTGATACCATCAACCAAAAAATATATGTTGTCATATTTTTAGTTGACACAATCAACCTAGAAACAAGGTCAAAGTTCACAGAAACTGAGGTTTTTGCTAACATGATGCCATTTCCAGGTTGTTAATCATCATATAAATTGACATTTGCCCTAATTTTAAGGTCATAAGGGTCACCAGAATGTGGCAGCAATGTCAGGCTAATATGACCTATGTTGTATTCTTGATTAGTTGCCATTGATATTGTTTATGGATATGTTATGTCTGATTATAGTGAAGCTTGACACAATTTTGCATTTAATTATGCATAAATAGACTAATTTGCATATTGCTCAAAACTGGCTGGTCGGGTGAAAAAATGTTAGTAGACTTAATTGCTAGTTATAAAATTACCTACAATTTGATACCAAATTTGACACAATTTGGAAAAAATTATGTTTATGTTAATGAAGCTTGACCTTTGACCTCCATTTTGGGTCACAAAAGGTCAATTAAAAAATTGGAGACATATATTTTCTGATTCGTGTGATCAAGTAAAACATATTTATAGATGTTGCCAAACATTAACATGACTTGCAGACGAAACTACATAGATGGCCCCACTAACAGTGTAATATGTCTCTAAACAGGACTTGTTTAATGCTATGAAACCTCGCTTTTCCGGTTTTAAACAACAATGTTTAAATATTAAACTAGAATGTTTAACTTTTAAACCAACATTTTTTTTTAAGAGTGAAATTTTTAAACCCCGTTCTAACAGTGTAGCTGTTCACCGTGGGTTTTTGTATTATCATTACTCATATTGTGGGCGACTTATCAAAATCAATTGTTAATTGTATTGCAGGAGTGTTAAATAGACCAGAAAGGACATAAACAGGGGGTGGATCAAGGAGAGCCCGAAAGTAGGGCGAAGCTTAAAGCTAAACTATTGTTGTGGTCATAAGATTGAATTATGAAAGGAACTGTTCTGAAGTGATTGGGAATGGTGGTATCTCACTTCGCGGAGACATCTCCGCGACAGAATAGAAAATTTCGTCTCCGTGACGGATAAAAATTATTAGAGACGTTTCGACGTCTCCGAGACAATTTATGAAAAAAAAAGGTCTGAAGTAGTCCCAAATCCGTCTCCGAGACGTCTCCGATAAGTCTCCGCGATATTGGAGACGCCTCTAATACTTTTTATCCGTCGCGGAGACGAAATTTTCTATTCTGTCGCGGAGACGTCTCCGCGAAACGAGATAGAAGGGTTGATAACAATTTACGTAAGAAATGATGTGTGTTGTGAGGTTTCAGAATCATCTAAATGATAACAAATTAGCCCAAATATCAAGGAGTAATGTGCACTTCACACAAAAGTACATGACTTTGTATAGGATTACACACGAATGTTCGGCCGGAACAGTTTGTCATCATAATTATTATGACTATGAGAGAATTTGAAGAGGAATCCTTTTCAGTGGACCTTTTCTGCCCTAATATTCTACTTAAATACCATGAAATTATTAGAATGCCCATAATAGTTTCCTTTCAATACCCACCACACTAGATTCTCGTTTGAGGGAATATATTTGACATGTCTCAGAGATTTATTTTTTTCTTCCTTATATCTTTTAGGGCCTGGACTAGGTTTCATCGCATATCCCGAAGCTATAACTCAAATGCCTTTATCGACACTGTGGGCCATTCTTTTCTTCCTAACCCTCCTTTTCCTTGGTATAGATAGCCAGGTGAGTTGGTCTATTAAGTTGGTCTAGTCAAGTTAATGGGGCCTATTTAGTTGGATAAATATTCAGTTCCAGGTCTTAGTTTCATTGGCTTCGCCCTACTTTTCCTTCGTATAGATAGCCAAGTGAAT
>CALNVZ010000641.1:5276429-5283929 GCA_940671915.1 Paracentrotus lividus | reverse complement strand
ATATTGTTGTCGTCTATTAAAGGGCTTAAATATTTTAATTTGAACAACAGACGGCATAATTACTATTCTAAAACACTAAATTACGTGTTATTTTGATTATGAATTATCAATATGTTTTCACTATTGTCTTGTCGATCATAATTAAATAATAATGTTTAATGTTGTTTTGTTGTTGTTCTTTTCAGGCGGCAAACGTTTTATGCGGGACATAGTTGGAATGACTGGCGTGGGTTTTATAAGGCCATACATGTTATTCACTTGGATGTTTGCTACGCCTCTATTCAGTGCTGTAAGTTTGTTTTTATTTTGTTTTTGTTAATTCTTGTTTCTTCGTAAGTTAGCTATAATTGTCTTGTATGATCAGTTCTCCCGAATAAGAGGCAAAATAGATCCACCCTTTCTCTATCTTGCTTTCTTTCATTCTCTCCCTCTCTAGCTTCCCCGATAACGTCAGAAGAATATCCTTACCTAACAAATATGATAAAATACTCGAAAGCCTTACCTCCATGATCTTTGATTTTAAGGGAAAATGTCTAAAATCGTATGATGAAACTGATTAATAATCATTCATGATAAAATATCACACACCCCTAACCAGGGTTGCGTCCGATGAGTAACTACCCCCTCCCCCTATCATACATACCCCCTCAACCTGACAGGTGCGCTCGTACACAATACTGAGGTATTGTGATATTGCCCAGTTATCTCCCAAACAGCACTTTGTAACAAAAGGGCTTACGTACCCCCCCCCCCCCTTCAATCCTATACGGACCTGTACCCTCATTTTTCATTTTCAATTCTTCATCTCTATCATGTCTATAGACCATCTTCTTGTTTAGCATCTTTGCCTACCAACCATTGAAGTATGAGGATGTGTATACCTACCCCTGGTGGGGGTATATGATCGGGCTGATGATGGCTGTATGTTCTATGATCAACATCCCAGTCTTCATCTTCTACCAGCTCATCTTCAAGAGTGAAGGCTCTCTAAAAGAGGTATTTTGTTATTAAAAATCAATCCTTGTATGAAAAAATGAGCAAAGAAATTGAAATTCCATCGGGATTCGAACCCGAGACCTCCTAACTACTAGACAGGCGCTCAACCAACTGAGCTATGGCCAGCCATTATTTCGATGTGCGTCCCAGAGAACAACTCAACTTTCAATGCTTGAGGGATCAGAAGTTGGGACGAACATCGACATAAGGTCTTGCCATAGCTCAGACGGTAAAGCGCCTGCCTAGTAATCAGGAGGTCTTGTGCTCGAATCCCGATGGAATCCCAATTTATTTACTCATTTTTAACATATTATATATTTCTAGTCAGTTTCCCTGTTTGTTCAAAAATTAATCATCAAACTATTAGTATTCCAGTAGCATCGATAAACCTGTGTCAGAGATTAAGTCCACTGCATTCTCCCCGATGAAAGTTAGTTTAGATATATATTATTTTAAACAGTTTAAATTGAGCTCCACCCTTCACCCTAATCAAACCATAATTATACTGGCGATTTATCACTCCGTTAGGCTTAAAGGGGAAGTTCACCCAGGAATTTTATTGGTCTTAAAAAATGCAGAAAAATAAAAGAAAAATGTGAGTGAAGGTTTGGGGAAAATCGACCAAAATATGATGAAGACGAAAATGAACCACTATTCGAAAGTTTTGATTATGTGACGTCACATGCGAGCAGATCTTCTATGTGTTATGTAGTGTAAATTCCATAAAATGTCATTTTTTTTCGAAGAAAATAATTATGTCACCTGTGCGGTCGATATACCATCAAACATATGTTTCATATACTTGACTATATCAAATTGACCATTCCCTTTATCAGAACCATGACAAAAAGACAAATATTTATTTGAATTTACATACACAACCAATGGGAGAGTTGCTCGCACGTGACCTCACAGAATCAAAAATGTAAATATTCATAACTTCGCTATTTTTGGTCGATTTTTCTTCAAACTTTCACTAATATTTTTTTATTATTTTTCTCATTTTTTAAGACCAATAAAATTCCAGGGTGAACTTCCCCTTTAAGCCAGAAATATTTTCATTTTTTGTTGCTCAATTTCCTCTTTAAATTAATTTTGTGAAAATCATTTTCAGAGAGTTCATTGACATATGTATTTCTATCATTCTGAAATAGGGGAGAACCCCCCCCCTCCTCCCCAAATGGAATTTGTTTTATTCAAAAATGAATTCTGTGTATATATATGGCCTAAATGGCTCCGACCGAGGCATATCCGGTCTAGCGCCACAACTTCTCTGATAATATCAGGGACAGGTTCGAATCCTAATCGGATGAGATAACGATAAAAGATCGATCCCGGGCTGTGTTTCACCATGGGTCCTAATAGTAGAATCCATGGTTTCACCAAGTCGTTTGTAATACGTACGAACGACTGGTGATCATTTTGGTGCTGAATCATAATTATTATAAATATTATTTTTTTTAAATACATTATATAATTGATTAGTATAGCACCCAAGAACATGTTCCAGTCGTTTTTCAACTCATTCGTAACTTTAAGAACAAATTGGTGAAACACCTTCCGGGATTTAATAATCATAATATTAATGCATGTCTGTAAGAAACAACCCCCAACCCAAACCATTTCTTTTCATTATGAATTGGTGAAACACCTTCCGGGATTTAATTATCATAATATTAATGCATGTCTGTAAAACCACACCCCAACCCAAACCATTTCTTTTCATTATGACTTTCTTTGTAGCGATGGGATGTTCTTACAACATCAAGGGTACCTCATCACGTGACATCGATTGATGAGAAAGAAAAGGGATACCTCTCTCTAGAAGTACGTTAACGATTCTTTTATTTTTTTTTTAAACTGCGTATAAACAGAGTCATGGTGTGAAGACTTTGGGGCAAACTATAGCGTTCTATGTAGTATCCTTGAAAAAGATTTGATTATATTTTGTATAAAATTCGTCTCCGGAAAAAAAAACTCATTCTTGTCAAGACAAGCAGATTTGGTACATGTAGTATTAAAGCTAATATAGTGTTGTAGTCATGAGATTGAATTGTGGAAGAGACTGTCTCAAAGGGATGGGAAATGTTGATAATGAATGCAACTAGAATTATTTATTGATGTGAGGTTTTGGCATCAAGAAAACGATAAGAATTTTACCAAATTCTTCTGAGAGTAACATGCACTGCACACAAAAATGCGTGTATGGGACTACATATCCATGTGCTCACATGTTTGGGACCCGAACATATCAGCTTTTTATGTCATATTTTCACTATGAGGGCATTTGAAGAGCAATCCTTTTCAGTGGAACTTTCTACTATAAAATTCTTCCTAAATAGCTTGAAAATAATTTGAAAGCTCACAATTATTTTGTTGACCCATGGTTCACCTTTCCCACTACACTAGATTCTCTTTAAGGGTGGTGGATGACGCGGTATAATGTGGTAAGAGTTTGTAGTAAATAGATACCGTAGATGCAATAATATGTTTCAAGGGAAGCTCATTGAGCATGGAGAACTAATGTTTCACAGTGAAAATCATTTTTAAAAAGACATACAAAGAGCAAATAAACACTTTTAGAATATTTACCATTTTATACAAGCACCTCTTTAATACGGAATGTCATCATTGGTATTTTTTATTATATCGATTTCCACTGAACGTTAACATGGTAAAAAGCAGAAAATTTACCGACAACTGAAATTAGTGTTACAATATGGGTGATATCACATGGCAAGAAAATACATAACTAAATGTACATTAAAATCAAATTAGTCTTCATAAGAATACTGAAGCATTTGTCTTTGTCATAAGGCCTACTAATGAAATGTGAAGGAACTTTAATTTGTTTCATGTCCCGTTGCTTAGAAATGGAATTTAAAATTTCACCAAAAAAAATGTTAGGTATGAGACACTTGCATCTTAGGGGAAATTTGAAAGTCTTTATTATAACTCGGAGAGACAATGTTTATACTATATTTTTGGAAAGATTATGTTGGCAGACAATAATTGTTTTTAAAAAATCCTTTAACACAATATGCTACTTAAAAAGCAGGAGATGTGAATAGGGTATCACAATTGTGTACCCACATTAATATATTTGTAATTATGAATTATAATTTCAAATCAAATTGTATTTTTAAAGGGTATATATGGTATAAAATACATGTGGTTGGCATACCGTTACCAAGAGAATAACTTAATAACATTAAAGATAAAAGATTGACGAATATTATGTGAATCTTTGGCTTTATAAAGTAATGAAATATAATTGTAATAAAAACATAAGATGGAATTTCCTTTATTATGATTCAATTTTATTCTTCTTTTGTTCATCTGTGTGTTGCTATGTGTTTAAAACCAAATAAGTTATTATAATCATTAAACTTCGTAAATATACATGTAGTATTAGGACCAAATGGCATTCCTTTTCACCAGAAACTTTTTTTATTATTTTGATTCAACATTCATCGAATGAAAGAAGAAAACACTGAAAATTTCAAATGCGAGAGGAAAAATTGAACAATCATTCTATTTTTGTTTTTACGAATACAACGTTTCACTATGATATCGTCAAACAAAGAAACTACATTTAACTAGCATTTTGTTAATACCTTTAGGCATGTTAGGGCATAAACATTGAAAGCATATACTGATAATGTCAATATTTCTTATTCAAATTTCACTTCAAATTTGTTTTCTTTGTTGAATGATTTGTTATTCGACCGAAAATTTTAGTATTGTCAAAGTTCATGGAGGCCTTTACTGACGATAGCTATTCTGCAAAGTGAAAACTCGACATCCAGGACATCGAATCTATACAAAATATCGCCAGCATTTTTTGACTGAACATCCGCGTGAGAAAATTATATTTATATGCATACAAACGGGAAGACAATAATTACTAGTCGAGCACATACGACTAAGGCAAGATATTTGTTTTTTCATAATGATGAACATGATGAATAGCACACTAAGATGTAGTCTGAGCACACAAATGGCATTTTACGACGGAATACGAGCTGCATTAGATATTGCACTTGTAAAAGTTATGTACATGGTTGTTTTGTTCTTTAATTTTTCTATGACATATGGATAAAAGCGAGATTGGCAACTTCTCGGACATGATTGTGAGGCTATTGGCAGAGTTTCCTTGAATCATAAACATTAAGCAGAGACATTCTGCGCCCCCGTAACACAAAATGTGTGATTCGCTGTTGCGTTTTGCGATCCGTTTCAAACCTTTGGGTGACAGAGTCTAGGACATCTGTATGTCCATTACTTATTCAGATTTACAATAATGGAAGTTGAAATAATGCCCTGTTGATTATCAAAATGACATAAAATAGATACGTGATATAAGATATTGACGCAGAAATTATCTACTGTTTTCATTTTCAGCATTAGGGAGCTTTGGATTTCCCAACGTATAGCCCATGACGCGGAATCTTTCCTCCTTTTATCGCGGCTACACTCTCCTCCACATTCATGCGCAGTACGACGGGTTTCCCCCAAATCCAAAGATTCTGCGTGGTGAATATGAAATCTAAACGTCCTTATTCTCTGGTCACACCGATGCGACGTGACCATCCCCATTCAGACCACTCACTTGCCGTTTACAGTAACGTAATTTTAGGAACAGTCTGATGTGGAATAGGAGTCGGTTTCGTTGGTGTGACTACGATAGTAGTGTATTTTCACAAACGCTACGGAATGTAAGACGACGGGGTTCCTATCCTACATTTAGTGTTATAGATCCATGGTAACCACCTCCATCGTCTTTGCTTCCGTCGGTTTTTTTTTCCGAAAGCACTCTAATACGGTAACGCTCCAGTAAAATGAACGAAACCGTACTTGTCCATTATTATGCTGATAACTCGGTAATTTTTCTATCACTTTTTTTTTCATCTCAAACATGTCTAATGCTAGTTCTACAAGTTTGTTTTTAAAAATAAGCACAAAATACTGTCTTTCTAGAATACAATACAATTTGCAAATCAGTTCAAGATTAATGTCATAGTCCGATCACCTCTTTTGCATGTCTTGAACTTGAGTATATGCCTAATTTGGGAGGGTGTGACCCTACGTCAAGCGCGGTACAAATCTTGTCCGTTACACCCTACAAGACCGAGGTTTCTGTAGCCTTTATCAGTCATTACAGCGTTAAGTCCATAGTGTTCAGGTGTAGCCCCGGTGTTAGAATAAAGACTGGAAGTACTTGTTACATCATTTACCGCTGCTGAGATGTCCGTGTAAGGTGTATACACCGGGTTTCCCGATGTGTACGCCAGGGAGTCGTGATGTGGAAACGCGAGCGATCGTTGTGAGAATTTTTCGGCGCTCGACGTCAGACATGATGGCGGCGGTGGTGAGGTTTGTTGGTACTGACAGCTGAATGTGGAACTAGGAGAGGAGCTCGGGGCTGTGGCTGATGACGGGTCGTACTGGCGATGGTAGAGATCGGGTGGGGAGCTGCAGTACCCGTCTGATGGCAAAAAGAGTTGATGAATGGACGACGAACCACCATTGGAAAGGTCGGTTGAGTTCAAGCTATCGCCAAGCCTGTGATGAGCGGACGTGTTCGTTAGATCATACCCATAGCTGTCTGTCATCCCGTTCATCGGGGTGCTGCTGGGCCAGGCACTGTAAGGTGATGTCTGGTCGTCCGGGAGAAGCGTACGCGGATTCAACTGCATCGCACCAGCTACAAGGTTCGTGGTTGGCTGCGACAGACCACGTGATAACGTCTGCGCAAAAGAGATGTTATCCGGAACGACACCTGTGCGCAGAATGTCGGCTAGAGCATGGATGTAATTCTTTGCTAGGCGTAGAGTCTCTATTTTAGAGAGTTTCTGCGTCGACGAATAACAAGGAACCACCTTCCGCAGACGATCCAGCGCGTCGTTCAATCCATGCATGCGATTACGCTCTCTCGTGTTCGCTTTAACTCTCCTCATCTTAAACTTCTGAACCCGCGCTTTCGTCATTTTCTTCTTCTTTGGCCCTCGCTTTTTCGGCGCAGGCTTTTCGCCGTTTTCTCCAACATTCGATTTGGTATTTTTCCTGCCTCTCTTCCCGCCTTTTGTTGTTGTTGTTGTCGTCTGAACTGTGTTTGGTTTTTGTTCAAGGGCGCCCTCGATATCGGCTTCGTCGCCGCTCTCCGTTTCAGGTGTGAACTCAAGCATGACGTCATCAAGCTCCTGTAGGGTAGGGCCCATCGCAATTTGTTCTTTCTTTATGACGTTCCCAGTAGTTCTCACGTTGAGTAGATTGGCCTCTGAAGAGAATAGAATAGAAAAGGACGATGGTAAACATGGTCACTTGCTGACAACAATAATTCGAATTATCAGATTTTAAAAGTGGGCCATTGTTGGCTCTGTTAAGCGCTAATGATTGACAATACTATGCTACCGGTAGGCTCCTACGGTTGTTAATGTTACTCATCATAAATAGGGCATTTAAAATTTCACTTTCTCAATATAATCAAACCAATCGATGCCA
>CALNVZ010000641.1:5228241-5238541 GCA_940671915.1 Paracentrotus lividus | reverse complement strand
AGGGGTGAGACACCACCCCAAAAAAAAGAAAATAAAAAATAAGGCCTTTCCAATCTCAACGTTCCTCTCCCATCGGTCTCCTATGAGGAGCAATATAACAGAAAAATATAATAAAAAAATTAGATGAAAAGAGTGAAGAATAGAGAGAAGAGAGAGAGGAGATCAGAGAGATGAGGAGATGAGCATAGGAGAGAAGAAGCACAGAAGAGAAGAAGCAGATAAGAGAAGAAAGAGATAGAAAGAAGAGAAATATAGGAGGAGAAGTAGGGAAGAAGAGAGAGATGAAGAGAAGAGAAGAAGGAGTAGAGACGAGAGAGGACGAGAGAGAGAGAGACAGAGACAGAGACAGAGACAGAGAGTTTGTGCTCTGAAAAATGAGTTTGGTCGTACGGAGGGAAAAACATCATCAATTTGGAATCTGAAAAATGACAATGCTGCTTTGCTTCGGTGCGCGCGCGCAATAATCCCGAACTGTGTTTCGCTGCTCTGATATTGCGCTGCATAAAATAAACACGCAGCAATGTACGAAGCCCGATGGAAAATCCTACCTCCAATTCTTGGGGAGATATATCGAGTCATTGCTAATACATCTTATTTACACACAGATTCTTTTACTACATGTATTTACTAAATACTACTAATTACTAATTATATAAAAAAATAGAAAAAAAAAATAAACAAACTTAGAATAAAACAATAAATCACTTTAATGTTATTATTTATTTATTATTACGCCTAATGCGTTGATAGAAATTACTAGGTAGTTGCTGCCCCCACACCAAAAATAGAAGCACTGTTTAATCCTAAAATACTATGTCAAAAATACAATTCATGTAATACCTTCTGAGAAGAATACAAATCATGATTTGAATAAGTCTTCCACTAGTTGAGAGATTTTAAACCAGTGTATGCACAAAAAACTCTTTAGGTTGTTTTTGAACTCCCCCCCTTAATAGAACCCAAAGACCCCCCCCCCAAAAAAAAAAAAAAAAAAAAAAAAAAAAAAAAACTGCACCAACAATGTTACGCGTATGTGGCTGTTAACTTTTATGTCAATACTTCATGTCATTGCTACACATTTTTACAAATCAAATTCGATTGACGGATAACGTTTTTACTCAAGGTGAACATTTCGATGTAAACGCTTACCACTTCTGCCAGGAGATTATTTCCTTTCTGACCTCAATCGATACCCAAGAATACCTTTAATACTCTACAGTGGCAGAAAAAGAGAGTCTTTATTTCTTTTTTGAAACCTATATCCCGTTGAAACAGTGCCATTAAAGTCATTCACAAAAACACATCCCGACTGACGAATCGAAAACCTTGCACTTAATAATCGAACCCAGATTTAGGGGATCGGGTTTGGTGATACTACAATTTTGTGGGGCAGACAGGTATAGTGTGACGTCCAGGGGGCAGGGGTTAAGGTCTAGGGGACATACCGAAACGATGACTGGAGGGGAGCACCGGTAAGGGTGCAGACGACCTTTAAACAAAATGTTACAATGTAGTGAAAAGCTCTCTCATTTGTCTTTCTCCACCCCTCTCTCTCCCTCTTTTTCTCATAATGCACTGTCTCTTACTTTCTTTCTCGCTTCCCTCTCTCTATCCTCTTTCTCCTCTTTTTAAACTATTACCTCTTTCTACCCCACATACTGTATCCAGTTGGATACCACCATCATCGCTACCACAACTACCACCACCATCATCATTATACTATACCATCATCATCATTCTTCATCATCATCACACACCACACCAGCACCTCCACCAGCAACCACCACCACACACCACATTTTCATCATCATTTTAAATTTTTGTAAAGCGCATTAGGCACTTAAGTATATGCGCGATATAAGCCGAAGTTATTATCATCATCATCATCACCCCACTACCACCATCATCATCATCATGACAGTCACCACCAACACCACCACCACCATCACATCATCATCATCATCATCATCATCATCACACCACCATCTGTACCACCACCCAACCACTACTACTACTACTACTACTGACTACTACTACTACTACTTACTACTACCACTTCTAACAAACTCTACTACCACCACCACCACCACCATCATCATGACAGTCACCAACCACCACCACCACCCATCATCATCATCATCATCATCACCACCACCACACCAACCATTCACCACCACTACTACTACTACCACTTACTAAACAAACTCTACTACCACCATCATTGGAATGTCCAGCTTTGTAGAAAAAATCAATAAACCAAACAATACATAGGGATAATTCATTTCTTACTTTTCAGCCCGCATGTATGTACTCCACGCATTGATTTTATTTGCAGATGGTTTAACCCTGAGTTATCTCATCATTTTGAAAGTCTATTGATTACAATCTATACAAGCAAGAGTTGATTATTATATTTTCGCGCGCTCAAGAAGAAAACTTCACAGGGAACACGACGTCATGAAAGAAATTGAGTGCGGATGAAGGATGGTGAAACTTTTTGAATTGTTTGTCATTTCTTCTTCTCATCGCGAACAAATCCACAATCATGACAATACTAACTATCCCACCATTGGTCTATATACAGTCTGTGTCAAATAAAATGGTACAAGTGGAAAACATTTTTTTATAGTATGAAGATTAATTGACAACCTGGTATTGTTTAGTATTTTCATAGAGCAGGAAAATCAGACTTTCTTTTGCAATTCTTTTCATCACATTTGGTGCTGTACTTTTTGAGATATGACTAGTTTTCTACAATTTAGAAAAATCCATTTTTCGCACGCCGTCCCATGCCTGTTTGTAGGTTTCGCATCATGGCCATGGTTTCAGCGCTCCAGAACAATAAAAGTGTGCAATTTCGATTTGTTCCTCGTCGCACAAAATTTTGCATAACCTTTGTTTTGTTTACGAAAGCAAATTATAAAGAATAAAACGCATGAGCAAGAAAAAATCTTTTGGCTTTAATTTGGTAGCACGTATACACATAATTTGAAAATATACGTACACACATAATTTAAAAAATATTTCACACCTAAATTATTTTTTCCTCGACTGTATCGTTTTTTGTTTTTGTTTTTTGTTTTTGGACACAGAATGTACTTCTAAGTCGCACGCTGTTATATAAATTCAAGAGATAAGTAAGAATAGAGAATAAGATCATATGGTTAGTTTTACGACTTAATTGGTCTACCCAAGGTTTGACTATAGGTGGGTGACAGTCGCGCGTAGCGGGCGGGTCAGACGCCGGGTACCAATTAGGTTATACGCCTAGCTGGCAGGTGGCACGAGCCTCTGTCTGTCTGTTATAAAAAAAAAGAGAGCAAAAACTTACATAATACCTCGCCATTAGGCTATGATAACAACAATAGTCCACAATGTACATCTGCCGTAGTTGTGCTAACAACATGAAATATATTTTTGAAGCATTTATGGTGTGCAATTCTAAACTAATATGTTTAAGAGGCAAAGATTCATAAATCCTAATAGGCCTATACCTTTTTGTGGTTTAAAGGACAGATAATAAGGGAGAATCCTTGTCATTTTCATAAACGAAAATTGATCTTTTAGTAACGGAAAGCGCCGAATGTTTTTATTTCAACAAAAGATAAATGTGCTTTATTAAAGGGGAAGTTCACCCTGGAACTTTATTGGTTTTTAAAAAATGAAAAACAAAAAATGAAAAAAAAAAATAAGAGTGAAAGTTTGAAGAAAATTGACCAAAAAATAGCGAATTTATGAATATTTAAAGTTTTGATTCTGTGACGTCACGTGCGAATAGCTCTCCCATGTATTGTGTATGTAAATTCCATAAATTGTCTTTTTTCATGGTTCTTGATAAAGGAATGGGTCAATTTGATAGAGGCATTTATATGAACATATGTTTGATGATATATCGATCGCACAGGTGAAATAATTAATTTTCTTCTGAAAAAAAAATGACACTTTATGGAATTTACACTACATGTGAGAACTGCTCGCACGTGATGTCACAGAATCAAAACTTAAAATATTCATAACTTCGTTATTTTATTGTCGATTTTCTCCAAACCTTCACCCATATTTTTCTTTTATTTCTCTGCATTTTTGAAAACCAATTTTAACCCAGGATGAAACTTCCCTTTAAGAGGGCGCTAGACCTTTCTTTATATTGTGAACCCCACAAACTTAAATATAATGCTACAGCATCCGGCTCGGTCAAAAACTTTTGCATTATGAGACAAGGGCCAAGTTCTCAAAGCATCTTTTTCCGTTCCTAAAAACTGGGATAAGTTTCGGTATGATATAAATCTTTAAAATAAAATCATTCAAATTTTGAATTTAGATTGAGATAGATTGATAGATTATAATTTAATGATTAATAAAACACATCAATCACTTGAAAATTAAATCTAAAATTCATTACAAATGTGCATCACTATTATTATATACGTAATGGCCTGTATCCATCTGTCTGTTTGTTTGTCTTTGTTTGTTTTTCCTTCTTTTTTTTCCATTTCTTTTACTTTTTACCTTTCAATATGATCATCTTTAACAATTGTGATAAAACATTGTAAAATGTCCAATCGTAAATAATGTATTGTAGCTAAATTTCCAGGACCCTGACTTTTGATATCAGAAAGTTGTATAACACATTTATTATCTTTTTTCGATGGATATGTGTTTTATCATATTGATATTCAGACTTTAATCTGTTTACCTTCATTTGGTCTATAAGCTGATTAGTCGTTTGGTCTTCTATCATGTATCATTACTCGTCAACAACGTTGTACTGCAATAAATAAAAAAGTAGATTCCAATTTGTTCACAATTTTTCTCTTTTCTGCTCATGCTTTTGATATGAATCGGTTGCATTTTAATTTAAAGCCATTACGAACTAACAGCCTTGTATAGCACCACCTCAAGTCCTCAACTACTCCATTCTGCCCTGATTCCTAACCCATAATGCAACATCCTGAATTTGTAGTCTTATAATTCAGGCTCATTTCAATGAAAACATACTTTTCCACTTGTCAATGAATTCACACCTTGAAAATTATGTTGCCAGGAAGCAAAACACAGACTTTTGCAGAGATGCCAAGTTCAAAAAAAAAATTTGCGTGAGATCATTCACATCGTGTTTTAAAGCAGTGCGCACGCGGCGCGCGTTACCACATATGCGCGCGCAATAGTATTTTGTACACAAAGGAAGCGCGCGCGCACGCTACACATGTTTCACGTAGTAAGCTATCTTTCATATAACGATCGCCTGCATGAAAACATCGCACTCGCAGGGGATTGATGCGCGACAAAAATGCCGATATTTAGCCTTTTTACGGTTTTGAGACTCCAAAATGGTAAAAAAATCTATAATAATGCTACTTTTTCTCATTTTGCGTGAGAAATGGGGTGTTCTGCGTGAGATCGTGAGACGGACCCGAAATGCGTGATTCTCACGCAAGATGCGTGAGACTTGGTAGCTCTGCTTTTGCCCTCAAAATATTTCAGTTTCCCGATACAAATTAAATTGTAGGTAACCAATTTAGACATCGTTTTGTCAATAGTTATCTCAAAGGTATACTTTAAGACTAGCTATTTATAACACACAGTCAATGAGAGTGTTGCTCAGTTCGCTCTCGCTTTAAAAGAAATATAAAAAGTCAGCAAACATGGCAAACGTGGAGTTTTATTAGTCATTAAGTGCTATCGAGTAGAGACAAAATTCTGCACTTATCCGGGATCTTGTTTTATTTCATCGAAAGAATTTTGAAAACAATTAACGTATGATATTGTAATTTTAATAGCCTACGTCAGCATCACTGTTTCCGACAGAATGTCAGAGTTTCGAGAATTAAATCACGTTGCGAAATTTTATTGAGATAGGTAAAAGATAAAAAGGCCTAATAAAGGTCACTTGATTTGGTTTACAGTATGTATATATATAAAAATTTAAAAAAGGGTATACATTACTTTGACCGATAGTTTATGAAAAAAAAAAGTTATTAGGCTTACTTCTGTCACCTCGAAAAAGGTCGTCCTGGAATTAAAATCAGGAAATGAAATGATGTTTATGGAAGTTTGAAGAAAACCCACCATTTTTTGTTACGTCACTTGGGGATGCTTTCCCATTATGTTGTGTATCGTTTTTTATTTCAATCGCCATGTGAGAATTAATCAAGTCTATCCTCTAAAAGGGGTTCAGTAGAGATAAGAGGAGTATACAGGTATTGCGCTTTTAAAATAAAACGTGAATACAAGACCTTTGTTTTTATCTCTTTTTTTTAAAACCTTTACGATCTTTTAATTATATTTAATTATTAATGCGGTCAAGGTCTGAATAAGGTAATCACATATAATCTTATGAAAAAGTTAATCAAAGAAATCGGATAAGATTTGTTTTAATTTATGGCGTATTCAGTGCCACTCAGTGTCGTGAAAAAGTCCTATATTAAGTCGACAAAATTTAAATTTTCTATAGTTTTTAATAAAAGCCGTAGGGTTCCACATCTACCTCCAAATTAGGGGTAAGAGTAATTTATTTTCAATAGTTGAATTTCTGGCTCGATATTGTCTTTGGAAGAAAAAAAAAATCAATATTATTGTTTTCAAGCATTTAATTAGTGATTTTATTTTGTGACTGATCCTTTTCAACGTCTTTTCTTTTTCGTTGTTGTTTCTTGTTTTGTTTTATTTGTCAGGTTTCTTTTTACTTTGTTATTTTGTTGTGAGTAAGTTTAGCTTGACATAATTGACTCTGATATTGTCGTGAATAATTGCATAAGTGCAGGCCAGGTGAACCATTATTTAATTATCGTCGGTCATTATTGATTTACCAATCGGATATATAAAAGAAGGGAGAGTATATTTTGCATCTCTGGTTTTATTATCTTTTTTAATCATGTTTTCCCGTACTTCTTCTTCTTTATTTACCAGAAATATGGAGATCGCATTTTTCATGAAAGTGACTTTTGTAACCGGTAAGTTTCATTTGATATTTTGTGTACATTGTTCAACTTTAAAAAAAAAAAAATGATATGCTTGTATACCGGATATCTTATGACACACACAAACAAACAAACAAACAAACAAAAAAAGATATTAGAGAAAAAAAAAACAGAATCATTCTATACTTTATAAAACAACTTCATTCTGTATATTTTTGTAACGGGAAATTTTCTCGAATTTAACAGAACAGGTGTCTTATTACAGGAAATTTGTAAAGTTTCATAACCCAAATACCAATTTTCTGTAATTTTACTGAAAACTGTGTTAACAATTGTGAAGTAAGATTGAAGATGTTCTCGAAACTCTGCTGCAGGAGCTTTTCTGGGTTTTTAAGGAGAAAAGAGAATTCAGGATCATTCTGCATTTTTTATGACACATTCATTCTGTATATTTTTAACGGGAAATTTTTTTTCTGCAATTTAACAGGACAGGTCTGTTAAGTGTAACAGTGTATGATCTGTTAGCAGAATCGCCATAAACTATCTTGATGTAAAATTACGGAACTGTTTTCTCTCTCTCTCTCTCTCTTCCATTTTTTTTTTTTTTTTTTCCCTTACATCTCTCTTTTAGATATTTTGGAGCAGAAATAAAATTCTTACAGAGTTTCAGGCGACTTTGCTGGCATTGCTTCACTGTCAAAATACAGAGATTTTTATACAGTGAATTAATATTTATTTGCCAAATAAATGGCTATTTTTATTATTTATTTGCCAAATAAATGGCTATTTTTCTCTATCGCATGTATTGTTGTCTAACAGTTTCCATAATCGGAGCGACAAAGCCGCAGTCTGCATGTCCCTCCGCTGTGATGACTGGAGACAATGTATGCGGGAACCTTCGGCTTCGTGATGGCTTTCTGGTACCTGGTGGTCACCTCACCGGCAACACAAGTTCTGTCTTCAACAATGATCTGATGACCCTCCGCTCTGACTCATCCGACTTCAGAATCATAAATTGTGTGGCTCCAGTCTTTGCCAAAGGTACTACTGGTATGGCCGTATCTGCCGGATATACACTGAAAACCTAAACGGGTAGACCGACTAGCTTTAAAGCTAGTCGTAGTGATGCCCAGACTGACTAGCTTTAAAACTAGTCGGTCACGGACGGACTAGTTTTTCCGCTTCAACACACCCGGTTATTAAAGGACTAGCTTGTAAAATCGGTGCCGTTGGCTACGGATAGCGTTGAAAGGCTAGTCCGATCAAGTTAGTCGGTTCAAGACGGACTAACTTTTAAAGCTAGTAGATCCGCCGGGTGGGGACGCGGGTAGTTTTGACGGGGACTAGCCTAAAAGCTAGTCGTGTGGATGCCAGACTGTGAGAGCGTTTTGGTTAGCAAGGCGTGAGTTTAGAGCAGGCTAGGGTCGGGTCATGGTGTAAAGAGCTAGTGCCGTGCGGCTTTGTTCTGCGCGATGTTGTTTGGCTGATGTCGTTGACAGACTAGATGACGGAGAGTTAATATGGCTTCGACAGTGGGTCAGGCAGACGTCGAAATGCTGAAATTTGAGAGACAGTTTATACAAGATAGCGATTAAAAACGATGCAATTTTTGTCACGAGGCAGGAATTGAGCAAAAAAAGCTTAATAAATAAAAAAAAAAAATAAATAAAATAAACATTTATTAATGATGATATAATCAGGAAGAACAGGAATGTAAATAACGGAGGCACATTGTTACATTATGGCAATTAACAATAGATGGGCAGGGGCCAGGAGTCGCCGCATGGGCTTGCATCATATGACTTTTGTTGTAGGCCCTCACCCTGCTTTCTGCATTTCGGGCGTATACACTTGTCTTTGAGAGCACTTCAAGAATGCGGGCGCCTCTGAATTCGCAATTATCTTTTCTTTCAGACAACAAGTAAGTTAAACACAGTGGCGCTTGATTTATCTATTGAGAATTAACTTTCAATTTTCATAATTTATGTGATTGTTTATACGTCTGTAAATACACAATTTATAATTGATGTTGGCAAGACATAATTTTTCGCGTTGGTGATTTATAAGCATTTAATCTATGTGAAACAAGATAAGCGTATCTGTTGACTGATACAGTAGGAATTTAAAAAAGAGTATCCAATTCATCGGTACAGGAGGAGATCGATTATATCAACAATCTTGAAGGCTTTACGGGGGGTATCTTTCCAGTGTGCGTGCGTGTCGTTCTTGTCATTATGGAGATTCGACACATGCAGGAATGCAACTATATGTAATGAGTGAATGGTTTTTCGGGAAGTGCGCATGTTTTCAATCAATTGTATTTCTAGCTTCCACTGGCTGGTTGGCTAAATTAAGCAGGCAGTCCACGACCAAGGCATCTATAAGATGACGGTTATGGGTTCTCAATAGTAACCGAAGTAAATTGCAATTGGTGTTAGATTGAAGGCGCGCTCACTCCGCTCTTTAGGATGACATTTGCGCTCATCGCAATTGCGGATTGTTTGTCTTTGTTTTTTGTTTTTTGTTGGGATGACACCCGAAAGTTGTATACCGAACTCATGGCAATTAATCCTGGCCGTCAGTGTGCGGGCCTTTAAAGACTCGGACACACAAATTTTAACTACTCGTGATGGCATACTTGTACGATTTATGTTATGTCGGCTATGCGTAATGCTCTCAGATTGTCAAGCAAGATAAGACAACCTTTGTTTTGTGAACATGTTGGATTGGTATGCAACTTCTATTCACTGTTGTTGCTTAAGACCGGGAATTCACAGCAAGCAACCTACTGTAAGGAAATACGGGTTCTTTGAGTTCATTAGTAACAAGGTATTCAATTAGCCTGTAATTGAAGAATGGAAGAAATTTCTGGACATCTAACCCGGTAATCGTACTTGGTCATGATATTGTTTTAGTGTCTCGTAAGCTTTCAGATGTGTCAGGCGAAAACACGCTTTGTTTCATGAATGTATCAACTTGGATTATGCTCGGGAACGATAAATAAATAGAGAAAGGGTACATTGAAACAGCACTTGCAAACTATTTGTATCAAAGCTAGTCAGTCATTCTAATGGGTGAAACACTGTCCTACTTCCCTACTTTTTTTTGACCTAGTGTCACGGTCGTGGGACTACGCCCATCAACGCCCTTGACCGCAAAAAAAGAAAAAGACGAGCTTATAAAGCTGTGCGAAATCAGTTGAGATGATGTAGATTCAGTTGTATGCTAGTCCGTCTTGAGGAGCTAAATGGCAGGACTGCTTGTAAAACTAGTGCGTTTGACGGGCTGCTTTAAGCTAGTCGGGGTCCATTTGGGACGAGGTAGGTTTTGGCGAGGAGTGTAGTAAGGGCTATGTAGAACTGGAGACTTCCGTCGGGGTA
>CALNVZ010000641.1:5193196-5207127 GCA_940671915.1 Paracentrotus lividus | reverse complement strand
CCCCCCCCCCCTGGCAATTAGTCTTGCACCCCCTCTTGAACTGTAACACAACAATGACCTTTTAACCTTTGACCTGGATACTGACCTTTCAATCTTGGAGAGTTCTTCTTTTTGTTTGACGGCCATGAGTTGTAACCTCTGTCTGACCGACTCCAGTTGACCTTTGTAGAGGTCAAGACTAGCACGTTCCGTCTTGCTTGCCCCGCTCTCATTTCTTCGGTATGGGCTACCAGTGTCATTGTGCAGCTCCTGTTTAGGGTAATAATCAGTGTGAAGACTTCTTATAGCAATTGATAATCTACAAATGCTATTACAGTTGGGCCAGAAGTTTACATGCATTTTTGAAAATTGAATATGTCTTTACACAGTCTTCAAATTGAAAGAAAGAGCATAAAAAAATGGCTTTACCCGGCTATATCAATAATTACAGTGGTTAATGTAATTTGCATATATTATAACTTACCATTCACATTGTACCTACTTGTCGATATTTTTGTAGATGTAGTATTTTTTGTTTGTAACATGTCTCCTTAGTCTTTGCACTCCAGTCTTGTTGTGATGTTATGTTATACTAATCCAATAAAAACCTGATTGAACTGAATTGAATTGGATTGAAATGTCACTTGCCAAACATCATAATAATCTTACTTTATCTTCAGAAATATCATATACCATGAATATTTGGTATCAAAAAATGAGCAATAAAGCTTTTCATGTGAATCGGGATGCTGATGCGGACTAAAGTATACTTTTAAGGGGAATTTTCTTTGTTAAAATATAAGCAATATTTTTGCCAAATTTATTTTATGAATTTAATCCAATGAGAAGGGTAATAATATACAGTAAATAATAGTATTATCATATTTATTATTATGATGTAGATGAACCACAATCTGGAGAATTTACACTTTCCCTTACCTTCTCGTAGCCTATGAAGATCATTATCCGTCTGTGTTTCTTGTAGTCTTTTGTTTTCTCTTTTCCAATCTCTTGAGGGTTCGTTGGGTTTCTATGCATTCATCTTTCGATACGCTGTCCATCTTCTGTTGTCAAGCTGTCTCTCAGCTCACCGATCCCTCTGTGAATCAAAGAAAAATGCAATCAATAAATAATAATAAAAGCTTTGTTTAGAGTACACACGTGTGATATCTTGTCCATTGATGTTGTCAAGTTGCTGGCTCTTGACAATCTAGTGTTAAACACTTTGCTTTGATCACACCAAACATCGTCCATAAATGTTCCAAGACTGCTGAAAGACACTCAGGTTAAACCCCATACCCATGCTTTATTTTTGGAACCAGTAAACTGAGACGACAGACATTTATGACGTTATGTACTCTATATAGCCATCAATTATGTCAATCTATGATAGAACACATTTCTTGAAGTCTTTTGTTTTCTCTCTCAAATTTTTTATCAGTTCCGTCCTACGATGCTATCCATCTTCTGTTTGTGAAGCTGTCTCACCACCTCACGATCTTTCTGAGAAGTCAAAGATTAAATCAATCAATGATAATAATTACAATAATACTTTGTTTACAGTGTATGTGTAGAGTACTAAAGTGTGATGTCATGCTGATGATGTTGCCAAGTTGCTGGTTCTACTCAATCAAGTGTTAAACACTGATACCATGATCACACCATAACATGTATCTGTAGATCTGCCAAAGTTTGCTTCAAGGCATTTAGGCTAAATCTGATGATAATGAGAAATGTGCCTTTGGTGATGTCCCCATCTAATATGTCCTATAGATGTAAATGCGCATGCTGGGCTTGAAATGCAACTGAAATAACGAGTGTGTACGAGTAAACCAAAAGTTGATGGGGGAGAGAAGTAAACTGCAAATTCACTCTGAGAGTTAAATCTGAGAAATTCTGGGTTAGCAATAGCGAGAATTAATTTAAAGATGGTGGGTCTTGAGTTTCCATTGGTAATTTGACACCATGGATGTTTATCCAGAAACATGTGTTTTCTTCCATCACCTGATTTTTATAACCAGTGCCAGACCTTATGTAATGCCTTATATATTCCACCCATCCTTTCCCTAGCCCGATGATGTCTGATGCTGTCCACAGTGGACAGCTTGTTTTGCTGTGGTCAAGAAATTTACCTTGAAGACACGTACCCCATGTGCTTTTCACCAAGTCTGGGGTCAGCAAATTATGATCCACTCCCCATGAAAGCTGGAGCCTCTATGTCTTTAACATACATGTCTTTGTTTCTCAGCTTCTTCCTCCTTCTCCCCCTCCCTCTCCCTCTGTTTCTCAAACAATTGATTTGACATACCCGTCTTTGCTTCTCAGCTTCTCTCTCCTTCTCTCTCTCCCTCTCCCTCCTTTTCTCAAACAATTGATTTGACATACCTGTCTTTGTTTCTCAGCTTCTCTCTCCTTCTCTCTCTCTCCCTCTCCCTCTATTTCTCAAACAATAGATCTGACAAACCTGCTTCTCAGCTTATCTCTCCTTCTCTCTCTCCCTCCTTTTCTCAAACAATTGATATGACATACCCATAGAGTTACATACCCCCAAACACTAGAGGGCTCACTTGAGAAAATTCACGTTCCGCTTAGAAAGTACCGCCGCCATTTTATATCAGGGCAAGAAGAACCTAGCGACGCGTCATTGTGTGCAGATCTGTACAGACGATCACGACGCGACGCGGCCCGGTACCCGCCCGAGAATCTAACCACAAATGCCGAGCTCTTGTGCTTGTTATGGCTGTGCCAATCGGTGGAAGAAAGGATCGTCTCTTTGTTTCCACCGGTAAGTAAAAGTTAGGGAAAAGAAAATTATCAATGTTAAATTTGTTGAAGTCTTAAGCTTCCGGTAGATATATGTCGGGACTGTGTGGCAAAAATGTTGTGTGATCACTGGAGTGGAGACTGAATGTGTTCACATACAAAAATGGAAAAATGATCGGCGAAAATTCGGAAGCGGTTTTTATTATTTTCATCATGACAGTGAAATCAAATGTATTACTATCTGTGATAAATATGAATTCATAGAAATATAGGAAGGCTTCAACTTAGGGTCAATATCTTTTGTAAAAAGTAGAAAAATCATGGGGAAAAAACCAATGCCGGACCACGAATCAGATGCAAAACCTGCCACCCTATAGGCCTAGGCCTTAGACTAGTCCCACCTTCACTAACTTAAGTCATGATGTAGTCTTGTAGACTTTACTGCGGCAGCGGGCAGCTCGTACACGATTGATGAATCTTAAAAAAAACATTTTACTTTGTGATAAAATCGAGATCAAAATTATGTTAGGCCTACCTACGAGAATAGAATCTAACTTAGTAAAAATTTCACAGAAAAAGGCAGTGTTTAGTGATGGTGACTGGTGTTGACTTTAGCTCTAACTTGTTAAGATTATTATTCTGAAGTTGCTTTTCTTGTGCCTGGAAATGAAATGGCAGTGCTGCATGCTGGGGCAGCACTGGGGCAGCACTGCTGGGGGGGGGGGTGTGACTAGACAGAGGCTGCTCTTGTCCTCATCGAGCGGCCCCTGGCCGTATACCCCTCTGAATAGGGCCAGGGGCGCTCGATGAGGACATAGCGCCTCGGTCTAGGGTGGTGGCATGTCTTCCAACCCTAGTTATGCCTGGTTGATCGGTCAATCAAAATTTTTTGTAAGACGCGGGCCCAGAACTTCTCCAACTTCAGCTGGTCGAACTGGCTTCCCTTGCAACGAATCCTTGCCAACTCGGCCCACTGGCTAACTCGGCCTAGAGGAAATTCTGGACCGAGTTAGCCATGGAGGTATTTAATCGATCGTAAATACTTAGATCTCTATTTGTTTGAGCACGGGTATATTTCACAGTTTTTATCATCAATTAGTTATGGAATGATGTTGATATAGATATTTGCTCTTTTTTCTTCTTGTTCTTTTGTTTATTATATTCTTTTTGCTCTTTCCTTTGCCCTTTTTTTCATTTGTTATCTTATCTCTTTTTTTTTCCTCTCTCTCTCTTCTTTTGAATATAACAAAAGAACAAAAGGAAAAAATGGCAGTGGAAAATATCATAATCTGACTACTTGCCAAATAAAAACAACAGAAGAAGAAGAAGTGCTTAAATGTTCTCAACTTTCTGCGAATGCAGACACAGCCGAAGTTACACAGATGGGCGTCTCACCCGCATGTTCACTGCTGCCAGCCCGCACGGAGGCTGCTCTGTCCTCATCGAGCGGCCCCTGGCCGTATACCCCTCTGAATAGGGCAGGGGCCGCCCGATTGAGGACAGAGCAGCCTCGGTTCTGGGTGGCATGCTTCCAACCCTAGTTATGCCTGGTTGATCGGATCAATCAAATTTTTTGTAAGACGGGCCCAGAATTCCCACTTCAGCTGGTCGAACTGGCTTCCCTTGCAACGAATCCTTGCCAACTCGGCCCCACTGGCTAAACTCGGCCTAGAAGGAAATTCTGGACGAGTTAGCCAGGAGGTATTTAACGATCGTATAATACTTAGATTCTATTTGTTTGAGACGGGTATATTTCACAGTTTTTTCATCAATTAGTTGGAATGATGTGATATAGATATTTCTCTTTTTTCTTGTTCTTTTGTTATTATATTCTTTTTGCTCTTCCTTGCCCTTTTTTTCATTTGTTATCTTTATCTCTTTTTTTTTTCTCTCTCTCTCTCTCTTTTTGAATAATAACAAAAGAACAAAAGGAAAAAATGGCTAGTGGAAAATATAGTCATAATCTGACTTACTTGCCAAAATAAAAACAACAGAAGAGAAGGAAGTGTTAAATGTTCTCAACTTCTGCGAATGCAGACACAGCCGAAGTTACACAGATGGGCGTCTCACCCGCTGTTCACTGCTGCCAGCCCGCACGGCGGCAGGGATCCCAAACAAAATGGGATGAGACGGTAAAAAAACGGGCAGAATTGCATGCGTATTTTTTGGCGGTTTTACTTCAAAAAATGTTCGTTAGCAGCGTGCTACATGTAGTTCATATATATATATATATATATATATATGTATAATATCTCAAGATTCCGTATCAAATTGATGATAAACATGTGAAATATCCATGCTCAACACAAATAAGTATTTATGATCGATTCAATACCTCCTGGCTAACTCGGCTCAGAATTTCCGACTACATGTAGGCCGAGTTAGCCAGTGGGCCGAGTCGTCCGGCACCCGGCCCTCGCAACAACTCATACTTTATATTGTGCATCTGCTTCCAGGATTTTAACTTTAGATCTAGATCTGGATCGAAAGATAAATGGTATTTTGTTTTGAATTGTGTTGCAGGTTTCCGTGTCATGACAATGAACTATTGCAGAAATGGTGTACCCGTGTCAGCCGTGACCATTTCAAGCCAACCAAATACCATTATGTTTGCAGTGAGCATTTCGTTAAAGAGGATTATTTGTCAGGTAGGCCTAGAGCTTTAATATTCCATCATAAAAAGTTAAAGATAAATCCCACTCTTGCATCAGAGTGGTTTTATATATTTAAGATATCACGCACCTTATTTATGGGACATGCAGAGATTTTCAGCCTCTGAAAAAAATTCAAAAACCATTTGGATTCTTCTGAGTTATTATAGTATAATGGATACCTATGAAAAGAATACTGTTTTGAAGTTTGATGACACTTGACCTTGAATTAAATATTTTATCAAAAAAATTGCATAATAAATTTATGAGTTGATCATATCTTACCTACAACGTGTATTGCAAATTAAACCAGGCCTAAGAGGGTATATGTCCATAAAGGAACTAGATCAAAAATATATTCAATTTATATAAATATTTTTTAGATATTGTCCCATACGTAATGTGCTATTTTTAAATTATGCATGTGAGCATAAATTATGAGGGCATCATTTTTTGCATAAATTTACATAGTTTACATATATTGCTTTAATTGAAAAAGATTCTCTGACTCCTTGGCTACAATAACATAGCAAATGTTTTTACATGAAGTCAAGATGAATTTTTGTCATCTGGGGGGACAATACGTGGACTTGAATACACAGATTAGGGAAGTTTAGTCAGATTTAATGAAGGATAAATGTGGGCAAGTTATTGCAATAAAACACAAATTGGTAGTTCAAGCATATCTCTTTTTTTTCTTCCAAAACTTTCAAAAGAAGAACGAAATGGGAATTTTGGTTCCTTTCCCTCTGTGTGCATTTCAAAGATATATGGATTATCTAGCTATCCCCTCCCTTCTGTATCGACAGTAGGGCCATCCTGCAGTCTGCTTTAGATTTTCTTCAGAAAACAATATTTCATATGTGTAATGAAAATGATGTATTTTGGTGGTACTACGTTTCATGTTAAATGCTCTTAAAAATAATATGGGGAGTTTTTCCTGCATGACATCAAAAATGGTAACTGCATTGCCAATGTGAGATTTCCTATGTCATCAGAGATCTCAACATTCAAATACTCATAACTTTCTTATCATTTATCCGATTTTTACCAAATCTTCATGAATGTGCTTATTTGATTTTCCTGCATCCACATTAAGCCAATTATCTATAAAAGGTAAATTCTCCTTTAACCTAGACCACACTTTTATGAAGTGCCATTTGCTAAATCATTTACCAAGTACATATTCTATTAATCCGTCATTGATTGTCCCAAAACTATTTCAGCAGTGAAATGACATGTCAAAGACTATATGAGTGTAAGATAATTTTTTTGGCAAATTTTGCATTTTCATGAATATTAAATAAGGAAAATGAAACCTAGCTTTACATACAAGTGTGGATTGAATTCCTTTTTAGTCTGGATGTAAACCTGTGTTAAACATATGAGAATACCACCCTCTGTTTTGAGAAAATTAGTAAATCTTCTTGCATACTAAAGCTAAGAAATCTTTATACACAGTTAAAAGAAAATAGTCGTTGCCTTGTTTTATATTATTTGTTTCCTCTGATGTTATTTTTCACTACAGGTGTTCATCCAAGGGATGACAGAGAAAAATACAGGCATACCCTGATGGCACAGGCAGTCCCTTCTTTGTTTCCGTTACATCCACCCCTTAAGCAACCTGTCATCCTTAAGAGGAAGCTTCCCATTAAAAGAAGTCTCCCAGCAGAGGATAAGGTACCATCTGGCCCTTCACCCAAAAGGATTCACAGTGACCATGCATACAATTTGAATGAGGAGTTGATGAAAGAAAAGCTACAAGACACTCAGAAAAAGCTTGCTGAAACAACAAAGGAACTCAAGTCTGCAAAAAGAAAAATCAAGACAAGAGAGAAGAACATCTCATCTCTCCTTAAAAAAGTGAGAGATCAAAGCATGATCAACAAATCTCAATTCGACATGCTTAACATGAATTTTGATGAGAACACATTTGTTCTCATTGAAAATGAGCTGAAGTCACTGAAGCAATGCAGTCAACTTCAAGGCATGCGGTATTCTGATGACTTAAAGAAATTTGCTGTTACTCTACATTTCTACAGCGCACAAGCTTATGAATATTTGAGGAAATTCCTTCACCTTCCCCACCCTTCGACAATTCGGAGATGGTGTTCCAGCATTGATTGCAAGCCAGGATTCCTGACAGAGGTGATCCAGCACATCAAGGAGAAGGTGGAAAAGGATGAATACATGAAAGACTGCATGCTGATGTTAGATGGTATGGCTCTGAAAAAAGAAGTTGTTTTTGATCCAAAGTCCGGAAGCTATGCAGGTTTTGTGGATTGTGGAAACTTTCAGCCTTCCACTGGAGATGAACTGGCATCTGAGGCTTTAGTATTCATGGTTGTAGGCCTAACAGGACACTGGAAGTACCCTGTTGCTTACTATGTGACAGACCATCTTGGTGGCGAAGCTCAGTCTGAGATTATAAAGCAACTCATCTGCATACTAACAGATGCCGGTCTTAAAGTGCGAGGAGTAGTGTGCGATGGCTCCTTTGCCAACCAGTACACTTCGTCATTACTTGGATGTTCACTGATTCCTGGAAGAATGCAGACGTACTTTAAGCATCCCAGCAATCCCGATGAAAATATTCAATTTATTTTTGATGCATGCCACCTAGTGAAGCTTGTGAGGAATAACTTTGCACAGTTAGGTGTGATCTATCAAGGACGTGACAGGATTTCATGGGAGTATATCACCAAGCTTCAGAAGTTGCAGGAAAAGGACAATCTCAACCTAGCAAATAAACTTACCTGTAAACATATCCAATGGCAACAACATAAAATGAATGTAAAACTAGCAGTTCAAACTCTGAGTTCTTCTGTAGCTGATGCTATTGATTTCTGTAGAGAAGACTTAAAGCTACCAGAATTTGCAGGAAGCCAAGCAACGACCGCGTTCATGCGGAGAATAGATCGCCTGTTTGACTACCTTAATTCTAAGTCGAGAGCAGGTAAAGGATTTAAGAGTCCAATGACGCTTACCAACTTCAATGAGAGGAGACGATGGATGCTTCAAACAAAGGAGTACATAGAATCTTTGAAGGATCCAACTGGAGCAAAGTTGTGCTTTGGTCGCAGGAAAACTGCCTGGGTTGGTCTCATGATCACTATTAGTTCTGTTCTACAAATCTGTGAAGATCTGTTAACTTGTGAGAAACCCTTCAAATATGTGCTCACATTCAAGATGTCTCAGGATCACTTGGAGATGTTCTTTAGTAGAATCAGACGGCGCAATGGGTGGAATAACAATCCAAATTGCCTGCAGTTTAAATGGTCCCTTAGAGCCATCCTTTTGAAGAATGATGTTATGCCATCCAAGAAGGGTAATTCTTTCATTGAAGAACCACTAAACACTGTCTTCCAACATTCACCATCGTCTTCTTCACTTCATCTTGATGAACATTTGCAAAAATTTGCTGAGTTACTTTCCACACCATCAGAGTACCATGATCATGTCCTTCACTACATATCTGGATATGTCTCACGTCATGTCATCAGAGACTGTAAGTGCACCCAGTGTTCCCTGGCACTCCATAGAAATGCTCCTAATTCTTTGCATTCAACTGGTCTTGGCTCCTTCACTGAGAGGAAAGACAGAGGGGGCTTAGTCAAGCCGAGGACAGATGTATATGAAATCATCAAGTCTACAGATAAAATTCTGAGGTAAAGATTAAAAAAAAAAAAATCACTAACTGTTGGTTGTCCTGTTTTCAAAGTTCCTGAATTTCTGCAAAGTTTTTGCAATCACTAATATTGTTATTATTATTTTTTCTTTATTGAAGATGATTTGTTAAAAAAATATGCCATGCACACGTGCAGTGCAACTTTGATAGAAACACTGATTAAACATGAAGTTTGTTGGTTTCTGTTCTGTGCACCAGTCATGCATTTTTGTTTTCTGCTTTAGTAAAACAAGATTTCATTTAAGAAGTTCCTTTGCTGCAGTTGTTATGTTTATTATGTATACTGTATAGCAACCGATGTGTTGGCTAAGTGGATAGAGCGTCCGCCTCATAATCGGGAGGTTGTGGGTTCAATCCGTAGCTGTGTCATACCAAAAGACATTAAAAAATGATAATTGTTGCTTTCTTTGGCGTTCAACTAGAGGGGGATAGAACAACACTTATCTGGCGCTGCTAAGTGGCTGCGGGGCTCACAAGAAAAGGGGCTAAAAGAATATCCGGTTCAGACGATAAAATATAGATAATTGGAGCATGGAGTTATTAGTATTATTATAGTTATAATTATTATTTTTATTTTGATAATTATTACTATAATTACAATTATTGTTATAATTATAATATTATTGTTTTTTTTATTATATATCATTGTACATTGTAGTTACATTGTATTTGTTGTTATCAGTATCTATTGATATGTTCTAAAAGCAATTATCAGGGCCAGAACTACATGTATTCATTTACTGCAAACAGCCTGTGCCAATCCTACAAGAATAACCAGTCATTTAAAACAATAAGCAAAATACATGTATGTGCAGGAATGCACTGTTGCCTTTTTCTTTCACCAGCTTGTCAATACGTATTTCAAATTTATCACAGCAATTTGTGTGGCTCTGATGTTAATGAATTTCAAGGTATGAGAAATTATAAAAGAACTCATCATTTGTTTATTTCCCTACCTCTTAACTGTTTTATTGTTCATTTTTTTTTGTTTCAACAGTTTGTTTATGCGTTCACATTTTCTCTCTTCTCAGGAAAAAAATTAGGTAAGATGATTTCATGGTGTTATCAGTGTTTAAGGACATGTTCAATTAAGCCTTGACTTTTATGTTTGTTTTATTGTCTGTTGTTGTTGATGTTTTTTGTTTTTTTTTTTTTTTTTTGGGGGGGGGGGGGGGGGGGAAGGGTTTCATTTATTTTTTTCAAACTACATGTACATGTATGTTTACCTGAACATTATTACTGTGATCTACATGTATAATGTCATTTAACTTATAGAGATTTTTCATTTGCAAAATTATGTATTGTATTTATATTGAATTCTAAAAGATCAAACAGCAAGTGAATGGTAAAACTATTTTATAGTAATACATCTGTAACTTTTTCTGCAAACGTTTAATTAACATAACTGTTTTTTCCTTTGCCTTACAGAAACACATTGTGCTCCAGCAAGAATCCAATGAATGTGAGTAAAGCACTAATACAGAATGTGCAACAACAAGTGGTCGAATCTCTTAGGCATAAGGTGTTTAAGGACTTAGAGCAACATTTTTATGATCAGTATCTAGAAGATGAAGACGATCATTGCGTACAGCTCATTAAGCATTTCAGTTCACTGTTCATTAAGACTGTTTCCCATCACCATGGCAGGTTGTTCACTCGGCGTTATGTTAATAACAATCAGCCATCAAGAAGACATAAATTGACTAAGACAATTTTGTTTCTTGGTCAGTAATTTTGTGGAAATGACATACAGTCTGTGTCAAATAAAATGGTACAAGTGGAAAACATTTTTGTATAGTATAAAGAATAATCACAACCTAGTATTGTTTGGTATTTTCATAAAGCAGGAAAATTAGACATTCGTCTGCAATCTTTTTCATCACATTTGGTGCTGTACTTTTTGAGATATGACTACTTTTCTACAATCAAGAAAATCCATTTTTCGCACACCGTCCCATGCCTTTGTGTAGGTTTCGCATAAATTCAGCGCTCCAGAACAATAGAAGTGCATATTTTCGATTTGTACCTCGCCGCACAAAATTTAGCATAACTTTTGTTTTACAAAAGCAAATTATACAGATTAAAACGCAAAAGCAAGGAAAATCTCTTGGCTTTAATTTGGTACCACATACACACATTATTTGAAAAAAATTTCACACGTAAATTATATTTTCCTTGACTGCACCATTTTTTTTGACACAGACTGTATATTGTAGGCTGGAACAAAAGGTGGTCGAGTCTGTTAGGCATAAGGTGTTCAAAGACTTTAGAGCAACATTTTTATGATCAGTATCTAGAAGATGAAGACGATCATTGTGTACAGCACTTTAAACACATTGTGCTCCAGCAAGAATTTAATGAAAGTGAGTAAAGCACTATTACAGAACGTGCAACAACAAGTGGACGAGTCTGTTAGGCATAAGGTGTTCAAAGACTTAAAGCAACATTTTTATGATCAGTATCTTGAAGATGAAGACGATCATTGTGTACAGCACTTTAAACACATTGTGCTCCAGCAAGAATCTAATGAAAGTGAGTAAAGCACTATTACAGAACGTGCAACAACAAGTGGTCGAGTCTGTTAGGCATAAGGTGTTCAAAGACTTAGAGCAACATTTTTATGATCAGTATCTTGAAGATGAAGACGATCATCGCGTACATTGCAGGCTGTTCACTCAGTGTAATGTTAATAAGAATCAGCCATCAAGAAGACATAAATTGACTAAGACAATTTTGTTTCTTAGTAGTTTTGTGGAAACTATAACATATATTCTAGGCTGGAACAAAAGGTGGTCTAGTCTCTTAGGCATAAGGTGTTAAAAGACTTAGGGTGGTATCTCACTTCGTTGAGACGTCTCCGCGACAGATAAAAAGTATTAGAGACGTCTCCGAGACGTCTCCGTCTCCGTGACACATTTCAAAAACTGTGACAGAGCAAGTTTAAAGAATTGTCTCAAAGTCGTTTCTGCGACTCATGAAACATCTCCGAGATATCTCTGCAACAATTTCTTGAAACTTGTTGTGGAGACGTCCCACAGACGTCTCCGCGACCTTTCATAAGTTGTCGAATCTTATTTGAGAAGGTTCTTTGAAACTGCTTTGTGAAAGTTCTTAAAAACTGTCGCAGAGACGTCTCTAATACTTTTTACCCGTCGCAGAGATGGTACTTTGTATTCCGTCATGGAGACATCTCTGTGAAGTGAGATACCACCCTTAGAGCAGCATTTTTATGATCAGTATGTTGAAGATGAAGGTGATCATTGTGTACATCTCATTAAGCATTTTAAGCATGCTGTTGCCATTTGATATGTTTCTTTACTTTCCTTTCTTCTTTTTTTCTTTCTTCCTTTCTTTCTGTGGGGTAAAGAGTGAGATTCCTCGCTCGCCTGCACTGCATGTCATCATTTTTAAAAAAATTTTTTAAATATTTTCCTTATTTCTTCGTTCTAAAGTGGAAACAAATTTGATGAAAAGTTTGATAACAAAAGATTTTTTTGTCACTCCGGGTTGCAGGCTTGGAAATGAAAGATCTTGGATCATCTAACAAGGCTTTTTGAAACTGGGGTGAAAAACCACTCCTCAAATAGATATATATATGCAATAGTAATAGATAGATGTATAGTAATATATTAATATAGTAATACAGTAATAGTAATATAGTAATATATTAATATATCAATATATTAATATATATGTAGTAATACGATTGTACATACATGTGATATATTATAGTAATATAGTAATATATTAATATAGTAATATATATATATATATATCTATATATAGTAAAATATACATGTAATATATATAAATGCAATGCAATAGAGAATACAGTTACTGATTCCTCAATGCAAAACAAAATTATTTCCATTTTTTTTTAAAGGTAAACGAAAATTGGTTTCGGGCAATTAAATAGCATTTAATGCTTAATTCTGTTCAATTGAAACTGACATGCATACCCTTTCATTTTTTTTTTATTTTCAATGAATGAGAGAGGTGAGATTTCTTGATTTTTTTTTATTTATTTAATTTTTTTTCCCCTGGTGGTGGTGGTAGTATTAGACAATGGCCAAAATGGAATGGAGGAAGAGAAAAATTTAAGAGATCTACATGAGAGAGTTAATAGTGGGGGGGGGGTTGTAGGAGAATTGTTACATTTCTATTTGGCATATTTCTAAAGAGATGACATAACCTTCCAAAACCATATATCAGTAGAGAGGTTAGATATTAAGGAGCCTTATGGACGAATTAAAAATCACCAAAAAAGCCTAATTAGCATAATTTATGCAAAATTAGCCTTTTTTTTTGCAAAACAAAATAACTCAAGAATGGATCATGTCTGTTGCTGTTCAAGCATGTTTATTGGTGAATGGTGTCTCTGCGGAATGAATGGATTAGAATTTTAAATAAAGTTTTGTTTTCTTGTAATAATGTCATGAATATATAATAATAAGCTTAAAAAAAAAACAATAAAATACAAAAGAAAAAATACATTAATTTTTTTTTCTTAAATCCAATTCAGTCATTCATTCCCCAGACATTTGTTTAGAGAACATCTGTGCAAAGATGCAAAGAAAATGGAGTTATTTGTGTGCAAGGTATTCAGTAGATCTTGTTTTGGGCAAAAAGGGTTAATTTGCATAAATTATGCTAATGAGGCATTTTAGAGACTTTTTTTTTCTTCGTCCATAAGATTCCTTGAGATATAACCTCTCTACTGATATATGGTATTGGGGGTTATTTCTTTTCATTTATTTAGAAATGAGCCAAATAGAAGTGTAACAGTTTGCCCTTACCCCCACCCCCCCGAGAACCCCCCCCCCCCGCCCCCTTGTGCATGTTCGCCATAT
>CALNVZ010000641.1:5092648-5176443 GCA_940671915.1 Paracentrotus lividus | reverse complement strand
ATGCGAAACACACGCACACACACACTGAACGACGCATTGAACCCCCAATACACACACAGTACCCATGCTCGATACACACACACGAACACGACACACATATCGCGCTCTCGCTCAGCGAGCGCGAGCTGAGCGAGCGAGCTCAAAACAATAATCATTTTCACAAGACAATCAGTAAAATGTTTCGAAAGAAAGAAAACACACCTTGAACAAGAATAAAATGGTTGAAATATTATCATTTATTTATTCAGAAAATGATTGAATATCGACACATTTTGATATTCCATGACTTTCCATGACTTTTCAATGGAAAAATAGATTTTCCATGACTTTCAAGGCCTTGAAAACAAGATAGCAAAATTCCATGACTTTTCAGGTTTTCCATGACCCGTCCGAACCCTGCTATTGCAACCCTAGCCCTAACCCAACATTTTAGACACAATAAATCCCAGAGCATTTGTTTCACGAGCAAATTCTTACCTGTTCTCTTATCCTTCGCTCTAGGAGCTGGACTTGGGAGAGGTCCTGGTCTCCACTGGCTACCACATGGGTTCTAAGCTCAGCTAGGAGCGACTCCCTCTCTTGATCAAAGACCGCTTGGATAGCGCGAAGAAGGTCTCCCCTCCAGTCAAGCTCATCATTCTGTAAATATAGAGATCAAATAGTTTAATACAGATATTAAAAAAACCTTTACATTAATGGTTCTCAGTCGATAAATTGAAAAGGTTTCTAATCATACAAGGCACAGCAAAAGAGTAAAACAACAAGTACATGTAGATTCCCACTTGGTCTAAACCCACTGATGCCAGTTTAGTCTTATTCCACATGGTCTAATTGCCACTTCACCTATTTACCATTTTGTCTATTTTCCGTTTAGTCTAATATGCACTTGATCCAACACCACTTACTCACTTCCAGTAACAAACTGGCAATAGACCAAATATTCTTTTAGGAATTGGACCAAAACGCAATTAGCCAATTTGGTTATTAGATGAATTGGCATTTATACCAAGAAGTTATTAGACCAAGTGACAATAATAATAATAATAATAATAGTTGCGATTTATATAGCGCCTAATATGAAATAATTTCATCTCTAAGCGCTTTACAATTATTATTACCCTGGTCATTGGTTGCTTTTAAGTCTTTCTGACACCTGTCCAATCCCAAGGGATCATTTCAAATCATGGCAGCCATTACGGCGCACTCATTCAATTCCTACCGGGTACCCATTTTGCACCTGGGTGGGGAGGAGCATTGTAGACAAAACGCCCATGCCCTATCAGACAAATTATGTATTAGACCAAGGGAAACTTAGACAAAATCATTAGTAGACCAAATGGGTTTAGCCCATGTGGTATTAGACAATCAGAGAATTGGACCAACTGCTGTTAGACCAAATGGATATACACCACACAATAACTTACCCTTAGACCAGCTGTAGTCTGGGTGATCAAGTCTTTCAGAGCCTGTATGGCATCTAGGAGAGCTTGTTTTTCATTCTCCCACGCATTCTGCAATGAGGCGATGTCCGTGCCCCTTCGTACGGCAGGGCGGGGTGAGGTAGCTTGACGCAGATAGCGTAGGTCACTAAGAGATAAGACCTGTAGGCCGTCGCTGTGCAATCTTGCTAGTACACTCTGTAGGTAAAGAAAGTGAATTGGGTTTAAATGCCTGTAGTATACATGTACAGCTTGGCCAAAACAATCCAGTCAACAAGAGAGAACTCTTTGAAATTTTGAAGCAAGAATAGGCTGCAGCATTCGCTCAGACAAAGGATTTCATCGGCTAAATTGTCTGGGGACTAGCGACTATGTTATGCTTATGCATGGGCCGATACAATTCTTTGGTCAGAGTTGGTGCTTGATCCACTACTGCTTTATAAGAAGCCACCATAAGCATTAGAAATGATTTAATCCAGGATCAGGAGTGGGTCGAGCGGTAAAACTCATTGTCAACTCTCTGCATCAGCCTACGAACCGACATGGAGCGGACCTTGGTTCAAAACCTAGTCACGTCTCTCATATGGTGACGTTAAAGGTTGGTCCCAGACGTAACTAATTATATCTGATTGATACATGTCCCCATTAAAAATAATAAAAGCACAACAAACCTGTAACCTGGGCGGGATCTCGCCATTGGTCATATCCATATCCGAAGTATCCCCATTGGTCATGGACCCCTCCCTAGAGGGCTGTTGCTGCTCTCTTCCTACCCCACCCTGGCGCCTCCTGAGGTGACCGAGGAGGTTTGAATCGAGCCTGGCTGTATTCTCAACCTCCTTGTGAAGCAGGTCACCCATGTCTAGGATCAAAGAGGAAAAAAGCACAAGGATCGAAACTTTTGTCATCTTACGCAATCATTTTTTTCTAAATAGGTATTTATCATGAAGAAACTTGGTCGTAAACAGAAATACATTCATTTACAAATCACAATAATAAGCAAGTAGTAAATGTGAATTTTTAAATACAAATCACTAATCAGTGTTTTGTGGCCCAAAAGCAATTTTTGCGACTGACAAAGAAATATTTTGGGAAAAACATGTTTACTGTTACAACTATCTTCAGTCAAATTACACGAAAGGAAAGTATTTATTTCATAATCATTCAATGGCATAATTCATGAGGGGTAGATGTTCATTTCTTTAATAATCTGATAAAAGGACGGTTCATGAGAATCGCAAACTTGATATCTATATTAAGAGTCACTTGGAATGCTTCAATAAAATGATGATTCAATTCCAAGAACTGCTAGAATTCTGAAGGTCATGGGTTCAATGCTCTCTTACCTCCCAGTGAGCTGACATTGATGGGCGTGGCAGCAGCGACTCTCTCCATCTGCCTGCGATGTTCCTCTTCAATTTTGGCTTTCTCCTCCCCATGGGCAACCAGAAGATCTTGGTTGGTCTTGAGAACGCCCTGGACCTCAGTAAATTCATCAAGCAGATAGCATTTGATTTCGGCTGCAATAGACCATGGACTATAATAAAATATAAGTTTAACAATTGATCTAATATATTGTTGTTCTGTAAGGTTCTGGAATCGCATCCCCCCCCCCCCCCCTGCCCTAAAAAACAAGTGGATTAGTAATTACGCGATGCGTAATATATGTCCCCGCGATAATGTAAAATTCCCATTATATCGACTAGTGCTATCACATAAGGCAAACAGAATCGAAATCGGTAAAAAATGGTGAAGAAGTAGCTATTTGTAGCCAATGTACAATAAAGGTCAAAGACAGGTCAAGGTCAAAGGGGTCAAAGTCAAAATTCTGTGAAGAAGTTTTGTAGTCCTCACCTAAGCGCTATCACATAAAGCAAGACGGAATGCGAATCGGATGAAAAATGGCGAAGGAGTAGCATTTTGTAGCCAATTAACAATATAGGTCAAAATCAAGGTCAAAGGTCAAAGTCAATAATCTTGTAGAAGTTTGTGTCCTCACCTAGTGCTATTACATAACAGCAAAGGAATCGAAATCGGATGAAAAATGGCGAAGGAGTAGCATTTGTAGCCAATTAACAATATAGGTCAAAAATCAGGTCAAAGGTCAAAGGTCAAAATTCTGTGAAGAAGTATTGTAGCCACACCTAGAGCTATCACATAAAGCAAGCAATTGAAATCAGATAAAATGGTGAGGAGTAGCATTTAGCCATCTAACATAAAGGTCGAAAAATCAAGGTAAAAGGTCAAAGGGGTCAAAAGTCAAAATTCTGTGAAGAAGTTTTGTAGTCCTCACCTAGTGCTATCACATAAGCAAACGGAATCGAAATCGATGAAAAATGGCGAAGGAGTAGCATTTTGTTAGCCAATTAACAATATAGGTCAAAATAAAGGTCAAAGGTCAAAGGTCAAAATTCGGTAAAGAAATTTTGTAGCCATCACTAGTGCTATCACATAGAGCAAACGGAATCGAAATCGGAAGAAAATGGTGAAGGAGTAAGCATTTTGTAGCCAATGTACAATATATAAGTATAAATCAAGGTCAAAGGTCAGGGTCAAAAGTCAAAATTCCGTGAAGAAGTTTTGTAGCCCTCACCTAGTGCTATCATATAAAGCAAACGGATTCGAATCGGATGAAAATGGCGAAGGAGTAGCATTTTGTAGCAATTAACAATATAGGTCAAAAATGAAGGTCAAGGTCAAGGGGGTCAAAGTCAAAATTCTATGAAGAATTTTGTAGCCCTCACCTAGTGCTATCATATAGAGCAAACAGAATAGAAATCGGATGAAAAATGGCGAAGGAGTATTTTGTAGCAATATAACAATATAGGTCAAAAATCAGGGTCAAAGGTCAAAGGTCAAAATTCTGTGAAGAAAGTTGTGTAGCCATCCCTAGTGCTATCATATAAAGCAAACGGAATCGAAATCGGATGAAAATGGCGAAGGAGTACATTTTGTAGCCATATTACAATATAGGTAAAAATAAAGGTCAAAGGTCAAAGGTCAAAATTCGGTAAAGAAATTTTGTAGCCATCACCTAGTGCTATCACAATAAGCAAACGGAATCGAAATGCGGAAGAAAAATGGTGAAGGAGTAGCATTTTGTAGCCAATATTAAATATAGTATAACAGGTCAAAGGGTCAAAAGTCAAAATTCCGTGAAGAAGTTTTGTAGCCCTCACCTAGTGCTATCATATAAAGCAAACGGATTCGAAGGATGAAAAATGGCGAAGGAGTAGCATTTTGTAGCCAATTAAAATATAGGTCAAAAATGAAGGTCCAAAGGTCAAAGGGTCAAAAGTCAAAATTCTATGAAGAAGGTTTGTAGCCTCACCTAGTGCTATCATATAAAGCAAACGGAATCGAAATCGGAATGAAAAATGGCGAAGGAGTAGCATTTTGTAGCCAATTAACAATATAGGTAAAAATAAAGGTCAAAGGTCAAAGGTCAAAATTCGGTAAGAAATTTTGTAGCCATCACCTAGTGCTATCACATAAAGCAAACGGAATCGAAATCGGAAGAAAAATGGTGAAGGAGTAGACATTTTGTAGCCAATGTACAATATAAGTATAATTCAAGGTCAAAGGTCAAAGGGGTCAAAAGTCAAAATTCCGTGAAGAAGTTTTGTAGCTCACTAGTGCTATCATATAAAGCAAACGGATTCGAAATCGGATGAAAAATGGCGAAGGAGTAGCATTTTGTAGCCAATTTAACAATATAGGTCAAAAATGAAGGTCAAAGGTCAAAGGGGTCAAAAGTCAAAATTCTATGAAGAAGTTTTGTAGCCCTCACCTAGTGCTATCATATAAAGCAAACAGAATCGAAATCGGATGAAAATGGCGAAGGAGTAGCATTTTGTAGCCAATTAACAATATAGGTCAAAAATCAGGGTCAAAGGTCAAGGATAAAATTCTGTGAAGAAGTTTGGTAGCCATCACCTAGTGCTATCATATAAAGCAAACGGAATCGAAATCGATGAAAAATGGCGAAGGAGTAGCAAATTGAACTCACATACGGAGCCGGGACTGGAGCCGGTGATTAACGGACGGACACACACACATACGTACGGAGCCCGTTTCATAGTCCCCTGCTCGAACTCGTTCGGCGGGGACAAAAAAATGGGGTGGAAATATACTCAATTCAGCCAATTAGAGTCACGTGCACTGCATAGAGACATGCACATGGGTCTACGCAAAAATGTTTGGAAAAGCATTTCTGCTTGGACTTCAAAGAGCCAAGAAGGCATTCAAACAATGTAAAATAATGGTCCTCTAACATAAAGAGTTACAAGCAATTGCGAATCGACAGGAACCAACCAGGATCCATGTTGCATGGTCTTCTTGCACAAAAGTCTCACTGTAAACCAATCAGAATGGTTGTTTTAAATCTGGAGTAGATTGTTACTATGCACAGGGAAAATGTTGGATAGTGGCCTTTTAGCTCTAAGTGAGCAATGTCAAATGTGAATTGTAGACAACATTACCTGTCTGTTTGTGCGTTCTTCCAGGAGCTGTAGCTGATGTGCGTGCTCTTTCTTAATCTGCTCAATACGGAGTTCTGCCTCTTTGTTCATTGTGTGCTGAATGTCTGCTACGTGCTGCTGATGTTGATGTGTTAACTCCTCACGAATCTCATTCAGTTTCTGTCAGCGTAAGTGGAAATTAATACAATTTTGTTTAAAAAATAACAGATTTAAATGAAATTAAGATTAGAACAAGATACAGATTAAGTAAAAAGCATCTAAAAATGTACATGCATGTGCATTTATAACTTGTCCAATCAGGGCCCTGTAATATAAAATATTTCAATCAACGTAACAGATTGATAGTATTAAACCAATCAGTATCCTTATTACAAGCTTTTCTAGTATACAAGCCACACTCTGAACCAATCAGATTAGTCATTTCAAATCCTTTTTTTTTACAGGGCATTGGTTCTATATAACTCTAAATTACGAAGACTTAAACTCACACTTAAATTCCTACTCGCGTGCGATATATATTGTATCATGCACAGGGGATGCGCGGTACTGAGAAGTCTACCAGTGAGATTGCGCGTTAAATGCAGGAAGCACTTAGAATTTAAGTGCGACTTTAAGTCCTTAACTCTTTGTCAAACATCCCTTGGAGTGAGTTGAATTACAAGCAGTGATCCTGACCTGTGCTAGTGTCTTGCCAGGGGAAAGCCCCTTCAGTCCTGCCACCCTCCTCTGATAATCTGCCTCCATATCAGAAGCTCTACTCCTCTCCTGATTAAGCTCCTCCTCTAATCTCTTGACCGCCTCCTCCAGGGCGGGGCTTGCTGGGATGGGCGTGGCTTGCTGTGCCTGCTGCTGGCTCTGGAAGGCTGCCTCTTCAAGCCGGTCCATTTCAAGCTTCAGGTTCACAATCTCAAGCTCTTTCTCCTGGTTGGAGAAAAAAAATATATGATTGCACAATTACAAGTGAGCAGGGAAATGGATATATTATTAACATTTGAATGGAAATGTACATGCTGTTGTACACAAATTACAGGTGGGCATTGGAAAAATGCATTAATTACAATATACATTGTACAAGTGTTTAACCTTCTGAACCTTTTGAAATTACACCAACAGGGCAGGAAACTGCAAATCGCCAGCATGCTATCCTCCTATGGGTAAGGGTGCTACTCTAAATATCTCTATAGTTGAAATAGATTTGACACTCTAATCCAAGGTATTCCAGGCCCTTATTGTTCTTGGAAAATATGTATTTTTGTATGTTTCCATTCTAGCAAATGGGACTTCTAATAGAAGTTTTTATACTGATTGACCTAATCATCTGCTAAAGATTGCCTTGGAGAATACAAGGGTAGTGCTGTATCTTAAAAATGAGGAAGACTTTTTCAAAGGTGATGGGGAAAGTAATTGAACATATTTAAAACCAACCTGATGATCATACTTAATAATAGAGGGAGCATATTTTCATCTACATGTACATCTATGTGATTACGATGTTCTCCGTTGCTGGATGAAGTAGACATAATATCTAAGCAAGACTAGTAACTCTTTTGATCTTTGCTAGATGGTGTGCCATATTTTCCAATCAGCACAAACAGTTGGTACCTATCAACTCCTAGATTGCACTTTGATCTTCAATTATACTTTTAGGTAATTAATCTATGTCTGCTTTAACCCTTTAGCACCTAGAGACTGCATGAAATGTGCCGGCTTACTCCCTAGCAGAAAGTGTTTGGCTGTATGCATCAGTGTGTTTTAATGGAAAATTCTTGTATTTGCTCAACACAAGCAGAACTTTTCTGTGCTGAATCCAATAGCACATACCCTGTAGGAAATGCACAACAAGGATGGGAATGTTTGACTTTGCATTTTGGATGATATCATGACGAAAGAGTGCACAAAGCAGGGGGCGGTTTAGAGAGTAAGTTGATGAGCAGTTTCGGGTTAGCCGACAACATTTTGTCGATACACAGTAGGTTTATCTAGGAACTGAAAATATGTTGAAAAATTTACACCTTAAAAATGTCATTGCGGCACAGTGCTATCATTTCTGTGGCACATAAATATGTATTTTTTGCTGTGGTGAAAGCGTAACAGTCAACATGTCATACCTGTATTGTCTTGCGAAGATCATCATTGTCCGGTTGAGTTCCTTCCTCCCCCTGGGATAATGCCTGCTCTTGAGTCCTGACCAGCTGTGCCTCCAGCTGTGCTACCTCCCTCTCCCGTATCCCCATGATTTGTCTCAGAGAGGCTACCTCTTGCTCCAGTTGTTTCTTTGGAAAGAAAGAAGAGATTACTTTTTTAATACTTGGTACTCAGAACTGTTACATCATATGATGAATAACAACATTATAAAGTTTAAACTAAGTCATTTCTTTTAAATACACATGTATAAAATAGATCCAAGTACAGAATTAGGATTGCAAGATTGAACATGTTACTACATGTACCTTGTATCTCACTCTCTCACTTCCTGTTCATCTTTCGCTCCAATGCTCCAAATTTAATTGTCCAAAACAAAGATGAAGAGAAATTCTTTATGCCCTTTTGTTGTGGGTCCAGCAGCCACTGAGCAGCGCCAGATGGACGTTGCTCTGTAACCTTCTTGTTGAACACCAAACAAGCAATTTTTCTGTCTTCTCCCTCTGTCCCCAATATTTTTCTCCCTTTTTATTGCAGACCTCTTGCACTGCCGGATTAGACATGTTACTATCTCACTCTGTCCCTTCCTTCCTATTTTCTCTCTCTCCCTCTGCCCCGAATGTTCTGTTTGTCTCTTGCTGTCAAAGACCTCTTGCACTGCAGGACTGAACATTTTACTATCCCCATTTCCCTTCCTGCCTATCTTTCTCTCTCTCTCTCTTTCTGTCCCCCCCCCCCCCTTCTCTTCCATTCCCACCTTCTGACACCAGAGTCGCTCATACATGAACACACAGTTTCTCTCTTGTCTCTTCCCTTTCTCAGTCCTTCTCTCTTTCTATTTCACTTACCCTTTGTTGTTCTTCATTCTGTGTATGTTGTCTCATTCTATCAAGGACCTCTTGAACTGCAGGATTGGACAGCACGTTGCCTCCGTCAGTCTCGCTAACTTGCTGTCTAAGCATGGTGATCTCTTGGTCCTTGGCTGCTACCTGTCTCTCTAGATCCAATCGTAGCTGGTTCTACACAGGACGAGACAAGTAGTTAAAAGTTATCATCAGGAGAGCATTTCATAACCATTAATTGTCTGACAAGTTGTCACACCTGATATCTTTACTTGATTTTGATTGGCTAAGATGTATTGTTACTATGGTAATTGTCGGATAATAAGGACTTGTTGATAAAATAGCGGACAAGTCTTTTGATGAATCCTCCCCAGGTACTGTCTTTGTTTGTATTCTTAATTTAAAGAGGGATGGTAAGCTGTGGAAAGGGTGATAAACTCAACTGCACTCAATTCATGTTGCCATATAATATTTGTTTCATAGACCCGTGCCAGTTACTTGAAAATCAATATTTTTGCCTTTTTTAATGTCATCTTTGAGGATAAACCAACTAAAATTTACAAATTTGTCAAATTGATGACAAGAGCCCGGTAAAAATCTTTTATCTAGAGACAATCAATGCCTTTGTTTGATGCTTTTAAAAAATGTGTCACAGTATTGTTTTGTTTGACATCTTCCGAGCATTAGCAAACCAATTTGATTGGCCTATTGAAGCTCTTCTTGGGGTACAACCAGCTGCCAACAAGTGCTCTACTGTTTACAATTTCAAGTTATTTACAAATTATTTCAAAGAAAATGAAACAGTAATTGCCACTAGGTCTGAATCCACTCTACTTCATGTCCATTTGGTCTCATGTGCTCCAATTCAATTTTGTCTACAAGCAGTTCATCTAATGACCTTTCGGTCTAATTATCAGTTCACCTATTTAACATTTCGTCTGATGTCCAGTTTGTCTAACGTCCAGTTTGTCTAATGCCCACTTGGTCTATCACCACTTGGTCAATTTCAGACCAAATATTCCTTTCCGAATTAGATGAAAATGCAATTAGACCATTTTACTATTAGGCAGGTTTGCAATTAGACCAAATGGTCATTAGATCAAGTGAGAATTAGACCAAGCTTATATTAAACCAAGAGTAAATAAGACAAAATTGTTAGAAGACCAAATGGGTCATTTGGTATTAACCACTTGGCTGCTGCGTGGTGATAATTGCACAGTACGGGTATGACCAGCTTGGCGCTGGTGCGTCCAAACAGACAAAGCTCAGACAATAGCTTGATCACGTAATATTACGTGGTCCGTGCGCAGTGCACAAATGCCGACCACGTAATATTACGTGGTCCGCAGTCAAGTGGTTAAACAAACAGAGAATTAGACCAACTGCTGTTAGACTAAGTGAATATAAACCCAATGCAACATACCAGCTCTTCTGCTTGAACTTCCGCATCTGGGGAATCCCCTTCTGCCGATCGTCTCTCAACCCTGATCACCTCCTCCACCACCACTTCTCTCTCCTGGTAGTGGCTCCTGGTCCCCTCCTGGTCTAATCTACTCTGCAGGTCCTGGATCTGTTGCTCTAGCTGGTCTATCTCTAGGTTCTTCTCCTCCAAGAGTTCCTGGGCTAGTCTAGGCAGGGACTGGTCCTGCTCGGAAGGAGGTGCTTGGAGCTCGTCCTAGGTGGGAAGGAGAAGAAAGGGATAAGGGTCAAGAGAATACGGACTTCAATCCACTAATTGAAATAAAAATTGATCATCTAAAAAAAAGCAATTCACTTTCAATCTCTCATTTCCCCGAGTAACCATTCTTGTAAAAAAAAAAGTTTAACCTCATCTTACTCTTTGCTAAGAGTGGCAATCAACTCTTTTTTTGAGTGATTTCCATTCTTTACAACTAGAGACCACAATTACATGTATTTACCTTTAATCTCTTATTCTCTGCCTTGACTTGGTTGATTTCCTTCTCCATATCTTTCCTCCTGGATCCCTGCTTTCTGAGGGCTACCGACTGCTGGAGCTGGGTAACCCCCCACCCCCTTCCCGGCCAAGAGTGGAATTCAACTACTTTTTGAGTGACAATTTACCTTTAATCTCTCATTCTCTGCCTTGACTTGGTTGATCTCCTCCTCCATATCTTCCCTGCCGGATCCTTGCTCCCTGGAGGCTACTGACTGCTGGAGCTGGAGCTGTGCTATCTCCTCGTCCTTGTTCGTCAGGTCCTCCCGGAACTGCTCCAATTGCTCCACCAAGTCTGCGATCTATGGATCACAAGAGAAAATTAATAATTTAAGATTTGCTTTATCAAAATAGTGAGCATAATGTTGTTGCATTGGCTGATAAAACCTCATATCTCAAATTTTGATGAAAATCATATTCTGGGGTTAAACTCAAGGTTATCACTCAAGTGATGTCCTGTCCAAATCTCAGCTTACTTACCCCTGAAATGCAGCCCCTTCATTCGCCTGGGTTTGTACCTCGGTGAAAATCCCCCAAATCAATCTAGAAAGTTACAATGTATTTTGACTTGTACATGTACAGTACATGAAGATTTCCATCAAAAACCAGAAATACAACTCACTGGATGAATGAGAAAAATTTACATCAGTATAATTTTACTTGTGATACATTTATCTCATCAAAAGAATTATATATGAAGCTAGTATTATTAAGCTTAGTTGTCATTGCCAGGATAAGAGACGCACCTCTTTGTCTTTCCTGTCAAGAGCTTCCTTATCCTGTTCCCACTGTTGAGCCAGTGACATCGGTCCCTCGTTGGTATCGTCCAGAGACTTAGTCGAACCAGACGAGGGCGCTGTTTGGCTATCAAGTCCATGTTTATGAGCGTCCAGCTTGGACTGTAATGCAGAGACCTGAAGAAGCTGATCATAACATTGTTTCTGGAGCGTTTCTTTTTCATGCCTCATTTCTTCCTGTACATGGAGGGCGCCCCGTAGCTCAGCCTCGAGCTCGGAGACCCGTGCCGGTAGCTGCTTCTGGTCGTCGAGCTGACGTTCTAGCTCCTTAATCTGAAAGAGGTAAAATGGTGAATTGTTTTGTCTGGTTACTTTGAAGTTATTATCTCGGGCCATCCAAACAATGAGTTGCGATATATTAAAATTAAAAAATAAGTCCTTAATCAATTGTAAATTGAAGATGCTAGTACTAGATGTTCGTATGTTACATTTTGGCCCTATGTTACATTTATGTAACAATGTGTCGTGTTCATCCAAGCGTAAAGTCATACCACACAAAAATGGTACCAAAAGATGCGGGAGGAGTTACTCTTTCGGAATATTTAAAATAATTGAAGATTCTAGTACTAGATGTTCGTATGTTACATTTTTACCCTCTGTTTCTCAAAACTGATTTGATGTAACATAGGAACATCTAGTACTAGCATCTTCAATTGCCGTTCTAGTGCCTTAATCTGAGAGAGGTACAGTAAACTTATCTATTATTCAAGTTACATGTATGGTCTTCAGCAACAGCGATCATTCGAAAAAACCTTTATCAATTTTCAATAATTTAATAATTACTTTTATCATCATAAGGTAAAGGTCCATTTCATTTTTAAAATATGGACATACATAAAATAATAGTCATGTACATTCAAAAGTTCTTGTACAATATGATAAAAAGGAGTCCTTTCCTTTGAGATTCTAAGCAGTTAAAAGACGTTTGGAAAGGGGATATTTTTCATATTTATCAGAAGATTCTTTCTTATACCTGTCGATGACTACAAGCCTGCAGTATTCATGGTGTCATACTTCAAATTCTCTTACATTCATTGAAAGATTTTTACCTGTCTAGCGAGTTCTGTGACTGTATCCTGCTTCCAAGAAACTTCTTTCTCGAGCTGTTGAATACGAGACACTGAATCGGTAGCGGCATGTTGTGATAGGCTGATCTCCTCCTTTAATTCTTGATTCTAAAACAGACAAACACAAACAAAATGTTGTGTATAAAAGATACATGTAGCTACACAAACTGGAAATACAGGCATACAAACTGTACATCTGCACATGTACATTTTATTTTATTTTATTTTATTTATTTCATTTCCAGGCAACAAAAATACATTATAAAACAATTATGACAAAACAACAGATTGAAACATAACAAAATATAGAGGGAAAAGAAGTGCATCAGCCAATGCCTGGGGATAGCCTAAAAGACTTTAAAATCCTGTCTGGAGGTTCTCCCTATATTGGCTGATGCACGTGAACAAGATAACAAACATATATAACATACTTAAAACATAAAAAGAGAAACATTAAGTAAAGATAGAATTTATATTAAAATACTCAAAAACTCAAAACCCTGTGAGTTAAATATTGATGGAGCTGCTCGGGAGTACAACTAGAAATAATCTCCCGGCCAACTCCTGAGTAGAAAAATCCAATATGGGTACAGTGTAGTAGGCCTATGCAATATGAATTCGGTCACTCCTCTCCTAATACAGTATGTAAAGCTGAGTTCAAACAGAAGTGTATGGTACACTGTATTTGCAATACGCTATTCGGAATGAATAGTTACAAGAAATATTATACAATAGTAACTTACCACATAATACTATGAACATAAATCACAACATTCTTCCAAAGGTTTTTCATAACAATATAACATAACACAAAATTGTCATCCTCGAGTATAAGAAATCCTAACTGCAACTGTATTTCCCACTCTTTTTAATAACACCTCGAAAATTTTAACGGAATCTAGAACATGTACAGTGTACAGATGTACTGTGTTTTAAAAAGATCAACAATCATTGCATGCTTAAGTGCACAAGGTAAACACTGGAGTACAAAGTTCATAGACATAAGACTAACTGAGGACGCACCTTGTCCTAACTGTTATCTGTGGTTTTAAAGGAAACCAATACCCAAGGAAATAATCACTTTCATAGGAAAGAGCATAATGAGAGGAGCAATTTAAAAAAAGTTTCATCAAAATCGTTATAAAATAAAGAGAGTTATGAAAGTTTGAAAAGTCTCGTTTACCTTCTATGGGGATCCTCAAATTGGCAACATCAGCTTCAAAATGGCCGATTTTATGGACAACTCTCCATTGGTTTTGCACACAAATTTTCAGATTTTCCCCGTTTTCTTTCAAAATACGTCTTATTTACTTCTGAGCTCAAAATATGTCATGGGAAAATATATTTCACACAACATATGTTGAGCTCAGAAGGAGGTAAGACATATTTTGAAAAAAATTGGGAAAATCTGAAAATTTGTGTACAAAACCAATGGAGAGTTGTCCATAAAATCGGCCATTTTGAAGCCGATGTTGCCAGTTTGAGGATCCCTATAGAAGGTAAAACGAGACTTTTCAAACTTACATAACTTCCTTATTTTATAACCGATTTTGATGAAACTTTTTTTAAATTGCTCCTCTGATTGTGCTCTTTCCTATAAAAATGATTATTTCCTTGGGTATTGGTCCCCTTTAATGTTCATTTATTGATGAAATCAAACAAAAGGTTGTCCCACACTTCAGGGAGGAGGGCTGAGACTTCATGAATTGGGGGGGGGTGTGATCTTTGTGAATGGGGGGGGCTTTGTGAATGGGGAGAGAGAGGGGGCCTTGTGAATTACTTGGAGGTTTGTGAAATGGTAGATTATTTCTGGGTGCTTTTTGTTGTTCAAAGCCAAAGACAGAAAGAGGATAGGGGATTTATCAATGGGCCTTTTCAATCAGAAGTACATGAATGCAATGGAGTGGGACTGTAGCATCACCCTATTCTACCATTTACCATAAAGACACTGAATTCATGCCTTATTTCTTCTTTTTGTTTTTCTTTTGCAAATGGTCTTTGGATGAACATGAATAAACAAAGTGCATTATAAGCAGTCTATTTGACCAATTATGTACAAAGCACAATTCTTCATAAAAAAAAACACACACTTAGACATTTTGAAATGAATGATTTGGAAGTGATTTGCTGTATCATGGAAATGAAATTTGTATTTGTCTAATGCATTAAAAATCAAGCAGAGCTTTGGTGGAAGCTTTAAATGTATAGGCCTACATGGATATTTTTTTCTCCTTCAAAAGAGTAATAGGAGGAATGCTGAAAAAACTTCTAAACAGATAGCATTTAAACTTACTTCTTTCTTTAATTGTTCCAAATCCTGCCCGGGTTTTTCTTTCAGCTTCAGCTCTTCTTCCAGACGTGCAATCTCCCTCTGGAACTCTTCTCTCCTGCTCTCTGTCTGCTGATTGTTGCTGTTCATGTGAGGGAGGGAATATTCTTTAGACAGCCATTTTCTTTGCACAATGTGTGCACTGTATCTAACAGCTAAAAACTTTATACATTGTACTTCAATTATTTAGTGAGTTACATTTATTTAGATACATTAAATTGCCAATATTCTGTAACATGGCTCAATAAGTAATGGTACAATAGTTAAAGAATATTAGTTATCACAGTATAAATACTTTCTAATAAGTCCAATTTTCTCAAATTGAGCAATTGCTGGTTTTTATACTGTTTACAAGTTAGATTTGGAGTATCAATATATTTGTAAAAAACTAGATTTTTCTTTTTCTAATCTTTCATTTTTGGTTTTTATTATGCATTCCTTAGATTCTAAGCTATCCAACAGTATATGGTTTACATGGTGTAACTGTAATAGTTTCCAAATTATCCCAATGTGCAAAAATGGGCAATAATACACCACTGCCACCCTCAAAATGCACATGTTGAGCCTCTAGATAGACAACGAAATTTACACAAATTAATAGTCAAAGTAATTAAAATTACACAATAATTAAATATGCATATTTCTTTTACTACATTTGAAAGCAAAGAAAAAACTTGCAAGGCACCATATTACTTTTTTTTAATATACAGGTAATATTAAAATGCTGATCATGCTTCTGAAAAGTGTTAATAATCAAACAAATGATGTGCTTCAATTTTGCCATTAATGTTGAATACAAGCTCAAGGAGATTGTCCGCGATAAAATCCTTTCACAGTTACCCCATCTCTCGATATGAAAAAAAACAGAAACAGAAACAAGAAACATATCAAAAGTGATGCACCTACATGTATAATAATGTAAACAAAACTGAATGCCTCATGTAGAAATATACAAGGTCAGAAACAATATCAATGTACACTTTTGGCAAAGACATTGTTTTTTTTTTCCTCCAAATGACTCATAGATGTTTTGCAGGTTTCGAGAGTCAGCCAGCCTTGTCTTACAAAAACCCCACAAATCTATTCACAGGGAAGATGTTTTACCTGGGGGGGGGGGTGTTTCACCAAGTCGTTCATACAGTTACTGATGACTTTAAAAGGATGCAGTAATATTGAATGATATTCAAATCACATTTTATTAGATTAAGCTTATTTTGCCAACATAATTATAAACACTTAGGTCAGTCTGGTATCTCTTCAAAATTGCAAGCTAATTGCCTGCTTTGCTTTCGAGATATCAATGATTCATACTCAAATTTTATAAACCATCCCCGAATGGTTTATAAAACCATGTGCTTTTCCACATAGCACAACATACACCCATTTCCTGTTGTATAGTCCCCGTCCCTAGCGGCCTGCTGAGCTGACAACAGAGGGTACTGGTGTTCGGCTATATGCTTGGCATTGTTTGTTACACTGTTTTAAGGTAGTTATGACTTCCATTTGGTCTGAAACTTTCAGTAGTTTGTTTTTACTGTTGGAGCAATATAATTTTATTAATCTTGATCTAATTGCTCTAACCCTTGTTTTTGAAAGTTACCTAAAAATCCTTTTAAGAACGACTGAAACATGTTCTTAGGTGCTATGCTAATTACATTCTCAATCATTTGGCACTGATCACCAGTTGTTCGTAAAGTTGTTCATAGCTTACGGACATCTTGGTGAAACTCCCCCTTGCAGATATATCTTGGTGCATAAACATGAGCATGAATGTCAAATGAAATTTTGTTTATCAAATTAAGATGTCGCCATTCGTTTTATGTGCATGCATGACAGCTTTCTTCTTCTTTTTTTATTTAATATTAAGAGCACATAATAAATTTTGTTAACATCAACAGGAAAACAGGCTCAGTATTACATATATGGCGGTAAGCTTGAAGAATTATGACAACAAATTTTACGTGCATCTAAAGCTTTAATTTGGTTGTCTAGGTTGTGTTTTATGATGGGAGCCTGCTCAGATAGATTAAACAACACCCTATCATTTATATTTTCATTTAGAAATAACACAAAGCATGTGACCTACTCCCCAAAATCCACAAATAAGATGCAAATAGAACAACAGAGCAAATGCCTTGAGTAGTAGGTTATTCTATATAGGATATCATTAACAGCTCTTCTTTTAACTTTGTTATACTTGAGGAAAATACAAGTGTTTGGTATTATTTGAAAAGCTGGGAATCTCTAGTTTCAGAATTCACATAAAACCCAAAAGTGAAATTTGGAGACTTATTATTGGTGATTTAGAGCCGGTGGGTCGCATATTTTCCCAGGACACAAACTTTAAGCATACAAGTCATGTACATTTTGAAAGACAGCTGCAAACCCCCACTAACACACCTCTAAAGCCCGGCTCACACCTTTGCGTTTGCAGCTGTATTCAGCTGCGTTAGCCGAAAGCAGCTTTAACGAAGCCAAAAGCAGCAAAATTTTGAGTAGCGCTCACACTGTTGCACTGTTGTACATGGTTTGATTGCCTTTTACCTTGCTTTAACTCACTTTTGCTCTTAGCAGTACGATTCAATACAAAGATTGCTTGCAACGTTGTGTGTGTGTACCTCATTCAACAACCATTGTTTGCTCGCTAGATACTTGCTCTAGCTTATCTAACCTCGATTCACTGCAAAATCAGTAAAATATCGAGGTCAACTCTTGTTGACCTTTGATGGTCCTAACTAGTTCAGTTGCGGATGTTTGTAACATTTTCAAACAAGCGAGCTAGAATGCAAGGCCTCTGCGTTTGTCTGCCTACATGCATCTACCTCATTGTTTTGCCTTTGACTGCATTTGTCTGTGTTCAGGCAATCCGCAGCAGAATGCAAGCTACAAAAGCAAAGGTGTGAGCCCGGCTTTAAAACTGTTTGTAAGAAGTAATGCAAAGCATATATTTTTGCACTACATGAACTTAAAGCATGCATTTTGACAGACAGCCGCACACCCCCACTAAACACACCTCTAAGAATTGTTTGTGAGAAGTTTGCATCTTCTTGGCTGCATCCACCTGTCTCTGAAGATCCTCCGCCCGGAGCCGTGCCTCCTCTTCCTGCCTCCTGGCTCCGGAGATCTGCTCCTCCGTGCTGGTCTCCAAGGCCTGGACCTGCTGCTCCAGGTAGCTCTTGGTCTTGGCTGCCTGCAGCTCTAGGTCTTGGTGCTCAACGGTCAGGGCCTGGATCTGGTGTCGGAGTTGAGTGTTCTCTTCGATCAAGCCTGGAGTATGATGAGAAAATGAAAGAAGGTCTAGATGATATTGGTTGTAAGACAAACATCTAGACAATCATACACAACCAAAAAAATTAAGCTAGTAAACTAAGTCTTGGTGTTCGACGGTTAGGGCCTGGATCTTGTGGCAGAGTTGGGTGTTCTCTTCAATCAAGCCTCGATATGGGTGGAAAAATGAATGTTGCACATGAAGGTCTAGATGACATTGGTTCTAAGACAAAAATGTATGGGATCTACATGTAAGCTAATAAACTAGTTCAAACCTGGGGGCTGTCTTGCCAACTAGTTTGTAATGACTTTAAAAACGTTTTCTTGGGTGCTATATTGTATACTTATCACATTTTCAACCATTTAACAATAGAACTGATCAGGAACGACTGGGTGAAACAACACACTGGTGTGCTCAATTGCTACTCATGGTTTGGCGATCAAAATTTACACTAATTACAATCAACATCACATTACACAATCGCAATCTGTAAAACCAAACTTTCACATGATAAATTTGGAACCTGCTTTCTAAGCTGAAATTGTTCAACGTCTAATACAAAATTTCAGAATTTTAAGCTCACACCATTACAGTTTTTGCACCGATGTGTTGGCTAAATGGATAGAGATAGAACATAGGCTTTGTTTCGGACAATAAAATTTGGAGCGTTTGTTTGTTTGTTTTTTAAAATAAAATCTCACCTAGGTCTTCCAAGCCAAGTCGCTCTGCCAGCACCGCTCTCTGCTGTTCAAACTGTTCCTGTGCATCCTGGAGGGCTTGGTTGTTGTGGGATGTCTCTGAGAGACGTTCTGAGAGTGCTTCCATCTGGACCACCATGTCATGGTGGCGCTCCTGAGCTCTCTGAAGGGCTTCCTCAACCTCAAGCTTCTCAGCGGTGATGCCATCGAGTAGACCTGAAATATCAAGAATATAGGAAGACTATTGCATACATCCAATAGACCTTGCAGTGTTTCACAAAGAGTTACATTTAAGTTGACTTAAAGTCGCATTTATATTCCCAGTTGCGTGAGGTATATTATGCATCAACTCATAGGTCAGATCATGCTCAGGAGACACACACAGATGAGATGTCTAACAATGAGATTGTGCGTAAAATACATGATGCACTTATAATCTAAGTGTAATTATAGGTCTACTTCACTCTATGTGAATCACCCCCCTGAAGTATGAAGAAATCATAATATGAATGATGTTGATAAAATATATTAACCTATTTTATCAACAACCTGTTTGGAAAAACCAAATTACTCAACAGACTTCAATTTTTGCTTTTCACGCTCAAATTTAACAGTGTGATGATGTTTTAACACTAATATGGTTTTCCACATAATGTTCACATGGTGCATGGATTCACACTGTGAATTTACCCTCTCACAATATGAAGATGTGGTTCACAGTGTTAAAATGCTCAAATTTAACAGTGTGAAGATGATTTCATACTGTGTTCACAGTGCTTTTACATTTTGTTTCACACTGTGTCATGCTGTGTTATTTCCAGCAGGCATGCAGTGTGGTTTATTGTATATTATATACCTCATTTTAAGAATCTTTAATAATCCTGTCTTCTGATTGGTTGAAAGTGCAGTCATAATCTGACCTATGGCCGCCACAGACACTTTTCCCGGTTTTACCGGTCAATAGAACATTTTTACAGTACTTTTTGCCCATGGGCATAGTGCGATCCCCATTTGTTTACGTGCAAGGCTGCTGCGCATGCGCTTTATTTCAGATACCATAATTTGCGGCGCGATTTGGTCGATAATTTTAGACAACTCCGCTGCTTGTGCGTCAACGCGCGTGCGCGCAGCGTAGACAAATTCTTTCGTCACGCTAGAACGGATCCCAGATTTCTAGTTGAGCGTTAAGCCTGAATTCCGATGACGATGTTGATCTAAACAAACGATTTAGAGGTTAATCTGGAGGGTGCTTCCTTTTTGCAGTTTGCAGTTAGTTGTAAGTAGAATGCAAATGTGTTGCCTGTGCGTGTGTGGTGAGCATGCATTGTGGCCTGCAGAGCCAGAGGCTCGAACTGACTTAAACTTTCATGACTCTAGGCTAGTCTAACGTTAGATCTAACGTTAGGCCTATTTTAGAATCTAACGTTAGATCGTAGACTTCACTTAGACTTAGTTCTAGGTCAAAATTAGACCATGTTTGTTGTTTTTAGATTCGGCATATAAAATATATATTGACTGCTTTTATTTTCGGGACATGGTCGTTTCTAGACTGCTCTCGGGAATCTCCGAATCTGCCATAACCCGCAACCTGCGGTCTTGGGTTATAGCAGATGCGGAGATTCCCTTGAGCAGGATCTAGAAACGACCATGTCCCTCAAAGCAGTCAATATATCTATACTATATTCACTGTGTGTTCACAATATGCTCCACATTGTGTTTAACACTGTGCAACACTATGTTTCACACTGTGGTTCACATTATTGATCACACTGTGGGACACTGTGTTCTTTCCAGCAGGGATGCAGTGTGGTTTATTTTATACTGTTTTCAAAGTGTGTTCATAGTGTGTTTACATATTGTTTCACACTAAGGGATGCTATGTTCTTTCTGACAGGGTTGCAGTGTGGTTTGTTTTAAACTGTGTTCACAATATAGTTCACATCGTGTTTCACACTGTGGGACACCCTGTTTCACACTGTGTTCTTTCCCACAAGGAAATAAACCATATCCTACCATCTGATTTATGGAGCTCCACAGCCAGTCTCTCTTTCTCCCTGATCTCCGCCTGGAGCCTCCGAAGAAGATCATTCCTGTCTCCTCCCGCTGGTGCTCCGGCTCCAGCACTCCTCGAGAGCGAATCCTCCTCTCGGCTGGACTGGGAGCTGGCGTAGCCGTCAGCGTTGACTGGACGACGCTGATCAGATTGGGTACTGGAGTCTGAGAACTGGTCTAAGAGCCGCTCTACAGCAGAGTGAAGTCTGGTGGTGGCACCTGGAGAAAGGAATTGTATATTAATAAAATAATAATCATAATTCCTATGGGTTTGTTTTTTCTTCTTCTTCTTCTTCTTTTGTGAACAATAATAACAATTTATCTCATAATCAATATCATATATAGTTCTGGGGGGCATTTCATCAAAGGACTTGTCGGATGTTTTATCTGATAACTTTGCTCTCAACCAATCACATGCAAGCATTTCAGTAGCTTATAACAGTTTGTTGGATATAACATCCGATAAGTCCTTTGATGAAATACCCCCTAGAACTCATATCCTATTGTATATTGTATTGCAGTTAAAATCATTGTGCAACCAAACATTTAAAGATTTTAATAAATATAAAATCAATAATGCAAAAAAAAAAGTCAATATCCACTTCAAACATCCATCAATAATTTCAAGCAATTCTTTTGTTACATATAAACTCAAAATTTCTAATAATATTATATTTGCAACAAAGGAGGCAAGTTTTGTATGTTTGTACACTGCATAATGTGACCTTTATTGGGCACAAAAATTAGCCTCACTAAGTTAATAGCAAACAGAGGGCTTAGGTCATGGATAAGATCAATACGATGGCTCTTTAAATAGCAACTCTCCACGAACAATATAAATGTAGCTTATCTCAAATAAAATCTTCACTTGGAAAATGATTTCACTCTTGCCTTCAGCCTGGTTTATGCCTTTACTCTGAATTGAAGGGAAAACACCTCGGTTAATCTATACTATATCTGGGTGTGAATTCTATCCAGCTTTGGGCCAAAGCCCAATCATTCTGATTTAATCTCAGAGAGAGCATAAACAACTTCTGATCGGTTGATCACATAGAATGAAGAATGTGCTTGAAAAGTGAACACTAAAGATTGAGAAATAAAGGGATAGAAAGAGAGAAAGAGAGAAAGGTATGGAGCAAGCGATAAGAGCAGAGTAACGTGCAAAAACAGGGTGGAGAAGAAAATAAACAAACTAAGTTACAAGACACCAAGACAGGTGAAGTGTAGCCGGTACTACAACACTTCTCTTGAACACGGTCTCCGAAAGTGAGTACTCCCTTACCAGGAAGGCCTGTACTCCCCAGGATCTAAACAGGAAACCATGCTACCCTCGATCGCCCCCTCGCCACTCACATGACTCATGCCTGGTCCCTCTATTGCGCCCCCCTCCCTCATATTCTGGCACGGAATCCTTTTGATATGTTGATCAAGTGAGCTTTTAAAAGTGAAATTATTATTCTGCTCATGACATATAGAAGACACTGTCTAAAAGTGATTTGGGAAGGTTGGTAACAGTTCATCTAAGCATTATTTTGTGCTGTGAGGTTTTGGAATTGCCAACATAAGAAGTTAACCCAATTCAGCTTTGAGTCACATGAACTTACACAGAAATGCATGTATGGGGCAACACAATATGTTTGGGACCCAAACATACCAGCTATCATATTATGACTACTAGAGCAATTGAAGAGCAATCTTTTATTGTGGAGCTGTTTATTATGATACTCTTCCCAAATGGCATGAAAATGTCAGGAAAGCTCAAAATCATGTTCTTCATTTTTCCCACACCTTCCCACTACACTAGATTCCCTTTATTAAAATGAATGGACAGTAGTGACGAAACTAGGTCCGGTCAAATGAAACAGCATCCTGTGCTTTTCTTCAAGAGACCGACTGTTATGATTCCTATAACTCATGAACCTTTTCCAACTCTGAGTTGTTGTTGAATGTCATGCTACATGTATGTCCCTTTATTGCCCCCTCCCTCATATTCTGGCACAGAATCATTGCCATATGTTGAACAAGTGAGTATTTGAATGAATTGACAGTGGTGACAAAACTAGGTCCGGTCAAAAGGGCTTGTGTACTTGTACAGTATCCCTGTGTTTTTCTTTGAGAAACCAATTTTTATAACTCATGAACCTTTTTCAACTCCGATTTGTTGTTGGTTGTTGCAAGAAACATGAAACTTCAATTACATGTTTTTATTTTTTCTCAAACATTATCGAGCAGAAATAAAAACTCACAAAATTCCAGAAACAAATATACATGTATACGATTAATTACTCTATTGAACTACACGTACAGACATTCAATTACATTGTAGCATTAATCATTATCTGATTTTTTCCTCTATATTTGCAAAATTATTTGATATAAATGCTATAAAGTCAAACACTGCATTCTATACATATTGATATTGTTGTGAGAATGTAAAATGTATCCATGGGCGGAAAAAAAAGTTTTGCCAATTTTAGGAGGAAAAGCTGATTCAATAGAGCTTTAAGAAATTTCTTTAAAAATATGCATACTGCCATAAGGTTTTTAAAAAAAATCTAATTATTCTCTTCATTTTCGTTATTAAAGGGGAACACCTTTCTTTCAATATTCTGCAAATTTAGGGTGTCTACCGGGTACATTATCTGCACAGCGTACATTTGTACATGTACATTGAATTATTTAAATAACTGCAACTCAGTCGCATGGCAATGTTATGATTCATCGTAGGAAGATTATCAGACATGCAATACAGATCACAGCTACCGAAACGTCTAGACAGAACTTTTAATTAATTGAATTCTGCAAATAAAGACTGTCTAATCCAATATCCAGAAGTTCAAATCTAAACTGATGATATCCTGACAGTGTGCTAACAGTACAGGAGATTGATGATAGGAAAGCAGGAACCTCAGGCTTGTTATCGTACCCTGACAGCGAGAGATGACACTGCTTAGGAAATTGTAAATCCAAACTTTGACAGTATCCATCAATGATCTTTCTGCCCAAGCTCTTTGGGAAAATCTTATCAGTTGAAGACTCTCACAACTGCTGTGCAAATGTATTGTTTGACTAAAACTCAGTAAAATACGATTAAATATGAGAGTTTTCATATGTAAAATCAACATTGTAAGGCAATCAACTTTATAAAAAGAGTATAGAATTCTTGAGCTTGTTATCGCTTTGACAGCGAGGGTTGACACTGCTTAGGAAATTGTAAATCCAAACTTTGACACAATCCATCAGCGATCTTTCTCGCCGAGCTCTTTAGGGTAATCTTATCAGTTGATAATTCTACTATTGCTTGACTAAAGATCAGTAAAATAGGAATGAATACAATGCTTTCTACATGATAAAAGAGCAGCATTGTAAGGAAGTCAAACTTAAAGGAGCATATAATTCTTGAGCTTGTTAGCACATTAACTGACACTGCTTAGAAAATCATAAAATTCAGACTTTAACATTATCAATCCACGACTTTTCTTGAACGATACATTATAAAAGGTATCTCTGTCATGTACAAATTCATTCAAGGAATTGTGCAATTTAAAAATGAAATGAAGTTTTAAAAGCAGACTTACATTTTTATTATATCTGTCATTTTTTCCCCAGTAAACTTATATCATTTTTTTTTTTTAAAGTAATGTTTGAAGTTAAGTTTTAAGCATAGCATATTGGATTTCCAACCAAATACATTCCATAGGATGCAAAATACTTGCTTAACACCATCAAATCAAAATAAGCTTCAAAATGTGAAACTCTAACTATAAGGGCCCCTAACAAGCATTAGGCTGCTTAGACGAGGTATCAAATGACTTCTAAAAGAAGAAAGAAAGTGAGATTGTATTTCATGACATCCCTGGGTATCTGCAACATGTGTTTTTCTCATAGCATATGTTAATACACAACTGCCTGATGAGGCCAAAGTGCTTAACCCTTTCTTGACATAAATTATTTAGGGGCTTATGTTATCAGCTTTTCTTCTGCAAATCAGCAACACTGAAATTAACAAAAAGTAATATGTCAAGAACTTACTTCCTTTAACTTTAGACTTTAGACATTAACTATGTATAAAACTATTACGATCATCAATTTGTGTGGAAAAACACTGATTTTGATTGTGTCAGAACATTGCCAATTTAGGGATTTTGATGCTTAAGTTCATTCTTTTGATTTCTTGTGCCAAAACCTAATTTGGTTCATATGCACTTCACATATACATGTTTGTGTGCAGAAACTTTTGCTCTTCCTACTATAATCCTCATGCATGTGGTACATTTTTTTGAGGCTCTGAGTCCAAAGTTATTGAGGTAAACTACAAAACGTGGGCAGTTGCGGTGAATGAGTAAAGGGGTTCATGATTTAAATACTTACAAAGTTACAGCAAAATTGGCATTTGGCATACTCAGGAGTATCCCAAAGGCTTTATTCTAAACAATAGGGCTCAAAACTAAATTTCTTCACAAGAGGTCCATTTTGAAATATTTAGTTTATGTATTTAAGTGCCATGTGTTTGATTATATTCCAGTTTAGTTCTGAAAAAAAACAAAACCAAAATGAAATAAGAATTCTGTTACATGTGACCATCTCCTCGCCTTCCCGAGTCTAGTTCTGGTCCTACGACGATACTCTCATTAATGTGCTGGGAGAGTTCCAAGCCCTCGTCACTAAACATCGAAGCCACGCTAGTATCATGAAAAGACCCCGCCCCCTCCCTTGCCCACAATGAAAATAAGATTCTGTTACATGTGACCATTTCCTCACCTTCAGAGTCCAGTTCTGGTCCTATGAAGATGCTCTCATTGATGTGCTGAGACAGTTTCAAACCTTCATCACTAAACATGGAAGCCACGCTGGTATCATAAAGGCCCCCCCTCCCCCCTCCCCACATCCGCGAAATGAAAGAAAAATTCTGTTACCTGTGAGCCATCTCCTCGCCTTCTGAGTCTAGTTCTGGTCCTACGAAGATGCTCTCGTTGATGTGCTGAGAGAGTTCCAAGCCCTCGTCACTAAACATGGAAGCCACGATGGTATCGTGAAGGCATCCATATCTGAGCTCGAGTCACCTGTTAAAACACTTACAAATGATTACCCGTTAGAGTGTAAAGAAAGAAAACTGTAACAATGGATGTGAATTGCAGAAATTTGTACTTTGAAAATCTTAATAATTTGTTTGGGTCCAACAAAACATTCAAAGATAGCAAATGGATAACTTTTTTTGTAACCCTTCCTTCCAAGGAAAGCCTAAAGCAATGTTGTGTACTGATATCGACCACGCACATCAAAAGGTCTACCTGAAATGATAAGGGTTTTCCATTGACACTCCAACTCTCTTTCAAAATTCGTTCCGAGTTCTTTCTTTTTTTTATATATCAAATAAACTAGACACTTGGTAGGAATTGAGAACAAATATAGACAAGAGAATGTTGTTTTATCGATCCCCTTACTTCCTAATCCTTTCTGCTCAACAGATAATTAAAAAGAACAACAGTTGATCAATGGTTCTCTTTCAACCTATCCTCCAAAGGAAAGTTTAAAAATACCTGGTATAGGATGGTGGGTGGTATCTCACTTGGGAAACAAATTTGAGATGGATTTGCAACATGGTTTTGTCATAGTCATTGTCTCCTCAGTCTCCTCTTTCCCCCAATTTCCTAAGTTTCGGAGACATTTCGAATACATTTTATAGGGACAAAGGATTCCGTCGCGGAAACGTCTCCGCGAAGTGAGATACCCACCTTACCTCCAACCACGCCCCCTGAGTAGATCTATCACCCATCTTCCTCCTATCAATGACTTCAGTATTTACTTCTTGTGAAATGCTTGTAAATAGATAGAGACATGTAGATGCACTAGGTTCCAACCAAAAACAAATGCTCCATAAAGAAAGATTGTCTAATTGAGCCTTTTAATCCTAATCATTTCCTCTCGATAAATAAATAAATGATCAATGAAGAATTCATCTGACTAAAAGTCCAAAGTACCTGGATGAGGATGATTACCTCCGACCGCGGCCCTCTAAGGAGATCTATCCTCGGTGACGAGGGTCTCCCATCACCCCTCTGTCCATCTCCTGCTGTTGTTGCTGGCGGGACGGGGTCTGCCTTGAGCCCCCTCCCAGCCGTCGGTTGATGGCATTCTCCGTTGCATGGTAGTTTGTACGACCTGGGTCAGAACTCGGAGCAGGTGGTTGTTAGTTTGTTGTAAACCGTCCCTGATTGAAACCAAAACCATTTGACAAATTACTTTCTAAGATCTTATAAAATGATATGAATTTGAGGACAAAAGCTTGTTTGATTAAAACTATTTTTATACAACTATTGTTTCTGCAGATGGTAAAAATCATGTACAGGCATTAACATGATTCTACATATAGATTAACATCAATGACACAAAATGGTCGTACTGTAGATAATAAAAAGATGATGTCCATAATAATTTTTAGATTTTTCAATCACTCTTACCAATGAAATTTATTTATTCTGAATCATTTGGTTGCTGATAAGACATCATCCTGATGCTGATAGGACGTTGAGGAGTATACCAAACAAAGAAAAAAATACTGCTTGCTACAGTCATGTTCATGTTCATATCAAAAAGAAGGGGACGGGTCCAGAAATCATACAATTGTAAAATTATGATCATGCCTATCCACATACAATGTCAATGTACATTTACAAAATTTTAAACAAGATGAATCCCCAACTGCGCGCGGTTAAAATATATGCCTCCGCCATTGCCGAATCAGAAATATATAGCACATTCATCTACTTATTTTCCTTCAAACAAAGATATATTTTAACTTGACTTTTGACCTTGTGACCCACAAACATTCTTAGATCATAGTCCCTCCTAAATTTTTGATCTACATACTCCAAAATGTAATAAAAGATTGTCTTATATGGCAATATATCAAACTCAATACATTGATTTTCACAATTTGACCTCTGTGACTCTTCAACCTTTGACCTACAGAATCCAAAATCTAATCAGATCATCTTCCTATGGTGATACATACTATCCAAAAGTTTTGAAGTTGATATCTCAAGTGATTCTTGAAATATTGAGATAACGAAGCGAATGGGACGGACGGACGGACGGATGGACAACCTGAAAAACATAATGCCTCCAGCACCACCTTCAGTGGGCGGAGGCATTAAAAAATTATATCAAAGTCTGATTCTTCTAGAGAGTATAGTTGATGGATTTACCTCTCTGTTCCAAGACGATCTAGGTCTGATCGGAGCATGGCCAATAGCGTGCTCCCTTCTTCATTCTCTCGTTCAGATTGACCAATCACAGACTCTCGTTTAGCTATCGTCTCGAGCAGGGCAGCATTCTTCTCCTTCAGCTGAGGATAGATTTAAGCAGGGGAAAAACACATATTATTTTCAATTTTAATAGTTTACTCTCACAGGCACACGATATGTATTTTAACATTGTACGAACCATTGTCATCATGAATGTTTGTTATAATTATACTTAAAATCTTTATACGAAGTAAGTTTGCTGAAGTTGGAAATAAATTGAACTGAACTGAACTGAAATTAGAGGCAGCATATGACTTGTATGAGCATGTTTCAATAATCACCTTGCTTGACATACTGTACACTGTATATAATGGCCACCATAAATGTTGCTGGATGAACTTTTCTTTTTATTTAAATGGCCTACATTTTAAAAATGTATGGTTTTAATACTGTTACATGTAAATGCATGGAAATATTTTTTTGTGTCTTGCAGTTTTCATTTTCATCCACAAAAAATAAAAAATAACTTCCGAAGATTATAATACATCAAATTTGATGTAAGCTAGACGTAAGAACATATACATGTATATCATATTGAAGGACAAATGAATATTGAATATAACAAATTAATATCATTCAAATATAACTATATGCAAATTGCCCAAATGAATACATGTTTACAACAAGAGCATGACTCAACAGGGGGCAGTATCTTGTACTAGTGATAAATACAGATCTTCAAAATACAGATCAGAGAGATGGTACATATTACATGTTACAGAAAATAAACGAAATAGATCTAGAAAACTTTGACAGTCTAATTTGTAAGGAAATTAACCCAATTGACATCAAGGAATCTATTGCATAACATCTAATTTGTGAGTAAGATTGATGTTACTCATTCGTGTTGAAAAATTAAAAAGAATACATTACACAAATGCAATGAATCACATTTGCTTCAATTAATGTAGAGTTCCTCAAAATCATGGCACCAGCCAAATTGTCTATGCCTGCTACAATTTTTATCTCATTTCATCATCTTTAAAAAAAAAAAAAATGCTGATCATGTAAACTGTCTGGTTCTACTTTCCAACATAAAAATTTGTGAATTTGTAAATATCTAAAATTGTCATATTTTGCATTTTTCCCCATAACCATTTTTTACTATAAATCATAATTTACCTCTTGTATGGGCCTAAATTTTGAACACACAGCTATACATGTACATATTAAATGTGTATCATACAATCGGAATATTCTGCTGTGTATTATATACATGTATTTAAATTTGTAGGTCACTAATTTTTCAACTGATAAAACTTTTTTCAAGCAATTTGTTCATCTAGAATTTAAAAAATATAAACATTAAAAAATATATGTTTGATAGTTGATGATGTTACATGTATAACAGCATTTATTCATAGTGTACAAATCAAAGTTTTCCACCAACTACATGTACATTGTGTATACTGTCAAGCAAAAACAAAAACATTATTATTATTATTATTAAAATGCTTGAATATATGTTTAGCATCCCAATTAATATGTATTTTATTCTATATTCTATTTCTCTTTTAATAGTAATTATTATTACTTCTCTAAAGCTACTTTATACATCATAGGGTATGGATTTAGAAGAAAATATCTGCAGCTGCTTTCTGGCTTTTTTACATCCACTCAATCAATATATCCATAATTGTGTGCACAAAGTCCACAAGCAATCAATTACAATGTACCTTTGAGTTGTTATACAAAAGGATGGAATAAAGGATTTGCTCTTCTTCAATACACATAAATTTGCAATCTGAATGCTGATCAAGTTTACATAATACATGTAGGACCTTGAAAGCACATGTGCATAATTATGAAAAAATTTGCATGTATTTTTTTTATTTATTTTTTTTTTACTACATGTACATGTTCAGGTACAGTCATGTATAATTTTTTTAGACAAGTATATTGTACAAGGAAAAAGTACTTGGTAAACAATAAGATACCCGAGCATAATGTTCATTGATGGCCATGCGTTTTGAGTTGGGCCCTTAAAAAGGTGGAGTTGTGACGTCTGCTCCTCAAATTTGATTTTGTTTATTGATTTGCTTAAAAACCAAACAAGCTATATAGCTTAATTTGGTCTTAAATTAAAGCTCTCGTGTAGGGCAACAAAATGCTTGTTTTAAAAAATGTTAAAATTTCATCATTGTCTTTTAATTAACTGTTAATTAAAGAGAGTCAGGGGTGGAGGAGGAGCCGCGCAGGAGGAGCCGCGCAGCAAATATGGTACATGTGCTGTAAAACAGAGTTAAATCATGTCCAGATATGTATCTTTTTTAAAATTGAAATGCATTCACCCTTCTGAAACACTTGCAACATGTAATTTAGCTTGTTTATGATCCATAAAAGTAGTTACAAACAGTTTAGTGTTGTACACTTTAGTACATTATGACTGTACTATATGAATGACAATTTCTTTATGTAGCTAAAGGGCTCTTATATACATGTAGGACATTATGGTTAATGTTTACCAAGATAAAGGGACTTTCACATGTCAATACTACTTTGCTACTTCTCTCTGCCAATTACCAACTTATATAGGATTCATCATTACATGTCTAGTATCTTAAACAGCGAGTTACAGTACTTAGAACACGGCAACAAGGTACATTTTCCTTTAAAAAAAAAAAAAAAAATTGAAATTTTCGAAGTCATCTTTCCAGCCTGGAGCAAAATGCGGTAAACTCCACCAGGGTATACAAAGTTATACATGTTTGGAAAGCTCTAAATGTGACGAGTTCAAATCTGCAGTAAATAATGTTGTAGAGTAAGCAGTATTTTTTTGCAATTTTTTTTCCAAAGCCATCTTTTTTCATGAATTTTTCAGGTTTTAAGATTCATAACATTTCAAGGGCACCACCTATGTTAATTTTAAGCGCATTTCTGATCTCCTCAGACATTCAGCTTCCGAAAAATGTATACTTATGTGGGGTTAATATAAATTTTAAAAAAGTTACAGCCACTTTCATGGAAATGCGCACGATTAGTACAAATTTTGAGTGTGTCACACAACATGGGCCCAACTTGAAACGCATGGCCTGATATACATGTGCAACAATAAAATACTATTTTGTACTTTATTTAGTTACGTGAGCCTGACATACATTCATGAGTTACTTTAAATCATATTTTCCGTCATATTCTCTGTGCTTTAGCCCTTTTAGCCTTACACATTTAAAAATATACGACTGCTCGTCTGTAATATCTTACCTAATGTTTGATACAAAGGTCCTAGTTCATACATGTGTACACTGTATATGTATATTTCAATTAATCCTTCATCTATGCTTTTTCGTAGTAGTTCTTGCTTCCAAATCGAATAAAACAATGAAATCAACTACACATGCACAATGTATGCCCGCAGTATCTTCTAGAACTGAGAGACTGACATCTGTGCACAGCAAACAAGCATGGATGCTTTCTTGTTCACACACTCTGGAAAATTAAAGTGATGTCCAGCAGTTCATCACAAGCATCCAATCGAGTTCAAAATTCCTTAATAATCCATTTTAGGCCTCCAAAGAGAGAGTGTGTCGTACGATCCACGCTTTAAACACTGTAGTAGATGCACCTTCTTTGTATTAGTCATGTACAAATGTACAGAGAGACAATGTTTATCATTCAACAACAAACCCCTCTTCGTTGTAATGTGTTCAAGACTGCCAATTTCAAATGACGGTATTAGTGTAAGCCAATAGTCGTGATAAATCCAATTATCCAAGCCCTAATAAAACGAAGAAGTGGGTTTAACACATTTGAAGATATGTCTCGATGTCTCCCCCTTTCGGTAAATTGATGATCACTTTCACACACGTGCTATGATTACAATAACACATGCACATGAACGAGTGTTGTAAGTCCATACTACATGTACACTGTACATATACAGCAAGCACACATTGTGTGGTGTGTGCTGTATGTGGGGAGAGAGGTAAAGAGAGTGAAACTACACGCTGCCACCTCTTGACAGTGAAATTCTCTATTTCCTGTAGTACACACAGGGTACGCTATGTAGCCCTTGGCCTCCGACGGAGGTTCGCTTAATAACAGGAAACGAGACACACAGGCCAGTGGTTAGATGTGCGCATCGGCCAAGCTAACGATATCGTTGAGTTCTGTTACATTTAGCGAGCTCCCTGTAAAATGCTTGTGACATGAACAGAAGGAGACTGCTTCGATGTTCTGACTTGGAAACTTCAAGGAATGCATTGCTCAACATGCTCCATGCCTACAGTATATGTTCATGTTCATGCAGACTCTCTTGCAAAAAGAGCAAATTTGGAGAATAACTTGATCTTCTGACCTGCATTGTGCACTCCAAGTTACAACCATTTGACCTTAAGATCTAAAAAAAAAAAGAAAAAAAAAAAAGGCTGCACTAGCACATGCACAGTAAATTTGAGACACAGCACCCATCTCTTTTTATTTTCAAATGCCTCTTTCTCTTTTTAGAATTCTCTCTGTCTCTAAAGCAGGGCTTCAATGCACAACAATTATGTATAACCACCTGAAGGTGTAACCCTAATAAAACCAGACAAAATAAATAGAAAAAAAATGACTTCTTTTTTATCAATTTTTCATTTCTACATTGTAAGATATATCTGTCTTCTTTATCTTTGGATTTATGTCTCTTTCTCTCTTATTTTGTTTTACTAAACCAGGTAATCTCTTCACATGACTTTTGAGGTGCCTTATTTTCTCTCTCTTTTTCACATTATTCATTCATACATACTGTACTGCATGTATTCTGTTATTTCAAAAATAGTCGTACCCCGGAATGGATCACGTTTACTGTATATGCACATGTACATTGTTGACATGAAAAGTACAAACAAACTTGAACCTGTCTCACAGCTGGAGTCTTTAACACATGAACTCATAAATAGAATTCCTGCTTACCAAAGGACGAATGCAAAGGTTGGAAGCTATGCGTAGTATTTGTGTACGCTATTCCAAATATTCAGATGTGAATGGAGACATCATTTCCCCTGGCTCTAGAGATGTTAGTCTGTAGGTACAGACCCTAATTTGAAATAACTGGAATAGGGGAACTGATCATGTACCATCTTGTTTGCCTGCCATCACGCAGTAGCAGACCCAAACTTACGTCAAACAATTGAAATTATCTGCCCATGCACAAACATAATAGAGCTGCCATTGTCTCCAGACAAAAAGGCCTGCACAATCTTTAGAGATTGTGAAAGTTGGATCCACATCTAGCCTGCCATTTCAAACATATGCAGACACAGACTACAATTTGTCATAAATTACATTTCATGTCTAGGAAGAGACTAGAGTCCTCCCAATTGGTGGTGCCTTGGCCAGTACATGTAGCTATTGTAGTCTCTTCGATTCAGACTCTGCATTATGCGTTAGGGGTTTGTGCCTGCAAACTACACGTAGTCATTACTCACAACAGCTGGTCCATTCATTCATTTGCACAATGGGCTCACTCACTCATTCACTCGCTGGCAGGAAACGGTGTCCCATGGAGATCAATGAGACAGTTTTACTACAATACGCATCCAGAGAGCCTACATGCAACATGTCCACAAATTGACCAAATAGAAAATATTACAAGTAGGCCTATGTATCAGCATCCATGACTGGATTGTTGAAGTACTTTTAACTGACAGTTATTAGCAAATTAAAGTCTCCATGCCATTGAAAAGATTGATTGATTATTGCGGGATACATGTAGTGATATTCATTGCAGCATTTGTTTAAAGTACTCTAGAATAGTTCGTAAAATTGCACACCTATACAATAAATGAAACTAAAGTTCTAATTACAGATTTTCTATCACATGTTATTTTTTGGTTTTTATGGCATTGTCATTCATAATAAATAATAACATTAACATTTATTTCTGTCTTTCTCTCTCACTCTCTCTCTCTCCCCATTTCAAGACAACTTTTTGTTGAGTATCGTTATCAATAAGAGAATAAAACATTCTCTTCCTCCCTTTTCCTGACTGTCCCCTTCTGTTATCCCCCCCCCCAAACGAACAAACAATAATAATAAACAAATTTTAAAAAATATTTCAAAAATCACAAAAAATTAGAAATTATATGATTTTCCCAGTATTAGGAAAAATAAACAAAACTATACAGTGTGCTTGTAAAATTAACATAAAAATGATGAGAACTTGGTGGACACTATATAGTGGTGGCCAAAATTATTGGAACACCCAAAAAGCCAAACGCCACACAAAGTCTATGGGATTCTGAACCCCTTGTGCATTCGCCGAAGACGCCTTCTCCATTTAAAAGACGTCAGTTTCCAGCAGGTTCCTGTTCCACCGCGGGAAAAACCTGGCTCTCAGCTTTTAACATGTTTAAAGCCGTGTTAAGATTTCGGGATTCTATTCAAAAGCCGATAAATTGGCTTTTGGAACAAAAGATGCGGAAACTGACACCTTTTGAATGGAGAAGTTGAAAAGGTTTTTCAAATTGAAAAGGTTTTATTGAAATATTGAACATAGCGACCAAAGGTCGAATTGGATTCAATGTACAAACATTACATATATAAATAGGAAATTAACAAAATAATGTAACATAGTAAAATCGGGAACATGAGGCACAAACAAGGAGCCTATTAAGATTCAGGATAACATTTCCGTGCCCTGCGCTTTCATGACATGTTAGCATAGAGTCTTAAGCATCTTTTGATACCAAATGTACATAGTTTTGACCATGAGGTAATAAGCAGCTTCAAAAATCGTCACGCTATGGGAACAAGTATGATAATTGAAATACGCTAGGTGTTCTAATAAATTTGGCCACCACTGTACATATTACTGCATTGGCAGAAAATAACCTAATATTTGTGGTTTTGTCACTCAACTTTAAAGGAAAGTTTCAACCATGAATACTAATAATGAGCACATGACTAAACCACGCTACCATAATTAACATCTCCCGTCACAACAAATAATCAGAGAGAGAGAGAGAGAGTCCCACAGCGTGGGGTGACAATAAGAAAAGCAGACACTTCCTCTATAATCAGGTCCCTGGTGACCCTAGGTCACAAACAGGAAGTGATTCTATGATACCTGTAATGTAATGGCTAGTGTAGGCTAACAGAGGGAAGACCTTAATTGGGGTCTTACCTGGATTGTCAATTGTATTTACAGTGGATAGAATATATACAGAAAAGCTCAATTTATGTACAAGTACTTTATTTTTCTCATATTACATATAATTTCATTTTTCCCCTGATTGGGTGGGGAGATGGGGAAATGTTTTTTGTTTGGAATGTACATGTACATCCACAGCAAAGTACAAAGTACATGCCTTTAATAAGTAAATTTGATAATAAAATATTTATAATCTGTAATTCAGGTACCTATAAATTCATTTAAGCAAAAATGTAGGCCTTTTTCTAAATTAATTATCATAAAGCGGACCTCCCCCCCCCAAAAAAAAAAAATTCTTTTTTTTTTAAATAAATAAATAAAACAAATTTAAATGTTAACACTAACAAAGCTTCTTCAAAATGACATAAATTTGTATGTGATCATATCATGCTCTATTAATTTGAACCAACATATTCATTTCTTCATCTCACTCTTTTCTTATTACCCAGCCCTCAAACATGTATAAAATATTTTTATTTTTTTAAATGTTTTTCCGTCTCCCTCACTCTCTGTATATCATCATTCTACCCTCCTGTGTTTGGTTATGTACATTTGGTCTTTCTTTTTAACAGGTCTCTGCGGCGAAACAAAAACAAAAATTGTACAGCTACACAATGTAAAGCAAAAAAAAATCAACCTCAAATAAATTTATCCAACACTCCAAGAGTTTAATACCAGTAAAGAAATTTAAGAAGTTTCCTATAAACAAAAAGTAACATAATTATGCAATAACTGACAGGCACACATGAATAAACAGACTTGGCACCTAATAACAGTTCGGAATCATGCACTACGAGTAAACATAATAGTTCTTCAAACTTCATAAGCAGTAACTCATAGAGTATTGAGTATAAAACTTATTCTAAGTGTTCTAACCGGACACAAATTATTTTAATTAAACCTGAGCGGCTCTTTGCGGCTTATGCTAAAGTGTAGCGTTGTGGCGCGGCGCGGCGCGCTGAAAAATGGTAATAATCGACGAAAAAAAAATAAGGTGTCTTGAAAGCGTCGTACAAAAAAGGAAAAGATTCTGAATCGATTTTTGTGAAATTTTAGGAAATGAGCCCAAGTCATGGGCGGATTCAAGTTCTTCCAAGACAAAAGAATTTAGGAGCTGGCATTGTTTTAGTACAAAGGCCGGCCCCCTGATTCTGTGGACCAGGACCAGGACCAGGACCAGGAATTTCATTGAAATTCGCAATTAAAACAATGTTGAAACGTGGACCAGGAGAGTGGACCAGGACTAGCCCATCACGATTCTTGGTTGCTGCATTATGTTGAGTACTAAGGCCGGTCCCCCTGATTCTGTGGACCAGACCAGATCCAGGAATTTCATTGAAATTCGCATTTAAACCATGTGAACGTGGACCAGGACCAGGAGTGGACGCAGGACTAGCCCATCGTGATTTTTGATTGCTGCCGATAGCCGTAAACAGCATCGACCAAACTTTTCATAGAATTTGTGACCCCCGATTTTTTCACCTAATTTGACGCTTTTAATAGCCCGAGGTATTAGCTGTGCGCATACACAGAACGACTACGCGTACAATGTCCGGTCGCTGTGCGGTTGAATCTGATTGGCCGACCGGGATACGATAGTAGCGACTGTTCTATTTAGGAGCAGGGGGTGACAGGCGTTTGGCGTTAGTGGGAGGGCACGTAGGCGATTTATTGAGACACGTTTATTTATTTTCAGCAGACATTGTTTCTTGCATTTTCTTGTCAAGGAAAATCTCATCGCTACCTGACTGCGTGATTATTTACGAAAAATCAGTACAAATGTCGCCTCTTTTCTTCTTTTTCTAATTCAAATCTCGATACCGCAGTGATCCACAGAATTAAAAAACCCTTGATTTCCCTGAGAAGAATGGTACGAACGTAGCCGGCCTGGACTCGTATAGCCAAGTTCCAATCAGACGTAGGCATCAATTGGTTTGATCTTTTGAGTAAAAATGACGGTGCTTTTTTTCATCCAATAAGAATAATTTATGTATCAACATTTTCAGAATGAGCTGAATAACTTAAATCTTTTTCGTTGGTGAAAAATAGGCCCACTCCCGGCAAAAAACTTATATGAAAGCGGAAGCATTCAGTCAAAAAAGTTCAATACCATAGAAACTTTGACAAAATTGATGAAATTCAAACAAAAATGACGGTACGCTGAAGAGCAAAAAATCGATTTTATATACCATAAACGAAGAAGAGTTACATTTTCTAATACTTTTTCCGTTGGTGACTAGCACATCGGGTCAAAAGATATTGTTGAAACAAGAGGAAAATTGTACCGTTTTGCAGCTTTTTATAGGCGGCGCGCAAGTGTGTTAGAAGGGGGTTGACGTTAAGTGTTTAGGTGTAAAATCCATATGCTGTTTTGGAACTATATAGTCACACAATTTTTGACACACACACACACAATACACACATACACAACACATGCACACTAACCCACACAGGGCTTATGTAAAGTCTCGAGTCCGAAATGATAATCATTTCAAAAATTTCACAAAAATCGATCCAGAATCTTATCCTTTTTTCGTAGGACGCTTTGAAGACACCTTGTTTTTTTTTTCGTCGATTATTTCATTTTTTAACGCGCGCGCGCGCGCACAACGCAACACTTTAGCAAGCCTCTTTGCCTGTATTTACAACAGTATATAAGATTAAACCACAGCTTAAATTGGTGGTTTAAACAATTGAGTAGCAAAATTGTGACACAATCTGTCAACGTGTTATGTTCTTACCGTTTACTGGGTTCGGAATTGTATTTATGGTAAGGAAAACTTTCTGTACTTATCATTCCAGCACTTTTTAAGAGTTTCAGTATCAGATTTTCTGAACTTATTGGAATAACTAATGTTCTGGTTTTTGCCACATTTTGCTAGCCATAGTTTAAACCACAGATTTAAGCTAGGCTTAACTTTAGAACACTTTGTGAATACGGGCCTCTGTCTCTGAATCTCGTTAGAATATCCTTTTGTCTTACCTGTTCATTTTCTGATTGAGGGCGTCCTTCTCTTCTTCCATTTATCTTCACGCTCCTTTATCATCTTATCTTTCTCTCCTAAAATGAAACGATAAAAAAAATAATTAATAGTCATATCTCGAACAATTTGTTGTATCATTATACTTGTACCCCCAACTTTTATTATCATTAAGATGCGTAATTTCCTTGTGGGTCGACACACTTCTTCTCTTGCTGGCATACAGGCAATGCATTCACACAAGTGAGATTGAAAATTAAACGAATATTTGACTGAACGATTGAATCCAAGCCAAGGAGAATACGTATTAATCATTAGAATACAGATTTGATCCCTGTTAATTGAGATTTGCAAAATACTTTGAATAGAGAAACACAATGCTTATGCACGGTTTGTTAGTACATCTTTTCGAGCATCTCTCAGGAATAACGCGGAAGGAGTGATGTTACAATAAGGGGCAACTTGCACACATGTTCATCGAACACACAAATTAGAAAGTATAATTGTTTAGCCCAGTCAAAGGAAAAAAGGGACAGAAAGGAGACAGACAAACACAATACATATTCCGTACACAACCAGTTTTTTTTTTAATGCTTGTTCACTCTTTTGTGTGTCACACTGTCTCTGATGAAGATTCTTGATAGGATTGCAAGCTGAGTCTCATTCAGATAAATCTTCTAAAAATCTCAAAGTTGTTACCTAAAATACTTTCCCTAGAAGTACAATGTATGGAATCACTTTGCCCAATAGGGGGCGCCTCAGTTCTTTGTCAGATTTATAGTTTGATGCTCCCTAGTTTGTGCTCCTTATTCTTAATTTGCTGTATCCAATGATCTTTTTCCTGTACAATTACGTCAGGATCATATCAAGCATAAGAAAAGAATATCTTGTCTTCTCCTTACCCCGTTTTTTTTTTTTTTTTATATTCTTCTTCCATTGATAAGATGTAAATTAAGCCAATCTGTAAGAGTTGTATTATGCTTCTTTTTCTTTGTGTCACCTATTTACAACAATATTAATATATTAGGCATATATGTTAAGTAAACATATTAATATATAACACAAATATTAATATTTCGCCACATATTGTGCTTAAAATATTATTTTCAACTCTAAAAAGTTATGAAAATATTTAAATTTTAAGAATTACCCCAAAATCCATGTAACAAGTTGTGTCACATGGCTCTGCTGATGATAGATTCTTTAGAAAAAAATCATAAAAAATATTTTCAAGTTTTACCTATCATCTATAGGAATACCAAAGGGCACATCAATTTCAATTAATGCTGTACAGAGAAAATTGATGAATTGAATAATTATTTACCTTTTCTTGCTTCTGCCTTTCTGTTATTTCCTCCATTCAATGATTGAGAGCCTCTTCCTTCTCTCTCTCCACCTTCTTTCATCTTTCTCGTTGCTCTGCTTCTATCTGATCCAACGTCTCTCGTGGTTGTCGATCAGCATTTCTTGGCTTCCTCAAACGCCATCTGAGATCTTCAATATCTAGATGGAGATTCAAATTGACAACACAGATAAGATATCTTCAATGCATAACATCTGTAGCTCAACACAGTGTGCAATAATTAAATGCCTCCTTGGATATCGTTCAATAACTATTCCATATTGGCAACAAGATTAATTTTCTTTGAAATGGCACTGCAACATAGTTACAATGAATGTCATATGGTAAATTTCAATATTTAGATTAAAATTTGCAATACAGTTTTAGTATTTACTTGAAAACAAGTGTAAAAACAGACTATGAAAAGCAATTTCTAGCATGAAATCTCCATTTCCAATCTACCAACCTTTCTGTTTCTGAGACTCCATCTTGTTCTGAAGGTCGATGATCTCCTTGCGATGCACCTCCTCCAGGTCTCCCTTGGCCGTCTCAACGTCAGCGTCCTGGGTGGCGCCCAGGGCAGCCAGCTGATCGGCATGGTCCTCTTCCATCTGGGCTAGCTTCATCTCATGGGACTGCTTCAGGGTGGTCATCTCGGCTTCGTGCTGCTGGACAGATTCCTGGAGCTGCGTCTGGAGTTGCATAAGGTCTTGCTTGTGGGTTTCTTCTAACTCGGCAGTTACCTACAGTGATTTTTAAAAGATAATTGTCACTATCATCATTTTAATCAAAATCTAAGTATAGGTCTAATCATAACATAATCATGAACATCAAAAAGAGGATGATAATAAAGATGCATGTAATGTAAATGATGATGATGATGATGGTGATGGTGGTGATGGTGTTGCTAATAATAAAGGCTAAAATGCCACAATCATACATGTAGTAGCCTATTCAAATCAAGCAAACTTGCTTTGGCTTTTTAATAATGAGCCTTATAAAAGGGGTTTGAACGGATGTATACATGTGTACATTATCGTACATGTAATATTGGCCTAAATGTAGTTCATTTCAATTTCATGACACTCTACCTCTCTAAATTTCTGCATGTGAGCTGCAACCAGTTCTTCTTTGATCTCTTCCTTCTCTCTTTCATGTCTCTCCTCCATCTCTCTCATCTTCCCTTCAACCTCCTCCACCCCTCTCCTTTCCTGCATCATCTTCTCTTCCACCTTCTCTCTCTCCTCATAGGTGAGTTTCATCAGGTTATCATTATTATCACCATCCTCCTCCTCCTAATCATCCTCACTATCATCATCACTGACATCATCCTCACTATCATCATCACTGACATCATCATCATCATCATCCTCACCATCCTCTCCATTGACATCACCATAATCACCATCTTCATAATCATCATAATCAGCATCATCATCACCACCACCACTCTTTTGGGAGTGAACATTTTTATTGTAATATCCTAAATAATTTCATAATCATTTGAAAATTTATTTACATTTAATGACACCTTACCTCTCTAAATTTCTGCATGTGAGCTGCAACCAGTTCTTCTTTGATTTCATCCTTCTCTCTTTCATGCCTCTCCACCAGCTCTCTCATCTTCCCTTCAACCTCCTCCACTCCTCTCCTTTCCTGCATCATCTTCTCTTCCACCTTCTCTCTCTCCTCATCGGTGAGTTTCATCAGGTCCAGACGGAGGTCCTCAAGCTCCTGGGCGTGGCTTCTTCTAAGGGTCTCCATCTCTTGTTCCTTGGCCTTGGTCAGTGTCTCCTGGAGATCCTCAAGATCTTTCATCTAGAAGAAAATATTATCATTTATATGAATATATGAAAATAAGAACAACCCAAGAAAGTTCATTTTGAGTAAATCAAGAAACCCTGAATTATTTTTGTGTGTAGCCAATGGGGATTTAGGATAGTTTTTCAGTAATTTCAGGCAATTTGGGGCAGAATTCAGTGCTGTAAATTATACATCAGATGGGCTCATGTATGAGCAACAACCTCCCATGATTAACTCAATTTGACCAAGAGATGGATTTGGGTGGTTCTTATATTCAGGTCTTCATATCTTTATAAGGGTTCGCTAATGACTGAAAAATAATAAAACAGGATCATGAATCATGATACAAAATGCAATTACAAAACACAGCACACAATCACGGTCGGCAGCGTACTGTTCACGGTTGAAAATTTAATGCTGATTATTCACAGATTGTCTTTAAATTCCCCACTAACAGTACAGCGTAAATGCATTCACAATCTAAAGGTCCGTCAATATGATCATAAATTTGAAGCTGATTGTCTTTCAAACTGCATCTTTTTCAACATTTATATTCTCTGCAGAATGGATATTACATGTATTTCCCTGAAATATCTGAAAGACGTTTATTTTTATGACAGGAAATGGGTGACCGTGTTTGTACCCATTGCTTTTCTATATACATGTACATGTGTATCTGTGTTTTGTGTCATGATTCATCTTCCCATTTAATTTTTTTCTTTCGACCATGACCCATAATCCTTCTTCCAAGTCACAATTTACACAAACATTAGATATTCAGCTACGACTTGGCACATTGCAAAACAATCTCATTTACAGCCACCAGGTCATTCTGGTTGTAATGCTCCAAAAGATTTGGAGATTTGAGGAGGTGCCTCATTGGTCTACATTAACCCCAAACACATAATTGTACAAACAATACAAGCAGTACAAGCATGTACATGTAAATATTATCAGCCTACCATTTGATATTACTAGTATATTCTCCAATTTGTTTATTGTATTTTGAAAAATATTAAAAGTAAAGTCTGTTTGATATAGAATTTCAATTGTTAAAACTAACACCTGTTCGCTCATTGAGCTCTGTCTGCAGTTGTTCTTTCGTTCTGGCCAGATCCTACTTCATGCGCACCTTGAGCTCTCTAGAGCCTTCTCTGATCCTCCACAAACCGTCTGAGGCCTGATGCTGGACAGAAAGTCCTCCTGCATCTTTTACTGTCTGCTCGCTCCCGTGGTCCTGACTAGTGATTCCATTTCTTCACTCTGTCGACGTTATCAACTCCAATCGGTTATCATATCGCGCACAAAGTCTCCTTCAGCTCCTGGATCTCAGTGCTCACCGCTCTTGAGCTCCTGCAGTTGATATCGCTCTTCGCTGTCTTCCAGCTTCCGCCTCAGTTGCTCCCTCTTCCAGCGCACCCTGCATAATAGATTCGCTTCAGAGGATTTCAGTTGTCCAACTCCTCAAGCAGATGACCGAATCATTCTTTTGAGTGTCCATCTCAACTTGCAAGAGGGCTCGCCAATGTCGCATCGGATACTATCTTGGCGACTCATCGACAATTTCATTTTGTGGCTTCACAAGAAGTTCTCTTTCTTGCTGCCATTCATCGTCAGGTTCTTGACGACCTCCGCATGTCTGTTGCTTCTTCTTTGATGTGAATCTGTTTCTAATCTACTAGACTCTCATATTGCTGGCGCAAGCTCTCCATTCCTCAGTGTTCTTTTTGTATGCTTACGAAGACCTTCCATTTCTCAGCGACAGCAGAGCCAGGTCGGAGGACATTTGCTGACGTATCTCCTGTCTCAAGGGATGACTCTCTTCGAGTTCTTTCCTCAATTCAGCCATGGCTTACACCATGTCAGTCATCACTATGCTACTCTCTTTCAAGGCTTCTGATTCGTGACGGCTTGTAGTTGCATCCTTGCAATTTCTTTGAGTGATCACTTGGAGCTGGTTCGTAGTCTTTCAAATTGATTGAGGTAGTCAAGTTCAGAATCATTGCATCCTGGGTGTGCTTGGCGTTCAAGCGATCCTCCAACTGCAGCATGTCTCCTCCTCTGCATATCGTACTCCATCTTTATTTCTTGACATATTTGCTTCATGTTCGCTCTCAAGTTCCAACCTTAGGTTCCTGAGATCCTTCTGATTATTCATGATCAGTTGCGAACGAAGCTCTTGCTTCAGTTCCGCCTCCACTCATAGGAAACTGTGGTGGATGACCTAGGAGGCGAGCTGTCCGAATTCAGACAATTGTGTCAGGGTCATCAGGGCATGGGAATAGTCTTTCCTCTTGGCTTTTTCTTATGCGGCTCGTTGCCAGAATTGCCTCCTGAAGATTCATACAGTGCTTTAGCTTAGACCATCTCTGTCTTCCATCGCTCATACGGTATCTTCAACCTGTTTCTCAAGTAGACTCGCAGCTGGTTAAGTTCCTCAGTGTGCTCTCTTGTAACTGGCCCTGAGACTGGTCAGGCAGTCTGAGCTCCTTGTTCTCTTCAGAGAGTTGGCCTGGGTCAGTGATTCCCGCTTGCTCTCAGCTGGGCTCTCAAGGATGCTACCTCGCCACGATACTTGCTGGTTGAAGATCCTGGTGTGCGATTCGAAGAAGGGATAGATCTTCGATGAGCGACACTTCTGATCTGGGATAATAGCGAGCGATCTCAAGCTCTTCCTTGGCTCGTACGTAACTGGTCATACTCGGACTTGAGACTGGCTCTCAGGTCATCTAGCTCTTTGTGATGCACTCTGTCAAGGTTCTGTCGCATTTCTGCAAAGGAAAGTTGAAAAAAAATTTTAAACGTACCATCTAAAAATTGGTAAATATATAAAAGCACTTTGATTATTATACTTCCTGGGTCCAAATAAGAACCAAAGAATAAGTAAATGTCAACTGGATAAACTATAAGTACTTTTTTCTGTATCATATTTTTTCCCATCATATTTTCTGTTCATATTGCATCATAAGGAGAATAATATGCACAGACTCTAATTAAAATGGACATATCTTAGGGTCTACTTGTACTATGCAGACCTCTGTTAGGTGACACAAGCACTGTTCAACTGTCTTGAAATTAAATTACACACCACTAGTCAAATGACTCTCCCTCCCCCAATTATTAATTTCTCTCTCTCTCTTCTCTCCTCTCTCGTCTCTCTCTCTCTCTCTCTCTATTTTCTATCTCTATCTCCTGTCTCGTGATCTCGCAAGCAAGACCCCTCACCTTCGCATGCTCTACCAGCATCTCCTTTCCTGGAGGCAGCAGGTCCACATCCGTCTTGTACTCCTCCTCACGTGCTGCTTGGTGCGCTCCATGTCTCTCTACCTATCTCTCTCTTCTCTCTCATTCATCTATCTATCTATTCTATCTCTTGTATATGGCAGGAAAGGAACCTCACCTTCAGCATGCTCCACCAGCATCTCCCTCTCCTTGAGGAGCAGCTCCACGTCCGTCTTGTACTCCTCTCCACATGCTGCTTAGTAAGCTCCATATCTTCCTCTCTCCTCTCCTCCGCTCCTTCTTTTCCCTTCAGCTCTTGGGTGTATTTGGCTCCATCTCAGCTCGGACCGTCTCCAGTCGCTCCACGCCTCTCTGGTCCACTGCTCAGCTAGAGTCTGGAGAACACAATAATATGAAAAATTTAATTCTAAAAACCGCTGGTTGATTCCGAAAGACCTTCTCTTTGATCGTCGTCTCCTCGAGGCATCGCAGAATTCTCCCTAGCACTATTCAAGGTATTTTCATTTATCAATCAATTTGTATTATTCTAAGTTATACTCTCGCCGTCAAACTACCCAAAAAGCGGCTTTTTGGGTTTAGCCCGCCGTAGCACAACAAACCATCCACACCTTGCCCCTAAGCCCTAACCCCAAACAGCTCAAATCTGCCCATCGTCCTCCACTTCAATACTTTTCTTCTTTTTTTCCAGTCTAAACTACATCATGCTGACTTGTAGGTAGCTCTGAGGAATAAGCTGACCTGACACCGGCGAATACGCAATCCATAATCTGATAACTTATCTACTAGCCCAAGACAACTGTTCTACATGTTTGCAACGTTAATTCACTACAACAATCTATGAAGACTGAAGTCCTGGTCACAGCCAGACCGATAACATTACTCCAGGCCTGACTTAGGCAGAAGCCTAGGTTTTCCCCAGAATCTCAGCTAGTTCCTAGAATTAAATAATAAGGCACTACGGCTCCCTAATTTTTTCTAGTATTGTTTATACATTTTTTGTAGCCGATACTTATTGGCTCCAGTACGCATCAACTTATCTGAGCTCTCTAAAACCCATACAGGCTTCCTAGAAAGATCATGTGTTTTAAATTCACAGAGAACGGCTGTGCACTACACAGAATATGTGAAATGTTCATTATGATTTCGCCCCTCCTGATGAACACGAAATCCGCAAAAACTACCACATCGCAAATTTTCTACCTTGACAGGAATCGTGACAATTACGACATACCTGCACCACCTGCTTATGTTCCAGACTTAGCCTCTCTGTAGCTGGGATATCAGCTCCTGTGTGTTTCTGCTCCGCTTCATCTGAAAAACAAGAAAAATTAGAGTAAAATCAGATTAAAATCAACAAGATCAAGAGTAAAAAATCAAATCTAAATCAGAGAGAGAGCTCAAAGAAATAAGCTCTTGCCCTTTCTGATAAACATTTCCAGAGAAAATGAATAAACACTCTCTATGAATAACAGAAACCAAATTACATGTATGTAAATAAACATGAATAAGGTCATATTCAAACTAAGTGGGACATTTAGCTGAAATTTTGATGTGGCGCTGTGCCTTTGAAAATGCAAATTAGGATCTGAAATCAACACAAAGGCTTCTTTACAATACAAACAATTATTTAAGTTCAAACATTATGTGATCCAGTTTTCTTACGCTGAATAATGAGCAAACAGGAATTTGCAACGTATGGGACTATGGTGCTTTAAATGTTTTATTCTTAATACCAATCACTTTTGTCAGATTTTTTTTGCTTAAAGTAATTTTCATGGACTACTCTTAACATGGCATATAAATACAGGTGATTTGGATTGAGTTATATTACTCGAAATGTTGAATTTAAGGCACTGGTCGTGTCACTCACATTTTTAGATGTCGTGTCACTCACGACACATAGAGGTGGACCATTTTCAACAGAGAGGGAATGATTGATAAACACAATAAATGTCAGAGAGGTACACTATTCATATACATATACGCAGCACTTATAGTACCCTTAGAGATCTACTTGGGGCACAAATCCAACCATAACAATGATGGTAGAAAACCCATGTCTTTTTTTTGTCGTGTCACTCACGCACTGTTTTTAATCATAATTTCCAGGACCAATTGTAAAATTCAAATCCAACTGGTAATGACACATGCCACTCCTACAATTATACATAATATACAATAAATGATGGTAGTCATGATCCATTCATAACCTACAAGTGCAAAGATATGCACCCTTCTATCAGTCCAAATGTCGTGTCACTCACGTTTGAATATGACCAATAATACATTAAACCTGAAATATTTTTTTTTAAGTTAATCATTAATCACTCAACTTCACACACTTGTATAAATTCCAGGATTTTACAAATTTGCTGACGAGACACAAACAAAAGTAGAACCACAATTGGCCAGACGGTACCTTAAAAAAAACCACAATTTATAGATGGTGAAACTCACAAGTTACAAATTACTTTCAGCATCAGGTGCACGTTTTCCTTCACCGTAAAAAAACTCAGGTGATACAACTGTTATACAATCTTTTGCGAGCACAGTTTATAAAAACATTCTGGCCTCAACTTTTACCAAAATTAGTTCCTTTGTATCACAAAACAAAATGAGATGAAACACCTTTCGCTCCACCTGGTTATTAAAATATGCTACTGTGAGTAGGACAGACAATTTATTGAAATATTCTGGCTTCACCGGTGCTCAGACTTACAAATTTTACAAGATGCTGCACAACATGATGCTCACAAATAGAAGATGAAAAACTTTCTGCTTTTGGTTGGAAAACTTACAAGAACATGGAGATGAAATCCTTTCTGGGTACATGTACATGTATTTGGCAAAGAACTGTTTCACTTGTAAGGATTCACTCATTTATTATAAAGCAAGGCTTCTTTTACATAAACCAGAGTTAAGAAATATCAAAACATCTTGACATTTACAATGTATAAACAATTCCAAATGTTGTTTTTAATATCGAGAACACAGACAAGAAAAATGTTAGGCCGAATGATATTTGCTATGGCTTTTTTTTGCCAAAGATGTACAAGTAGGGTTACGTGTAGGTTTGTTATACGTTTTAATGTTAGATTAAAGTTAATAGGTATAGTGTTTACACGTAGTCCAGGGCTGTAGATACATACTTATTTGATTTGTACATGAACAAGGAGTTGATGGCAGGGTAATTATCGTTATAGCAAATTTCATGGGGACAGGCTTTTAAGAGTTCTTATATTTAGGTTTAGATCTGCAATGTATGAAACATACAATGTAGTACTTACACTAAAGGAATATACACAATGGCAGAGTACAAATAATTTCATGTAGACATTACACGGGGGTATTTCATCAAAGGACTTGTCAGACATTTTATCTGACAAATTTGTTCTCAGCCAATCAGATGCAAGCTTTTCAGTAGCTTATAACAGTTTTTCAGATAAAACAAGCCCTTTGATGAAATGCCCCTCTGATCAGTCTGTTTGCACATGTACATGCATACAAAGATGTGAAAACATACATCTATTTTTCTCTTCACTCTTTGCTCTCTCTACGCCACGTCCACAATTTAAAATGATCTCAGTCGCCATTTCATCTCTCCTTCACTATTTCACCATGTTGGAAACTGAATGTTTTTCAAATCTATTGAGTTCTTGCCACCGCCTAGTTAAAGACCCATAAAATTGTGAATTAATACTCATGCTTCCCCAAAAAAAATCTGAAAAATTGAAAGCCTGAGCCCTATTATTATCTGGACCCATAATAAAAAATATATACATGTACATACATATGGAACCCTGTCATTTCTTTATCTTTTTTTCTATCATTTTTTTTTTTTTTTATAATTCCCCCATTTCAATACTTACTCAGTATAAGATGTAGAGGTAAAAAGTGTTGCTTACAGTATGTATTTGCAATATTCCATATGCCTAAGGTTCTCTTGGTGTATGAATTTCTTTTGAAGTTGTCAACAACTGAGTACACTTGATAATAAAGTGAACTGTTAGACAACAACATCTGTACTTGTACATTCATGTCCGTATAAGAATCAATATCTACCTGGCATTTTTATTGATTTGAACTCTTTTGTTTTTATGTATAACTTGAGTTTGAACCCAAGCCTCTTTGTTTTACAATGTAATGTCACCGACGGGTATAGAGGCATAATTGATTGATCTGCATTTGTGGGCTGCAGTCTCTTGTTTTTCAGGTTCATCTTTTTTTTCTACTTCTTCTTTTTATTGAAACAATTCCACTCTCTTCAAAAAAAAATATTTTGATATCATAATAGATGCATGAAACAATATCTAAAATGCATCTGAACATGTTATGGAATATATGCATCGTACAAAATCATTTTTATTGTCTAAGAGCTCGTAGAGCTTCTTTATTTCTTTTCTTTTTTTTTTAATTCTGTTTTTCTTTATTCAGAATTAGAGACATAAGGAGCAATGGTACAATTCTTAAAAATTGAAACACAGAACGTGTAGACCTGCAATATTACAATCCAGATCCCGGCCCCTCCCCCATATCCATCTCTCTCTCTCTCTCTTGCCTTACCCCTATCCCTCTCGCATATACACACACTCATTTATTCTCACAAAAAAACACTTTCAGTGCACACCCTGGCCCACCCACGCACAATCTTCTACACGCATATGTAGTGCTGTGTCCATATGCCAGACCTGCATGACACAAACATGGTATCATCATCATCTCCCCTAGTCTCTCTCCCTTTCTCTCTCTTTCTCTTTCTCTCTCTCTTTAATACTCTCTCTCTTTTCCTTTCTATCTCTCTCTCTCCTTTCCATCCCCACTCTCAATAAAAGAAGCCCTGACTCTTCAGCTCCTCCAAGCCAAATCATGAATGCCGTTTGAACTCAATCGGAGCGCATCCCACGGTCTCACACGACTCCACAGTCAAAAGGAGCAGCACCATTCACCCAAGGAGGAGAACCGGAGGAAGACACGCATGTGGGTTGCTAGGCGATAGTCGCCATGGCTACCTGTAATTCATGCTGTAAGGGATGCGGGGGCAAGGGACGAGTGTTTACATGAGTGGGCTTGCCACTGAATTCATAACCATGATGGTGGGAAGGGGGGAGTTTGTTATGATAAGGAGACCTCCGAGTAAACATATTCTTTTTTTAATTTCCAAAGGCTGGCCTGGGAATTTATCAAGTTCGTGACCATCACCAGTTAAATATTAAAATCAAAATGTGTTTTAAACGTGTCTTGTCTTGCATTACGATTTTTAGTAAGGATAACTAGGGGGCTTGTTTTGATAAGCTGAGTTCCAAGTAAACATCTTTTTTTTAATTTCGAAGGGCTGGGCTGGGAATCAATGATATCAAGTTCGTGACCAACACCAGTCAAATATTAAGATCAAAGACATGTTTTAAGCATGTCTTGTCTGTACATTAATACAGTTCTTGGAAAGGATAATTAGGGGGCTTATATTGATAAGATGAGTTCTAAAATAAAAGACATCTTCTTTATTTTCCAAGGGCTGGACTGAGCATTCTAACAATTTCATGATCATCTATTGAAACATCAACTATTAAACTCACAGCAGAGCTTTAAAGTCCTGTTTGAGCATCACGATATTGGGAAGAGAGAGCTGAAGGGGTTTGTTATGATAAGATGAGTTTCAAGTATACATATTCTTTTGCTTTCCACACACTGACTTGGCAATATTGAGATCACGATGATTTCAACGTACATCTTTACCATAAACTATCAAAATCATGGGGGAGCTTTTTTTTTTTTTTTCTGGGCATACATTGTACATTTTATATGGTTTTTCAATACCCATGAAACATGCTTCATATTTGTTACATAATAACCCTTCTTGAAAGAGTTTTGCTTTGGTCTTGACTGTGAAATTTTAAAAAAATGGGATAAAAACAGGAAAATATGTAGGGAAAATGTAGTGGGAACCATGGGGAAAATGAGATTATTTTAGGGCTAAATTGATCACATTTTATTCCTCAAATTGGCAACAGCAATATATTTATTTTATTGCTACATGCTTCTAATTGAATGCGATGTCTTTAAACCAACACACATGGTTAGGAACTACAACAATTTTTTCTTTATTGCCAATTTTGATGAAAAACAGTGACCTTCAAATTCCCAATTTGTTGCCAACTTAGGGATTTTAAAGATTATTCTTATTAATAAAATTCCTGGCATCAAATGCAGTATGGTAATGCAACAAAAATGGACACAATGTATGCAGAAATTTTTTCTCTTTCTACTGATATACCTGGTGTATTTTTAGAGCTCTGAAACAAAAGTTATTGACCCAAACCACAAAATGTGGGTAAATGGCGCAAATGGGTTAAGTAATTAAGTAATAAACACTTAAGCTGATTATTACCAACTGTGCAACATTTGTAACTGCGGTAGATGTAGATTGATTTCAAAGTACCCTCGCAAATTACATCAATGTATTACGCTGATGGGCAATTATATAGAATACATGGTGCATGAATAGGGGCATAAACCCTTGTGCATTATTGGCACTAACCACAGTTTCCAAGCAAGCATTTTGGAAATTACATTCCATACTTTTTTTCTATTTCACTTGCATAGAAATTGGATTTCATGCAATATTCAGATTAATCTAGATACAATGTCTATAGATGTCATGTCAATGTAACCACATTTTTCAGTTCACATACAAAGCAGAATCCAATATTATGGACAACGTTGCAAAATAATTTGTGATCATCATCCTATTTTCTGCTGGTGTACAACAATGTATTTGTGAGGGTGTTTGATGTTGTTTCAATATTTTTGCAGAAACTGTTCTTGCAATTCCTCCATACATGTAGCTGCTAGTACACAAAATAATTGACTACACATTCATGTACAGTGTAGCTGCAATACTAGTATAAAAATTTGATGACAAATTAAAGTTTGAGCCTATTTCAAAATTTCTTACTATTCCAAGAGTTTGTCCTAACAAGAAAGAACCATTTAAAAATTGCAACTACATGTAGAGCCGGTACAGTATTTAATGTCACGTACGTATGTAGAAACAATTGGATGAGGCAAATTATATGTGGAGGGGGTTCTTATAAATAAAATCATCGATGTACTTCAATATCTATGGGGTCATTCTGTACAAGTCTATCAAAGCATTCAAGTGCAATACAGTTTCAATCATTAATGTTTAAGGAACAAGGAAACGATTGAAACAAGAGGAATATGATCTGATCGACATATTTATGCATGTATACACATGGATGCTTATAAAGTGGTTTCCGCTTTCCATTTTACACTAAAGGCTGGACTGAACACACTTTAACTCTGCTTGTACATGTAATATCAGCCCAAATTTAATATGAGACAATATTGTGAGCATATAAGAAGAGATAGACTCAAAACTCTAAAATCAATGCAAATTTTTAATAAAACAATGGATAAATACAGATTTTAGTGCAATCTCCCCACAAGAAAATTAATTTTAAATACAGCCATTAAAAGAAAGGAATGTTCAAGAATTGGTTCAGATATTCACAATTTAAAAAAAGATATTTCCCATATAATTTAAAGACATGTACCAATGTATTCTATTGGTCTTACACATTAACTCAGTGTACTTTAATAAAGGACTCATCCGGGCTGGAGTTGCATTTATAAGAAAAATTAAGGAAAATAAAAAAAGCACAACACTGAAAATTTCATCAAAATCGGATAACAAATAGCAAAGTCATGAATTTTCTTAGGTTTTGAATTTTTTAGGAAACAGTTCTTCAAATTGGCAAACTGATGATGTCTCAGTCCCCCTACTTCTTTGTATTTTATTGTATGAAATACCAATTATCAAGATTTTCTGCCCCAAGAACATAAAAACACAGATTAATCCTTGTGGAATGTTCAAGATCACAAGTGCTTTTACTTATTTCAGTATGAGGGACAGATTAAATTCTGTATAACCGCAATATATGAAAAAATGAGATAAATAAGATTTTATAATAAAATACACAAGAAGTAGGGGGACTGTGACATCATCAGTTTGCTCATTTGAATATTCAAATATTCAAATATTCAAATGAGACAATGAGACAATTGCCAAGAACTGTTTTACCAAAAAAATCAAGACCTTAAAAAATGCATAACTTTGTTATTTTTCATCCGATTTTGATGAAATTTTCTGTGTTGTGCTTGATGAATTTTACTTAATTTTACAAAACTTTTTCATTTCAGCCCGGACTCCGCCATTTTAAAGGATTTGATTACTACAAAGGAAATTGAAATGTCAGTTACAATCAACAACCACTTAAAGAAAAAACATTGCTAATGAATTCTATAATTTTTAAACATTTGCTCTAATTTTCACAATTCATGCTCTCTATACATGTAGCTAAATGTATAATACAATATGAGACTTACCATAACCAAATTAGTTATTGAATCCCTTTAATTAGGGGGCAATTCCAAGCAAAACAGGACATGGAGCTGAAATTTTAATGTGGCGTTGTGCCTTTGAAAATGCAAATTAGGATCTGAAATTACCACAAAGGCGTCTTTACAATACAACCAATCATTTTAGTTTTAAAAAATTGCGTTTCAGTATTCTGGCGCTGAATATTAAAAACTGATCAAACCCAAACTTTGCACATATGGGACCATGGGGCTTTAAATGCCTCTTATTCTTATATCTTGTCACTTTTTGCTGATTTTTTTGGGCTTAATGTAATTATCATGGACTACTCCAAAAAAACTTTGGTATTAATATTTCTTTATAATGCATTTCTCCTCATGAAAAAGCCCGGGAAACCAGATGTCACTCAGGGTTCAAGTTTTAAGTCATAATTAACCAAATATTCGACCAAATTTTTTTATGCAAGGTGGCATATTATACCTAGAATAACATAGAATCCAATTTATAATTCCAAATTGTGAGAGCCATTTAAATTTCAGAGTTTAAGCAAAATGTTTTCTGCTCAAATATGCATGTCCATTTTGCGTCACTCCGTAACCATGATTATGAATATTCATATCCCATTAATTAAGAGCATCACTATAAAAAAATTATCATTTTGAAAAGAGGGTACCATCAGCTTTTGTCATGAACCATTTCTTTGTACATAAAGATTAAAGTATGGATGATAAACTTGTTTGAATGCTGAAATGTTGCTTCTGAATGTCACTCCGTTACCTTGGAACTGCCCTTCCTAGGTTGAATACTTCTCTAATTACAACATTGAAGTGGTTTCTCATTTAGCATTGACTATTAAACGCTTGAGTGCATCATTACAGATCCAGCTTTTATCATTCATGGCCAAATACTGAAGTACAGTACATCACATTGTACATAAAAGTACAGGGTCGTTAATGAGAAATTAAGTGAAAGTGAAATAAAGGTACTTGTACATAACAATGTACATGTAAACTTGTGCAGAGTAAAGGCATAATCATTCAAGTGCAATACTTCTCAAATTTTGACAAAATGGAAATGTTGGAAGATGCATACAAAATAGCTATACATGTATTTCAATACCCAAGGCTTCAGTTTATATTCTGTATATATTGGTGGTCATGCATAACATGTTCAAATTTCTTTTAACGCTGATACATTAATGTTCTTTGAATATGGTTACAAACATTATGAGAAAAGTGTTAAAAGTCTGATCTGAATGTTTCAAATTGAAATCTTACAGAAAAACATCTTACAATGTAAATAGTGATGAGTCATATAATGCTTTGAAAATTGTATTTTTTATTGTAAAATACTTACAGTGTACAAGGTATTTGCGGTTTATGCTTATCACATCACTAGTTCTTTTGAGATTAAATATTATCTGGCAATACATTGTAGATCTAAAAAGTGAATAACTTTTTTTAACATTAAAAAGATATATACATCTTTTTCTCATATTCGTGTCTACATACATGTGTATGTTTCAATATTCAGACAATGAAATACACAATGTTTGCATTGATTTTATGACGGTCTGAATTATGCACAAATTTCCTTTCCAATTTTCAAATGTAATAAGTGGTTTACCAACTTTATAATTTCACTTTCAACATGCGGTACATGGTCCTACCAGTATTATCAGTTTCAATTTCTCCATCTTGTTCTCCTGATCTGTGTGTGTGCATCTCTGTCTGTCTATCTATCTCTCTCTCTCTCTCTCTCTCTCCAGCTCTCTTTCTCTTTCTTTCTCTCTCTATCTCCAGCTCTCTTTCTCTCTCTATCTTTCTCAATTTCTCTCTCTCTCTCTCTCTCTCTCTCTCTCTCTCTCTCTCTCTCACACACACACTCTCTCTATATCTCTCCCTTTACCATAATTGTATGCATATTTTTTCATCTCTTTCTCTCCCTCTTGATCCATTTCTTTTTATCCATTTCTTTCTATCTTTTAAACTTAATTCATAACATTTACTTCTAAGGTACATATACCTGCATTTAATGGACAATCTTTTGAAACCATTTCAAACATTGGTCAGCATTCAATAAATTAAGAGATATAACGAGGGGCAAATAAGCTTCAGCTTTACGTCTCTACATCCAAGTAAATATACCAGTAAGTATATAAAGTAAGCCAATGTATTATATTTCATGTCCCAAAATGGAAGTTCAACAACAAGTACATTTAATATTAGTATTTCCAGGTATAAATGTATTTAATTTTTTAAAAATGAGATCTATTGAAGGAAAAAAAGTTAAAGGACAATATTTAGGCTATTAGAAAAGGGGGTAGACTCAATAATTGTATACATCACTATTATAAAGTCATGTAAACAATATACTCACAATGTATGCCTTCTACGAAAGGCTTTATGCATGCATGCAGCGACACATGAAATTCCAAAATCGTTTAAAAATCAATAATATCCAAGCAAGGACTGAGAGCAGATGTCCTCAGCAAATCCTAGGATTTACCGACTTAAATCATGATTCCGGCGTCCTCGTTGCTAAGATCAGGTCATAAATCTGATTAGAACCCTGGTCGCAAGTCAACAAATCTAATAACCCCAGGCAATAATATTACTATTGCCTGTCCGATAGCAATTAAAATCTAACGTGATATTGTATGAGTGGGACTGAGCTTGCAGATGGAAGAGAGATTGGTGGTTTGGCATGTTGATTGACAAGGTCCAAAGTCTATTGTCAACCCCCCTTGTATTATTGATGGTAGCGTGTAGGCCCTTGCCTATACACACAGTCAAAACACACACACACACTATGCACACTGTAAAGGCGCCATGCACCAACTGCCAGTGACTACTCTACCATGAAAAGATTACCACACACCAGGTGTCCCTCCAACAGTGAAGCCCAATCCCAATGTTATTTTCATCCCCGCTTGAGTGCAATAGTAGAATAGCCCTTGTTATGCTAATGAGCATTGGTAGGAAGGATAACTCGAGGCCTATTGATTGGTGGTTAGTAATGTTTGGGTCGATCTATTCATTCCGAGGGGCATCAGATACGCCTCTTGTCAATATGTTATATTCTCAGTGTCATTTACAGGTCATATCTTTGTTGCCAATATAATTTTGAGACAGTTACATGTATATTTATATCACTTTGTAATAGAAGAGTCTGATGTTAATTCATAGAACATTTAAGTTTTCTTATTTTTTCTAAATCAATTGACTGAAAAGGTAAAAACAAAATATAGAACAGATGACATTTTCCTCGGTAATCAATATTTAAATGATTTTAGATTGATTGTTATGCCGACTTGATACACTCAGTTACAAAATGTAATTTTCTAACTTTCTCAAAAATAAATGTAAAAATTAACATGCACCTAAAATGTCACACCAAAATATTAATTTCATAAATGCAAATAAATTAAAAATACAACAGAAAAAAGAGAAGCGCTAATATGTTAATGAGCCTGGACGGTCATCGAGAAAAGAAATTTACATAAACAAATGTATCCAAATATTTTAGCATCTTTTTATTACCATGCAATATACATACATAAATAATGTACATTTTTTAATGAAAATTTTGTCTCACCAAAGCATTTGGTACAGATATACCAAATGATGAGATAATCATTTGAATGTACCATATGTCATAACATAAAAAAGTAAATTCCAGCATGTATTTTCCTACCAAGTAAATAGACAAGATGAACCAATAAAAAAACTATAAATCATTGAAACACGTTTATCTGAAAATTGTCTCTCTGTGTGTCAAAATGCCTCAGGGGCTCCTTTGTAAAACGATGATATCGTATTCACTAAATTATTGTCTTACATTGAAATATAATTGGATCAAAATAAATTAAATTAATTAAATAACATCTTACCGGTTCTTTGGGCAAGTTGTTTTCTTTTTTCTTTCTTTTTTTTTTTTTTTTAAACATGGAAACAAATTAATCTTTAAATGGTCTCTGTCTGTAGCAAATCACTTTAATAGGGTGGTATCTCATTTCGCGGAGACATCTCATAGACGAATTTGGTACTACTTCAGACTTTTTTTTCCATAAATTGTCGCTGAGACATCTCCGCGAAGTGAGATACCACCCTAAATTCTTGTCTTACATTAGAATATAATTGAATAAAAATACATCAAAAGAATGAAAAAATTGGTTACTGGTTCTTTGAGCCAGTTCAATCTCTCCTCTTCAAGTTTAAAAAAAAAAAAAAAAAAAAAAACTGGAACACATTAATCTAAAAATTAACTCTGTGGCAAAATTGCTCTCAGTCTCCTTTATAGAATGACGACTATAAAGATACATTGAATTATCGTCTTTGATGAAATACAATTGAATACTAAATTAAATGAATGAAATAATTTCTTACCGGTTCTCTGGGCAAGTTCCTTCCTCTCCTCTTCTAGCTTGGCTGCCCAGCTCTCCTCAGACCTACGTATAGCCTCCTCATTAGCCAGCATTAGGGCCTGGCGCAGCTCATTCAGGGCTTGGGCCTTCTCGTGCGTTAGATCCGCTCTCAAAGACTCGATCTGACTCATGTAGACTTGTTCCAAATTGGTCTTGATGGAATTCACTTCTTGCTGTGCTTTGGTCTGAAATTAGTGTTAGTTAAATAAAAGGGCATAAAGACTACTAAATCACAATAATAATGATAATCTTTTATTTTTTTTCTTCCATTTTCCATCATTGCAGACACAAGGGTCTAGGTAATCTTGTGGGTTAAGTTTGCTCTCAGGGACCCGATCTGGCTCACGTAGACTTGTTCCAGATTGGTCTTGATCGAACTTATTTCTTGCTGTGCTTTGGTCTGAAATTAGTGTTGGTAAAAATGAACTACATGTACAAAAGTGCAGGCTTTGCTGCCCAACCCCAATCAGGGGCTCCACAATAAATCTCTTTCTTTTGCTTCTCTTTGCTTCTCTTTTCTTTTTCTTTAGAAATGAGAATTCTGATGTAAAACACTTCTTACCTCACATTGTTGTCTGATAGCTTCTTTCTCTGTCTTGTGATTCTCTTCCATCTTGGCTTTCATCTCTTCAAAGATCTCTCTCTGTCTCAGGTCCAGCTCTCCCTTCAGAGCCTCCATCTCCCATTCATGTTGGTCCTTCAATTCCTGCCACATCCCCACAATAAAATAATGAATTAAGTCTTTGAATACGACAGTAGCGGACGCAGCCTGACATCACACAATTAAAAACATCGGCCCATGCGCAATCATAATAGAGCCACGATTGTCCTTTAGACAATCTGGCCTGCAGAATGAATTCAAATTGGAAATCTTGGATCCGCGTCTGTACTACTCCAGAGATAACTCCGGTTGTAGTCAATGGAAAATGTCTGTTATATGCAAAGATCAAATCATGTACAACGGGTTAAGCAATAGACGCTTAATAGTCGGATCACGAAGACGTGACACTATTGTACAGGTAACTGACTATGACTAAAAACAAAAGCTGGAGTTTATGGAAAATGTGTGTCTGAAAGCAAAAACACATGGCACATGTATCCAACGTGTTAAGCAATAGAACGGTTTATCAGATTATGAGCGTTTGAAGACTAGGAAATAATAATTGTGATACACACTTTACAATTGGACAAATATCACTGGTATAATTATATACTGATGTACTACCGTAGGTGACTCCTTGTAGAAGCTATCTCCTGCTTGTCAAGTTTCACTTTCACCATTAATTTACTAGAACTATATCAAACCATATACTTTCAATTCTTCTTGCTCAGACTTTTACAATACGAGGTGTCAAACAAGGTTGACTACTTGATAGAACAATGTTTAATTCTTGGAAATACGAAGAAATGGGCATCGAATTCTAGTTAAGCATTCATTAAGACTGGTCCTAAATCATCTGAAGGTTTACTGACAATTTTGTATCAAAATTTCAAGTAGCTATATTCAGTCATGGAAAAGGACATTATGGGTGCTTAGTTTGGTTACATTAAAACACATGCATGGGCATGTACATACTTTCTTTGGCACTCTGGTAAAAGAAATAATCTCTCATCTTTACTTTTATTTTAGTTAAATTGCGGGAAAGGCTCTTTTTCCATCTATTAGGGCTCTTTTTTCCTATATAAGTTCAAGTTTAAGTTAACTTCAAGTTTATTTTCCACAGATCATTAAAAACATGAACATTAAAAAGATCAAGCAGTACATATACACGTATGAAGAGTTTCATTCCAAAAGGGACTAAATCCACTTTTGTAACTTCAGAGTAAGCAGCATTTCTTTGCCAGATTTTGTACAGGCGTCTATGGAAAATTAAAATTAAAAGTCACAATTTCTGAAAGTTGCATTAACCATTTAGGTTTTGCGTAAGTACTTTTATTCAAAAATGGGTACTAAACTCAATTTTCATCAAAAGTGGATTTAGTCCCTTTTGGAATCAAGCTCCTCATATATATATAATACATAATACATGTTAAAGAAGCATCATTATTATCATGCAGTTTTCTTTGAATCACACCTCTGCTGGTTCTAACATGTTTAGCCTACTTGACGGCTCCAAGCTGTTTCTTTTGTTTCACCTCGAGAGCAACATTCCCCGCAGCGTTTGGTCATATTATACTACATGGCCAATATCATATACTACATTGTATATCCTGCCATGCAATACAAACTATACCAATATTCTTTAGGTATTACCTGTAGTGTTTGTATGTTACATGTTCAGCCTTGTCTTGTTCCATGACTCTCTCATGAATGTACTTGACAAATTCTAGCTGCTTCTTCCACTCATCTCACAATACATGTATATCCTTTTTTACTCTGGCCATATGATCGCATCAAGGGCAATATTATATACTACACCCCTCACTGCCATGCCATATGACAAACTATACCAATATTCTTGAGATTTTACCTGTAGTGTTTGTACATGTTCAGCCTCGTCTTGTTCCATGACTCTCTCATGAACGGACTTGACGGCTCCAAGCTGTTTCTTCCGTTCCTCTTCCAACTCCTCTTTAACAGATTGGATCCGAGATTCAAACTCAGCATTCATCTCTTCCAGCTGTAAGGAGTCATAATAAAAGGTAAAATGCCACTTGGTCTAAACCTACTTTGACTGCAGTTTGGTCTCATCCCACATGGTCTAATTCCATTTTGTCTACAACCGATTCATGTAATACCATTTAGTCTAATTGCCACTTCGCCTATTTACCATTTTGTTGAAATTCCATTTCGTCTGATACCCATTTGGTCTAATGCCCACTTGGTCAAAACATCGCTTGGTCACTTAGACCAAATAGTCATTTGGGAATTAGACGAAAAAGCAATTAGATCATTTGATTATTAGAAAAATTGGTATTTGGACCAAGTTAATAGACCAAGTGGTTGATAGACCAAGTGGTGATTAGACCGAACTGTAATAGACCAAATAAGTTTACCCCATTTAATATTAAACAACTAGAGAATTGGACCAACTGCTGTTAGACCAAGTGGATACATGTATAAACCTAATTAAATATGGCATTCCACAATAAAATGAATAAAATGGATGTATAAACCCAACTCAGATACTAGTAAACGTCCTACACGTATGCCCGATTGCAATTGATTTGAGTGCAGTTGTTAACTTTTTAAATAGAGAAAAGCTTGTGTGATTACAATCAACTGCGATGATAATTTAAGTTAGGACCCACTCTCCTTTTATATAGTAGAATTTACAACCAAAGGTGGGGGATTCCAAACCCAACATGTGAAAAAGACCCTGGAAAATTGAGAAAGGCGCCCCTATCTATATTCAATTTTTCTTTCAGACTTAGTGCATAATAAGATTTATTTAGAGTTCAATATAAAGTGTTAAGTTACCTCCAAAAATAAATTTTATTTCCTCCACAACAGGAGCTAATGACAGTAAATATCCTTTGCATTTTATAAGTGAGTGACTTCCTATCTTTTTCAGAGAAAGTAATCATTAATCATTCCTGTATACACTTTTCATGAGATGTTAAATTGAATATTCCGGTTGAAACCTGTTAGTAAAACAAAACTGGGCAGCATTTCACGAAACTGACACAAGTACAAGATCGATGACATCACAAAGAACACACTTTTCGATAAGATATTTTGATGAACATGTACTTACGTGTATAATGATTTTGTGAAAAGTGGCCATGGAAACTAAATGTAGGACAATCAATGCCTCATTTTCTTAAACTACAAGAATGATATTAAACTTTCATCTCAAAACCAGTATCCATATTAATGATTAGCAATATCTTTCTTAAAATATGAGTATCTCAATATCTCTTTTCCTATCTTCTTCCGTGTCTCTTCCTCTCTCTCTCTCTCTCTCTCTCTCTCTCTCTCTCTCTCTCTGGTCTCTTTCTCCATCGGTCTTTCGTCTCTCTCTCTCTATCTATCTCTCCATCTCTTCTGTCTCTTTCTCTCTCTGTCTTTCGTCTCTCTCTATATCTCTCCATTTCTCTCTCTCTCTTTCTCTCTCTCTCTCTTTCTCAATCTCTCTCTTTCTCAATCTCTCTCTTTCTCTTCTGTCTCTTTCTCCCTCTGTCTTTCGTCTCTCTCTATCTCTCTCTTCACCTCTCTCTCTTTCTGTATCTCTCTTCATCTCTGTCCCTCTCTCTATCTTTCTCTGTCTCTATCTCTATCTCTATCTCTATCTCTATCTCTATCTCTATCTCTATCTCTATCTCTATCTCTATCTCTATCTCTATCTCTATCTCTTTCTCTTTCTCTTTCTCTTTCTCTTCTCTATCTCTATCTCTTATCTCTATCTCTATCTCTATCTCTATCTCATCTCTCTCTACTCTCTCTCCTCTCGTCTCTGTAATGCTCTCTCTCTCTCTCTCTCTCCTTCTCTATCTCTCTCTTTCTCTTGTGTCTCTTTCTCCCTTTGTCTTTTGTCTCTCTCTCTCTCTATCTCTGTCTTCATCTCTCTCTTTCTGTATCTCTCTTCATCTCTGTCCCTTTCTCTCTATCTCTCTCTTTCTCCATCTCTTCTCATCTCTCTCTTTCCATCCCTCACTCTCTCTTTTCTCTTTCAATCTAAATATAAATACTTTCTCCATATGAAATGGATAAAAGTACATGTAGAACCACTTCTGTTATAACAAGGTAGTAAGGACCAAACCAATTAATTCAATTAAACCTTGTTTTAACGAAATACTTTCTGGTTTATGTCAGGTTCTATAGCTGCTGACCACTTGAGCATTGAAGGATATCCTGAGACGATCATTGTCATAGGGTTTCCCACAACTCAGTCGGTAGAGCGCCTGTCTAGCAATCAGGAAATCTCGGTTTTGAATCCTGATGGAATCCCATTTCTTTGCTCATTTTTTTCATTAAATACACAGACACATGTGCATATAGTATGTTTGAAAACAGCACTGGGAGAATGGCCTTGTTGTAAAGAAAATCTCGTTACATATCAGTGCTGGTTATGATGGGAATGGACTGTCGTCTTTATCATCTCACCGACTCCGAAAAACGCCAATCTTACAAGCTGAAAAATGAGCAAAGAAAATGGGGTTCCATCGGGATTCGAGCCTGAGACCTCCTGATTACCAGACAGGTGCACTACCAGCTGAGCTACAGCAAAACCATGCTGACCATCTTCCCAGAAACCTGTCATTTCATTCATTCTTCAAATCTTACAAACTATCACTTCATTAGCATGCACTACGAATTTTGATTCACAATGCATCTCTAGTGCAGAACCACACAGATTTCCCTGGTACAATATTGAAATACAAAATCATACAATGTATATAAGCTTCAGTGTTTTCACTTTTTAAAAGAAAAAAAAATCCAGAAACTAGATTCAAAATTTTCCGGAATACAGTGGCATTTCCTGGAATCTTCAAATTTGTTTTAAAATAAACCTCAAACAAAGGTGAAGTAATCTTGAAGTATGCCTGGTGACCAGAAATCAAGGAATTCTAAAAACTTTTTCGTCTGCACACCTCCTGAAATATGGACACAATCAACAATGTGAGCGTATAATGCGAGCCAAAACATTTCAGCTCCAAAATAAGGCAAATTATGCTAAATAATGACTTCAAAAATTTCCTGGAATTATTTCTTGTCCTGAAAATTTCCTTGAAAATATCAAAATTTCCCAAAATTTTTGGAAAAGAGGAAACACTGATGAGCCTGTATGGTGGTGTGACCATAATTTGCGCGTGACCTTAATTCACGACGCCAGATATCTCAAAAAGTAATTAATATTTTGAAAATCTGATAGCACCATCACTCAAAAAGAGGGATCCCAAATTGCTTAAGAATCAATCTGTCATCACGGTACAGTGTATTGAATTGTGAAATTATTGACCAAACATTGAAAAATTGCGTGTCCGTTCCAAAAAATCAGGTCTTCCTGACCAGGGTCTGGAAATCATAATATCATCAAAATTGTAAGATGATATTAATATCATCTAATTCTATGAAATATTGACTTACATTTGCTGTAATCTCCTTTCCTTAGAGTGATGGAATTTCTTGATAAAACCTTTGTCAAACGCCCGTGCGGGAATTAAAGTCACACTGTTTTGTTGACTTTTTCAGCAGAATGCGCGATCATTCAATCGACATAGAATTTTGAAAATCGCGATATCGTCAAAACCCTTTGACCTAGTTCACTTCTTCCTTCGGTGATTCGGAGTTTATAATTTTGCCGTTTATTTGGTATTTATAGTTTTCGTTGATTTTGTGTAAAATATGAAAAATTGTTGATCGAATGTCGCATTTTCTACAATTTTTGAAATTTGCGCGAACTATATATGGTCTCCCCATCAATGATCATACATGTAAAAAAAAAAAAAAAAAACTAACGTCAAATGTGCCTGCTGTTTCCCCAAGGGTCTGTGACATTTTGTCTGGTGAAAATTGCTCCATATTAATTCATAAAACCAAAGGACTATTATAAAAACTAAGATACTTCAGTCCTTGACTATATAATAAAGCTGGAGTATGGTTTAGGAAAACCTCAAAATACAATCTTTAAAATACAGAATTTACTTTCGGATGGAATGAAAGATAATATAATAACGCAAGTACATGTACATGATTCATTTATAATGAGATCTTAAAATCATTATAAATGTGCATTACTTTGAAAATGTCTTTTGTCAAAAGTCATAGGTCCTGGCAGAATAGCTGTATTGTCTTTTTTCTGATTAAACAACTTTACAGGCACGGTTGGGACGGAAAATTTCAGGACAATAGCTTGGCTTGTAGCTATCTGACATAGATTTTACTTCCCCATCAACCAAAATTTATAATCAAATTTCACAACTAAAATTATTCCCTGTACAGTACATGTTCATTTTTTGCTACCATTTTTCATCCATCAGGGGAAAAAAATTATCATTGAGAAAATTGAATGGAGGTAAGTTAAGTGAATGACAATTTGCTTGGAAAACGGTGATTTTAAACTTTTCAAAAACATGCCAAATTAACGATTCTAAAGATGCCAATTTAAGGATTCTAAAGATTCTCTGCCCTTTATCAATTCCTACAGTACCATCAAGGGCACAATGAAATAAAATGGATACAGCATGTGCAGAATATTTCTTTTCTGTTCTGTTTAGTGCTCTGCATCAAAAGTTATTTAAGTAATCCACAAAATTTGGTGTATGTCAAAATGGTAAAATTATATTAAGAAAAGTCTGGGCCATATCAGAACAAAGAGAATGAGAAAATATGAAATGTCAAATAAACATAAATAAAGAATGACAAACAAAGACAAAATGTAGTAAAGTGCATGAATGGAAAGAAAGTGATAGATATTTCCAGAAAAAAAGAATAATTAGTGTAAGCATCAAGCAATGACGTGCACATTCCATGCCCCATGCATTATAAGTAAAAAATATATTAGAGAAATTAATTATCAAATCATTCAATTTAATAAAAAAATAAAACAAAATATTCTGAAGTGCATTAAACAGGCTCAAATAAGCATGCCTTAGTATTATAAACACAAAAAGTTCAATAAAAACAAATTTTACTCCAGTTTAATAGGTTTCCTGTGGAAGTCATTTTAATTATAAAAATAACATGCACACTTCAAAATAACATTGTAGAAATACGGACAAAGCTTGGTTTTACAGCAAAAAAATATATTAAGTCTGGGTCAAAATCAGGTTTTAAAGCAAATTTTACTTCTCTTTTTTTTTTTTACATTTTATTCAATTTTGGCACAGTTTTTATTTCTCCATTTTGATACATAAAAACAACAACAGGATTTTTGGAAAAGGTAAAGAACATGAAAAGCAAATAATAAAACTAAAATGTGGGAAGCATTCAATAGAATTATCTCAGTGATAAATAAGATTTTGAAGTGCACATGAAAATAGGGATTGCTGACTGAGAAAAATATATCAATAATCAATTTGAAAGTGTGCATGATTTTAATTCCAATCACAAAATGCACGCTTTGGGATTTAATTCTCAATCTTAAGAAATACAAAATTCCCTATAAAGAAAAAAATGTTACAAGGAAGAAAAATATAAATATTGGAAAAACTGAAATATTTCAATAAATAAAATATGCAAGAGATTTGATTTTGGAGTTGAAAGACAAATAAGATTGCATCTGGGATTGGTAAGTAGCAAAAAATAGACATTGGGAAAAAGAAAGAACACGGTTGAAAGACACAAAGGAAAGAGCATTTCCTCTAAAAAGATATAAACAAATTAAAGGCAAGGATGAAAATTAAATCAAAAAGGGGGAAATAATAATGTGAGGGGAAAGGAACATGCAAAAGGATGAATGGTTATATAAAACACAAATTAAAAGTGAGAAGAAAAAGGCAAGAAAATTTGTTTTCAGTTCTGATTTTGACCCAGACTTTTACAAACATTGTTTTGAAATAATGTATTGTGTTAATTGGGAACTTTTCAAAATATATATTATTCATTTGGAACAGATCAACAACATACATGTACATTTTAACCACAAAATATATAAAACATTGGCATGGTATAATTGTGTAGAAAATTTGACAGCATTACTATCATACATCTTGAGTCAATACCTAAACAATTAATTTACCTGTTCCTTATCACAAAAAGCAATCCCAATTAACTATCACAAATGTAGCACCATTAGAATCCTAATCAATATCAAAATTAAAATCCATTGTTACAAATTGAGTTTTTATTTTTATTTTCAACTACCCAATACGGTTCATCCGGTTCATTTCATTAATGATTATTAATGATTATCAATTATTTTAATTATGATTGATTATTAATGATTTTATTGAATCATTAATAATTCGGGGGGCTTTAGATATAAGAAAGCAAATACATGGCTATGGAAATATACACTGTATCAGACAGAATACTAGAATATCAAAAACTATCAAAGCTTGCATAGTTATTAGTGGTCCAACCATCTGATTTACAATGACACAGGCACTTCCTATATGGCAAATCAAAAGTTAGTGCAGTAAGGTCATTACAGGTTGTTGTTTTTTTTTATCATAAACAGTATGGCAATACTTTGAATATTTGTATGGCAATACATTGAATATTTGTATAAATCACTATCGCAGTGATTAGAAGATATAAGTACATACATGCACATGAATCTACTGGTTTTGTGATATCAATATAAATTGTATTCTAGTGATGAAAACTTTTGCTGTTTGATGAAGCTACCATTAAGTAATTCATTGAATTTGCAACAACAACAAAAAAAAGTGTTTCTGAGTCTATGATTGTGATTGGGATTTTTTTTTTCTATCATCATAATTTCTTTCATAATAGTCATGCTATATACAATAAACCAAATACATTTTAATAATACTAATAATATATAGCATTTTACATTGTAAGTGCACCATCTATCTATTTTCCTATTCAGATGTGTTGTATAATCAGTAATTTGTTTTAATTTTTTTATTCGTTTTTTGTTTTTTGTTTTGTTTTTGTTTCTATTATTTTCATATGATTTTATAGAAAATAGATTTGGTGATTAATAGAGCTGCATACATGTACATATACATGTTCAGTTATACATGTACATATATGTGGAGTATTTCTGGACCCCAATACAGTGGTCAAAGGTCTATGTGTGGTGGGGTAAATATCAAATTCAATTTTGGATGGTTGCAATACTGTACATGCCTAATTGTCATTTTGTTTTCTGGAAGACATTTTTAATATTGAAATGTAATGAAGTCAGTTTCATACATTTTTGACAGCTACTGTACATGTATTCAAAACTTGCCTTCTTAACCTGATTTTGTTTAATATTGAATAGGAGTTTCGCTTTTGTTATTTTGAATTTCCATCAATCATCCAAATATGTAGATAATCCAATAAGTTTTCTCAATTTACATTTTCCATTTCTGAATTCCCTGACATTAGAGATCATCCTCTCATTTCAAAATCAATATACTCATCATCTCGCCATATATACAAATAATTTTTTCTTTTATTGCAATGATTGTATACCTTGCATTACTTGCAATATTGCTTGGATAATATCCTTACATGGATATTAATTTTATTATCAGATTTTTTTTTTTTTTTCTTCTTCTTTATATGCCTCACTCAATAACTGATAAATTCTGTTCACCTTTCATAGATTGATTGAAAAAAAAAAATGTTTGTTTTCTTCATAGTTCATCATAATCATCCTCATACTAGTAACATAAATAACAATGAAAGACTATGCCTACATGTATTATTATTTGAAGTCAGGAAAATTACAATGGAATGTGTTCATGATTTGGTTTAATTGTAGATTCATCTGAAATGAAAATGGATTTTTTTTTTTTTTTTTTTTTTTTTTTTTTTTTTTTTTTTTTTTTTTTTTTTTTTTTTTTTTCCTTCTCATCATACCAAACAATAATCTATGTGTTTGATATTGTTTGCTTTATATCCATATTTTCATATAGACACGTGAATTTTGCTCTCATGTTTAATATATTACTGTATAAGTGGTTTCTTTCGCGAAGGTTTTATTTTTTGCGAATTTCGCGAATCGGGATGCGACCGCGAATTTAACATCACGCGAAAAGGTTTTGAACAGTACCGCAAATTTATCAAAGCTAGAAGATGTTTTGAACTCCATGCGCTCACAGAGCAGAGTTGTCTATGCAGCGCTATTAATAGCACACACAATGATACAGCGCCCGCGATGCATGGATGACTGGTATGTAGGTCAAATAAATTCAGGTAGTAAGTCTTTATTCCATTTTACTGTCTTTTTATAAATACAATGTCTCGTTTTTTAGATAGGAAAAAATGGAGTACTAATAGTTCTAGTTACTTTTAATTCCAGATTTTGCGTACTGCGAATTTAACATCGCGCAAAAATATCGGGACCCCCGCCAACCACAAAAATATCTGTACGCAAAAAAAACAACTTATACAGTATTTTATCAATGCTCCTTGACATACAATTGATTAGTCCTTTTCAATCAATAGATGTATGACTATGGCACAGTTAAAAATGAATCAGAAACTGAACGTCAAAACTAAAAACCCTCCTAAATCATAAATACCTCTCAAACCCATGTTGAGTTGCTATTATTGCAGCTATAAATTATATATTTCTATCTATTCCCTGACAATGCATGTCCAACAGGAGTAATATTGCACTTGTAAAAGGACTGCACCGGATGAGAGCCAAAAGGACAAGAGGAGAACACAACTTTAACGCAAAGAAGGCATAAAAGCAATATCTAGGATTCTTGCAGTAGAAATCATTTGAAACTAAGTTTATATTCTAAATATCTCTCTTTACAGCTGATTATTTTTGGGGGGAGCTATGGCACAAAAGAAAATATTTCTCAACTTACAGGTAAATTTCGAATTGATACATTTCAGAAAAATAAAGATTTGAAAATTATTGTTGAAGAACAAGGGAATTACTGAATTATCAGTCTGGACAGAAATCGATTACATATCATGTTCTCTTTATACAGCTATGTTTCTTGTCCTAATCCCATAGGGGATTAATAAAAAATTAATGACATGTAGCTTTGTCTGGTTCTCATCCAGTTAACAGTCAAAATAAATCTTTAAAAACGATATAAACATATTTCCAGATGTTGTTCCAATATAACATTTTTAAAAACTTTTATCACAGGAACCGTTATGAATTTGACAGAAATGACTGTGTCTTTTCCTCCACATCTCTGGGACATGAATTCATGAATAGTCAAACTTGCCATAACTAAATTTCATCTAGTTTCCTGTTAATAAACAGTCCCTTCCACTTGATAATGATATGGATGAATGTGTAAACATGTTTATAACAGGAGAACGATTAATAATGCTTTACATTTTTCTATTTTCCTCTACTTCTTTGTTGGCAAGAAATGGCATATAGAGAAGTATAAATATTATCCACTTTTTCATACAGATTTTCTAAACGAAGGATTTTTTTTTTTTATCCTTTTGGTAGTATCAAAAGTTCTAAGTATAAATAGTATTACAATCTGCATTTGATTTTTTGGGGTAAACACATGATTAAAATATAATTAAACAAAAATATTGCTTTCTAACTGATTAATAAGCTGATTGCTAGAAATAAAACGTTGTTTTCATTTTTCTCTCTTCCTTTCTATCTCCCTTTCTCTCTCTCCTTTTCTCTTTCTCTCTCTCTCTCTCTCTCTCTCTCTCTCTCTCTCTCTCTCTCTCTCTCTCTCTATCTCTCTCTCTCTCTTTCTCTTCTTCTCTCTTGTTGGCAAATGAAATCATTATTTTGAATAATACTAGGTTACCGTTAGTATATACATGTATGCTCGCTCTCCAGTAAGCAAGGGGGTGGTGATAAGGTGAAATAGCTTGTATATCACTGGCATACACCTAAAGGAGAATGGGTGAATTCTAATGTCTCCCCTTTCGAAAAAAAAAAAAAAACCTTCCAACCAATTTCTCCAGATGTTAAATTTTCTCTCAAATTCTGATTCTGTATGTTAGTATAAAAGGCCTTCTTCGGCAACGAAGGACACTTGAATATTTTCAAAATTCTTAATTTCAACATGTTAAGAAAACGGTATGTATTAAACTAAAGTGTGAACAACACACAGCCCTTAGAGAAGTGTTTCAATATGAACACTAGTGACTGTGCACCTGTAACTTATGGCAGGACTTAAGGAATTAGATGTTGGAGAAGTGCACTTGAAACATTTCAAAAATTCTCAATTTCAACATGTTAATAATATAACAATTTATTTGTAAGTGTGAACACCGCACAGACCTTTGATAACTCTGTTATTAATATGGACAACAAATAATGCACCTATTACCAATGGCAGGATTTCAGGAACAAGATGTCAGAGAAGACCACTTCGCACAGTTTGGCCTGTATCCACAAAGGTCTCCTAAAGTTAAGCCTAGCTTAAATCTGTGGTTTAACTATGAGTAGTAAAATGTGACACAATCCGTCAACATTGTTATGTTCCTTACACGTTTACTGGGTTCTGGAATCGTACCTTACTGGTTAAAAAAACTTTTGTACTTATCATTCACAGGCACTTTTTAAGAAAAAAAAATTCTGATAAATCGAACATTTAGTGTTCCGGATTGTGTCACATTTTGCTACACATAAATCATGGATTTAAACTGGCTTTAGGACACCTTTGTGAATACGGGCCTTTGAGAATTCTAAATTTCAACATGTTAATAAAACAAACACGGCCCTCTAAAAACTTAATATGAACACCAACTACTATGCACCTGTGATTGATGGCGTGACTTGAGGAGGGAGAGATCCGAGAGGTGTTTCTCCGTCTGCCGCCCCTCCCTGGAGCTGAACTCCTGCTCCAGGTCCCTTCGTAGCCGGGCAACCGCCTCTGAGTGCTGCCTCTCCAGGATGAGTCTCATTCCCTCCAATCGGGCAACCATCTCCTTGTCCGTGTCTGTCCTCAGGCCATCCAACTATTTAACAGTAAATTATTTATATTAATATTAAATCATTAATCAATATTAATTGACATTACAATCAAAGGAATAACAACTTATAATATGGAATCAATTGACTAGCAAAATGACTGGCCTTATTTCTCTCGTGATATGGTACGGATCCTCTATCCTCTAATACTGTCTGTGATTGTCAATTTGCTACTTAATAGGACTTCCCATGTACTGTATTAAGAGAAGGATCATGAAAACATCACCCTAATCATCATCACTCTCTTATACTATTATCCTCATATATATGCGACAGTGTAGATTACCAAAAATAAAAAAAAACAAAAATGTTAGAGTTTGCCCTCGAATTAGACAGTAGTAAAACCAAGACAACAATCGGTGGTTTTGAGCTGATGGTTCACATACAGTACAAGTAAATGACTAGCTTTTTTTATCTATATATCTTTTCTTTCTCACCAGATTGTCATGTTTTCTTCTCACAAAGGCTTCTCTGTTTCTGTACTCTAGTTGCTGTTCCCTGAAGCTAGCTTCCCATTTCCTTAGTTCAAAGTCCTTCTGCTGCAACTCGGATTCTAGGCTGGATTTCTCATTCTGCAACTTGCGCGCTTGATCCTGCAAATAAAAACCAAATGAAAATGCACATTTTTAATAATAATAATAATAATAACACTATTATTATAATGAACTTTTCCTAAGGTGGCTCAAAGCGCTTTACAGTATATTATTACTCGTTCATTAGATTCAGCTCCATACTTGTAGTCAGCCATTTACAGGCGCCTTATATGGAATTATCCTTCGAGTATCTATTTACAACTGGGTGTAGAGAAGCAAATGTAGATAGAATCCCTTGCTAAGGGACATAAGTGCCAGTGCCGGGAATTGAACCCACAACCTTTGCATTCCCAATCAAGTGATACGACCACTGGACTACGACACTTCTACATTATACATACATATATAGCATGGCTCTTGTACATGTTTTCTTTAAATGAATGGACGATTTTTTTTTTTAGGGGGGGGGGACAAAATACTGAGGTATTGTGAGAGCTGTTTTCATTCGTCAGGGAAAAGGAGTTTATCAGCTATGGTTCTATATTTTAAAATTTGTATATTTCAGGAATTACCAACTGAATACATGTACATTGAGAATCTAAGGAGGTGAACATACATTGATGGAAAAGAGAAGACAGATGAGAAAGTATTCAGGAGATGGAGGTATTCAATGCACATTTACAATTAGGTACATCGAACAATTCATATCAGGACAACTACACCTTGGACAATTAACCCCAAGGACAACTACCCCCCCCCCCCCGAATAGGGCAAGGGTTTTGGCAGGGGGTACATATAGTTGTCTGGGGTAATTTTCCAGGGGTTAGATGTCCTAGAACCCAATTCATATCAGATAAACAATCATAAAAACTTCTTCTTTTTTTTTTACCTGCAGTTTTTGTTCAAGTTCCTTAACCTCTGCTTGTAGCGATCTCTTCTGCCTGGCAAGCTCCTGTTCCAGTCGATCCTTCTCATGAAGCAGTTCCTCCAGACTCTGTTGATTGCCCAACTGTTTCTGCAACTCCATCTTCTCATCAAGCATCTGCTGCTCCACAGCCTCTTTCTCCTCCAGCTTCTGCAGCAGCATGTCTTTGGCGCAACGAAGAGCCTCTTCCCGCAGAGCCTGCTCATCTAGAGACTGTCCTTGGTCATCCTTGGACATTGTCTTTTGTTTCTCCAGCTGTTCTTTGAGAGAGGTTTGCTCGGTCTGAAGCTCCAGGAACTGTCTTCCAAAGGTGTCCTGCACCTCTTGAGATATTGCTTCAGAAGCTTGCATTCGTTTCTCAAGGTCGTTAATCTTGGTGCTCAGGTCATTCTTCTCTTCTTCAAGTTTAGCATTTGTCTCCTGCAAGAGCCCAATCTGGAGGTTCTTCTCAGTGAGAATCTCATGCTCGGTTTGGTCCTTGTGAGCAAGACGCTGCTTGAGATCTATGATCTCCTGCAGTAGAGAGTCCCTCGATGTGGGTGACTCCCCTTCATGGAGTAACCTGGAGGTTGTGTCCCTCTCCTCTTGCAGTGATTCCTTGAGAAGCAAATTCTCTCTCTCATACAGCTCTTGATTTTCCTCCAGCTCCTTCTTCAGCTTTGTAATCTCATCCTCCAGTCCAGCAATGACTGCAGCTTTGTCTTCCAATTCTTCTGGTGAATGATCTATCACTTCCTTGAGATGCTGATTTTCTCTTTCCAGCTCCTCATCAACTATTTGCAACTCCTTTATCTGCTCTTTCTCTTCTTCAATCAGTTCTTCAAGAGCTTCCTTTTCTTCCTCGCCTTCCTGAAGAAGTACCTTTAATGCGGACAGCTCTTGTTTAAGCTGACGTTCCCTCTGCAACAAGAAATCCGTCTCTTCATTGGCCTCTGCAAGTTTTTCTTTCAGATCTTTATTCTCCGCTTTGACAGCTTCAATGGTGGTCTGAAGCTCACCCGGCAGGCTGGCATAATCTCTTCCATCACATGAATCATCACTAGGTAATGGCGCAACTGCTGCAACAGGCGCAACGGTACCAGCAACCACAATCTCCTCTTCGATTGGGGTTAGATGAGAAGGCTGATCTGGTGTATTTGTCCTTTCTAACTCCATCCTGATCTCTTCTTTCTCAGCTCTCAACTCGCCTATCACCCTGTCGTAATCGGCAACAGCATCCTCGAAGGTCTCCCTCTGCGCCATAATCTCTACGTCTCGAACAATCTGCATGGACTGCTGTCTCGTCAGCTGTTCTTCCAGATTCGCTACATGCAACTGTAACTCTTTGTTCGTAGCCTCCATGCTACGGTGTTGATCGGAGAGAGATTCTAATGTACCTAAAGCACTATCTCTCTCTTGTTTTACCGCTTCAGCATCAACATTAGTAGTTTCATCTCCCCTGTCACTGAAGGAAGCTATTCTAGACTCCAATTCTCCAACTTGGCTTTCCCGCTCTTTCTCCTCTGTCTCAAGGCGATGTTGGAGCTCTTCTTTCTCGGAGAGCAACTGATCTCGCTCTGTTTCCAGATCCGACATCTTATCTTCCAAGTCATTTCTTTCAGCAGCTTGCCTGCACACCTCTCCCTCAAGATCATGTATCTTCTCCTCGGACTGTTCAAGTTCTTCTCTCAAGCGTTCCAATTCTCGTCCAGCCTGCTCCAAATGTTCATCCACTAACCGCTTCTCCTCTTCCAATTCTCTCAATTTATTTTCAAGTGCAGCTGTAGAATCTTCAGTTATCTCCTCGGTTGCACTGACAGATTGTTCATTTTTAATCCTCTCGATTTCTTCATTGGCCTCTTCTAAATCAGATTCCAATCTTGCCTTTTCTTCGCTGAGCTGCTCAATCTTTTTCCTTTGCTCTTTCCTTTGAGATGTCATAGCGTCTTGGAGGTCATCCACCTCATGGTGACTATTCTCCAGCTGTCTTTTGAGCTGCTCTACCTGGTCTTCAAGTGTTTGGTTCCTTGATTCCAGTTCCACAGCCCTCTGACCATGTTCCTCAATGTAACTCTTTGCATTTGCCAATTCTTTCTGCATTCTCTCAATCTCAAAGGCAAGATTGGCGTTTCTCTCTCCCAGTCCTTCCTCTGAAGGACTAGCATCTGCTTTCTCTTTCAGTGTTGATTCAAGTTCTTGAATCTTCTTATCAAGTTCACCTTTCTCCTGGTCATGAGCCATAGTGGCCTTTGCCATCTCTTGCTTCAAAGCCTCAATCTTAGCAATGTAGCCTGAAACCTCTATTTCATGATCCTGCTCCTGAGATTGTAGTTTGCTGTTCATTACATGCAGTTTGTCATTCAGATCATCGCGCTCATTGTCATAGAAAGGCGAGTCAATCGTAGTGTCAGTCTGAAAGTGAATGGCGTGTAATTCATCCTTCAACTGCTCCACTTCGGCACCCAGATTGTTCTTCTCAAAGTTTGAAGCAGCCAACTCTTCCCGAAGGGTCTCTTGGTCACGGGTGGCTACTTCCAGTTGTTCAAGGAGAGCATCTCTGACTTCGGACAGGTCTTGTACCTCGGCTTCTAGCTTAGACATCAAGCCACCTTTTAATTCTGTAAGAACCCCACCTCCTTGTGATGCTTCTTCGCCAACCATCCCAGAGGCTACAGGTTCTTCCTTATGTTTTTTTATCTTCTCTTCTTCCAAATCTTGTTTCAACTTTTCATCATATTGCTCTTGAAGTTCCGCTCTAACCTTCTGGAGCTCCAGGACAAACTCCCGCTCCTTCTCTGTCTGGACCTTCTTGACTCGCTGCTCCAGCTGATCCTCGATGGCTTGGGTTGCATCTCTCAGATTGTCCTTATACTCCACATCAAGCTGAACTTTGAGTCTCTTCAGCTGTCCTTCATGGTCATACTTGAGGTCTTCCATCAGGTCTTCGTAATCCAACTTGATCTGTGCTGCAACTTCTTCTCTGACTTCTTGTAGTCTTTCCATGGAAGGTCCACTCAACTTGAGATTTTCAAGCTCCTTCTCCAATTCCTGCACTTGAGCTTCATAGTGGGCAAGACGTTCATCCTTGTCCCTTCCATCGGAATCTAATTCTGCATCAAAATTAGGCTTGTTCTCCAGCTCGGAACTGAGTCTTGCAATCTGTCCTTCGTATGCTTCCCTGATTTGAGCGAGTTCCTTGTTATCTTCGTTGATCCTGTTCAGCTGCTCTTTCAGTTCTTCCATCTCTTCGGCATGTTTCTTTCTTTCCTGATCAATCACAGCATTTATGTCGACAGCAGTCTCCCCTGCCTGCTGGGTTTCTTCAAGCTGTTTAATAAGACGGGTAATCTGTCCCTCATAGGTGTTTCGTATTTCAGATAGTTCTTTGCTGTCATTCAAAGCTTCGTTGAGCTTGTCCGTCAAGTCGGCTACCGCACCTGCCTGATTCTCCCTTTCTCTCTCCTTTTCACTCTCCATCTCGTCTATTTTCACTTTAAACTCTGTAGCCAGAATATTAACATCATCCCTGTGCTTTTGCTCAATCTCTTCATTCTGTCTGGAGAATTCTGTCACAAGTTTCTGGAGCTGTTCTTTGAACGTTTCCGCTTCTTCTGATTTTATCTTCAACGCCTTGTCCTTTTCCTCCAGCTGTATCTTCAGCGCGGCAACTTCCGCGTCGGCAGCTCCTGCCTTTGTCCTTGCTAGAACCTGCAACTCATTGCAGCGTTGTTGCAGCATTTCAGATTCCTGTTGATGATTCTCCACCAGCTGCTGTTTCATCAGCATCATCTGGTTTCCGTAGCTCTCGTCCAGTTCTGCCCGGAGCACCTCAATGAGCTCATCTTTTGGGAGGTTACTACCGCCGTCCCCTTGGAGTTTCAGGGCGGCCATTTCTCCTGCATGCTCCCTCACCAGAGCCTCCTTCTCCTCTCTCAAATCAAAGAGTTCCTCAGACTTCTTGGAATATCTATTGGCAAGTTCGTGCATCAAGGCTTCTTTGTCGGCTACAGTTTGACGGAGATTGACGACCTGATGGTGGGCTTGGGTTAGCTCTTCTGCGAGTTCAGCAACTTGAGTTTTCCCCTGACTCTGCAATGTTTCTCCAGCCTGTAGTAAAAACGTAGAGTTTTAGAAGTAAGTAAGTAGCAATACAAGGGAATTTCAATAAATGATGTACATCCAAACCCCATGTGCAGGACCTTCTTGAAATATACAAAATCTGTTTCATTTTGCATTAAATTTAATAGTAGTTAAACAAGAAAAACAGCTAACACTTCTTCAATTTGTATTTGTTAAAGGAGATTCACCTATAAAATCCCCTTTCTTGTGTGCTAATAACAGAGCAGGCAACGCCAGAAAGCTCTCTTAACAGGTACATGTACCTCTCAACAAATTGTCAAAACAGAATTCCAAAATTCAGTTAATTCAGTTAATTCAGTTAATTAAAAAAAAAAGTTACAAAATGTGTCAAAAATAACAGAATACATTAAAAGAATGCATAAAAGAGAACTTGAAAAACACAAATTAAAAGTTTTTTGCACTGACTGTGGTAAGAAATAAAACACAGGGCTTCATATATATCACAAAACCATCCCAAGAATAAGTTCAACAACATCCATGTGATAACCTTTAATGGGATGTTGCCAATAAATGTAAGTTGTACTCATGATGTTTTCAAGTCATTGTGGTTTGGGCTTTCATGGGAGTGGATCATAATTACCTGACCCACGACTTTATGAAAAGCACAGGAAATAACTGTCCTGTAACTAAATTTCTGTACTACAGCAAACAAGCTGTCCCACCATAAACATTCTTTTGCCTACTTTGAGCATCATCAGGCCAGGGAAAGTGAAATAAGTGAAATATTTCAAATGGGCTGATGGATGGAATATATTAAATATGGTATGTTGGAAGTTACTGGGAAAGCATCCATGGTGTCAAATTACCCATGGACGCCCAAGCACACTGTCTTTAAAATAAAAATCTTAAGAGAACTATTATAGAGCAAATATACATGTACATGTATTTCGTGAGTTCGAAACCCGGCCGAGTCATACCAAAGACTTACAAAAATGGTACAGGAGTTGCCTTTTAACAAGGAGCTTTGGGGGTAATAATAACATCATGCAGGGCACGCTGGGAGAACAGTTGTCAGAACTGAAGTGGCTACCCTGGGTAAATAAAACGATATTATTATTATTATTATTATGTACATGAACTTACCGTTCTGAGTTGTGATTGTAATGATTGTATGTGCTGTGAAAGGTTTTCAGCCTGGTTCGTGGCTTCCCGTTGCACCTCATCTCGACTCTGTAGGGCGCTCTGCATGTTTTCTGACAGCTGCTTAATGATGTCGTCTCTTTGGGCTAATGCGGTTTGGAATTCAACGATCTGAGGATAGAAAATAAAAGGTTTATATCCACTTGGTCTAACAACAGCTGATCCAATTCTCAAGTTGCCTAATACCACAAGGGCTAAACCCATATGGTCTACTATCAGTTTGGTCTAACTTCCACTTGGTGTAATGCACACTTAGTCTAACTCTCACTTGGTCTAATGATCACTTGTTTGAATTGCCAACTCGTCTAATAGTCACATAGTCTTATTGCATTCTTGTCTAATTCTCAAATGAATATTTTGTCTATAACCAGTCTGCTGCAGGATTTGACCATTAGATTTGGACATTAGACTTAATGGACATTAGACCAAATGGGAATTAGACCAAATGGTAAATAGGCGAAGTAGCATTGAGATCAAAAAGTAATTAGGAAAGCTGGTTATGTAAGAAATGGAATTAGACCATGTGGGATGATTCAAAGTGGGTTTAGATCAACTGGCAATTTATGAAATAAATTACCTAAGGCATTGATTCTACCTGTATTTACAACATCTCGGTTATCAAAAGATTGAATGACTACATGTACATGTATGCACCTTATCCTTGAGGTTTACAAGCGCTTCATATATTTGTACGAATGTGTATAACCCAGGGAAAGACTTTCTCAAACATTTACTGTGGTGAGAGACACACCCACTCACATACACACAAAACCACGAAATATTAAACTATTATTTATTTCACACAAAATATACCCACCTTGGCAATTCAACATACATGTACCTTGTCACATAAAAAGTATTCCAAATGCAGACTGGAAATGATAGCACAATTATACCAGTCAATACAGGTTTGAAGATGTTTCAAGTAAAATCTTTCCCATTGGCATATATGTACCAGATAAATGTGCAGCTATGAGCCAGTTGTCTCCATTTTGTTCAAAATTGAGTCAACATTACGGTTGATGAGCTTTAAACACATACCCTGGGGGCAAAGTATAACTAGATTGTTTACAAAGTCAGGGTCCAACGAGGTGCCTCATATTTAAAGAAAAAACAAATTCACTGAAAAAAATTGTTTGAAAGAAAATTGGTAATAATTTACCAATCCAAACAACCAAATCTACAGTATAATTCCACAAGAAAAACTTTAAATTTCGCATTAAAATGGAACTATTTGCCAAACCTTAACCCCTTATGTCTGGGGGGAAAATGTGAATGGTGTATATTTTACTTAACACCCTTCAAGCTCCTCTTCCTCTATAAAATAAGTCAATTCGATCAAAAATTTATAAAAATGTTATAAATGTGAATATGTGTTAAATATAGTGGTGCTTGTCTTCTGTATTTCATACTGCCGTTTTTAATCGATCGGTATCAAAATATAAGAACAACCCAAGTTCATGGCTGGTCATTTCAAGTAAATAAATAAATACAAACGTAATATTTTTCGTATTTCTCCATGAAAATATTTCAGTATGGCAGTGAAGCAACATCATAATCATTTGAAATACTTATTAGTGGTCATAAATAACATTCAAGTTTACTTTTTAGTGGCTAGTTTTGTCTGGTGGACTTGGGTTGTTCTTTTAACCCATAGATGACCGAGATTTCCCCATGGTCTAAATAAATCACTTTTTGATCCCCAAATTGGCAAAAATTATTTTATTATTTCACTCCTGCAACCTTTAAAAAATTCAAATGTATAGAAAATTACAAAATGCATAGCAAAAATTGCCAATTTGCGAGTTAAGATAGTGATTATACCTTTTTCTTCGCGTTGCCAATTTAGAGATTTTGATGATTATTTTCATTTGAACTGTCTTAATTCAAGAACCGTTCAATGCACAGTGGCAGAAAAAAAATCCCTTTAGGTCAGTGTTTTTTGCTCTTTCTGTTGATATGTAATTCATACTTCATGGCATTCTAGTTTCAGAGATACATGTAATGCAAAAGCGTCACTAAAACGAGACATTGTCATTGATGGGGTAATGATATGGACTTGGGCTGTTCTTTGCATCATATGCATAGAAGGCTGCTGTTGAAAAGTGTCTGAGAGATTTCTATGATAGGTATGTAAGAAAATCCAATGTCAAGGGGTTTTGGTGAGTTTTTCTTACCTTGAGGTTATATTGTTCTATTGCTGCTTTGTATTCTCCTTCTCTATCTGGAGTCAAAGGATCAGACTACATGTAGAAAACAAAGGGAAATGAAGTGAATCAAATTGTTAATAAGATCAATGTACAACAATTCTACATTTCTACTAGTTTCACTCTTCAAATTTTAAAGGCACAAAAAATCTGAAATTAAAACTGTTTGCTTAGGTTTTTTTTTTTTTTTTTTACTATAAAGTTAATTCCACGGTTCTCATTTGCTTACTATCCAACAATGTCATGGGGCATGGGCTCAGTTTTTCGTCTATAAGAATGATATCAATAACTACATGTAGTAGTTTCAATAGCTTTTCCAACCTGACTAACCTGACTTAAGAGTTACAGCAATGCAACTTGAATATAAATGGACCACTTGCTATGCCAAGTTCATTTTTGCAGTTTGTGAACTACAGTGAAGTTAAATTGTGTAGAAACCAGTAACATAATATTTAGTAAATGTACATGTAAGGTTTATGACTGCAGATTATCAGTACAGGATGAAATCAACACCATTGGAGGTAGTTTGATCTGACAGTCACATATGTGAAATCCCAGGGATAGTGGCACTCCAGACAATGCCTCCTGTTTGGGTTCAGGATCAGGACTGTCAATCGACCTGGTAACCCGCTGGCATACAAACAGTAAGTGACCTGTAATGAATACTGATTTCTACAGCCACATAGATTTTAATGTAATTCATGAACTTCAAGAAAAATCTTAGGGTTATAAAAAGCCACTCAAGAATTATTAGCCACAAACTTTTTGGCTCCTTCAAATGCCTGAGACTGGACAATGATCAATCAGACCAAAAGGACAATAGACCCACCAAGATTTTATTTAACGTGAACCATGAATTCCACCCAGCATTTTCTGCCAACCATTTGTAGGAGACGATTCTTAAATTTAGCTTCTAATTTAATGTTTATGGATCCTAAATTCCTCCTTTTTACTGAAAATTCTATCGTCTACATTGTTCAAAGGTCCTGGTGACCCTATCCCATCCCTATAACCCTGAATGTCTAACAACATCGATCACGGGGTATTCAAGGAACCTACATGAATGGAAGCACTATGCCAATGATGGTTTTATTGCTTGCCTGGTGATAGGCGTCCATGTTGTTCCAGAGGCCTCAAAGACCCCATCCTATAACCCTAGATGTCTCATCATTGTTCAATGAGTGTTTAAGGAGGTGTTCAAGAAGTTTTCAAGGAGTGTTCATTGTTCAAGGAACCTACCTAAATGGAAACACTTTGCCAATAATTGTTATCGCCTTCCTACAACCCTGGATCTCTAACAACAATGTTCAAGGTGGTCAAGGTTTGTCAAGGAGTGTCACAGGAGTATTCAAGGAATGTCCAAGGAGTGTTCAAGGAGTATTCAAGGAAACCTACCTGAATGGAAGCACTTTGCCAATGATGATTATCGCCAGCTTGGTGATAGGCGTCCAGGTTGTTCAAAGATCCCTTGTGACCCTATTCCATCTTGTAATAACCCTGAAAGTCTAACAACATTGTTGAAGGGTGTGTTCAAGGACTGTTCAAGGAAGCTACCTGAATGGAAGCACTTTGCCAATGATGATTATCGCCAGCTTGGTGATAGGCGTCCAGGGTTCAAAGATCCTTGTGACCCCTATCCCATCTTATAAAAGCCTGAAAGTCTAACAACATTGTTGAAGGGAGTGTTCAAGGACTATTCAAGGAACCTACCTGAATGGAAGCACTTTGCCAATGATGATTATCACCAGCCTGGTGATGGGCGTCCAGGTTGTTCAAGGATCCCGGTGGTGGATCCCATCCCGCCAGGTGACCCCTCCCGTACTGCTGGGCCTGGTCGTGCAGCGATAGGTTCTGGTCCTGCAGCGATAGTTCTGGTCTTGCAGCGATTGAGCCTGACCCGGCATCTTCAAGAGCCTTGTTGGCATCCTCCAGCTCTTGCTGCATCTGCCTCAGGGCCAGCTCCTTGCCCTCAAGAGTCTCCTCCAGTTCAATGATGCGGGTCTGTAGATGCATTGTGTGTAGCTGATGAAACGTCCAAGGTGACTATCAGAATCCTGTATCGGTAAGGACAACAGTTGATAACATTTTGGTTAATGGGCATTTTAATTGTTTTATTTTTTGAGTTTTTTTTTGTCTCTGAAGGGAAATTGAGATGGTTAAAGCGATGATATCACCCAACTTTGATAGAGCTATGGACGATTTTTAGGTGGTCTGTCTTTGACAGATCACCTATTGTGTTTTTCAGAATTTTCTTTATTATTTATTTTTATAGCCAATATTTTGTTGCCACTCTATCTCAAAATCTTCTAAGTCAATTTCATTCATTTTCATGTCAGTTATGGATGTCACTCTGGAAACGTGCATCGAAGTTTTTCAAGGTCATCAGGTCAACATGACGTCATCCAGGCGCCATTTTGTAAAATTACATTAACAATCATAACTTCATGACCAATGACTGAAAATGACCCATATTTACATGACATAAACTTCACATGACCTTTGACCTTAGCATACCACCAAAAGTCACCTAAGGGTCATGACGTGCGCGTACGCGTACGTCAAAATTGAAAAATGCTCCAAATGACCTAGTATCAAGTTTGCATACGTATCAGGCAATTTTTAGCATTGTGCGCAGTCACTAGCTGCAGCAGCATATTCTGGGGCTCTCCCCTATTTTCATTTTTTCACCTGTTTTATGACAGTTCCTGTCAAGATTTTGTTATTCTACGTGTTTGTTATGATGCCGTGCATCTACTGGACATGTTTTTGTCAACTATTACATCGGGATATTACATATTTCAAGATGAAATTTTATGGGATTTTTGATATATTTTATATAGCTGTGCTGGTACAGCGTGTTTCACTGCATGACCAGTATTAGCTCTGTGCGATAAAATAGGAGTCATTGGAAATAGTGATTCTTTTGTGTGGGTGTTCTATTCAAACCGACACTCTGCCCCAGTTCCCGGACAATGGATGGATCAATAATCCTTGTGGATTTTAGAGACAAATACACACAATGATCCAATACTCCAGGACACCACTTTTAAACTTAAAGGAAATCAGTGCACGCAAACTACCATCACTGGTACACAGGTGTGCTAAAACAAAATGGCCTCTCAGAGGGAAGAGGCCCGCCGTGCTGGCAAAGTGTACTCGACGGAAGAAGTTGGATAACCCTCCTTCTACGAACACCTGCATCGCCTGAGAACAGGGACGTCCCATGTCCTGTGGTTGGAATGCCCAACGATTAGAAATTAAGACTTTCTATTTGCCGACCATTTGCCATCGAACATGATGTAGACATCTTTTTCCAACTGAAACGTTGGCTTCGCTGATGATGACCACAGTAATCATTGGAGAATTGACACTACCTGGCTTACATCTTTTCATTAGCATCCCGCGTGCTAATGCGAAAGGCCAAGGAGGTGGACTAGGTGCTACATGCTGCTCTTCAAATACATCTTAAACTACGTTCCCGAATTCCTGGCATACAATTAGACATTCATTCATTTGAGTATGCAATCGTTATCGTGATGTCTCCGAACTGTTACTACGTTGTCGTTTACCACGAGCCACCACCATCGAACACAAACAACCTGACAACAGCAGGTTTCCTTGTCAATGTTTGAGGATTTTGTTAGACCATTTGAACTTGGAATGCTTGTAAACTTCATTCTACTTGG